>JALPQD010000106.1:0-19566 GCA_023101885.1 Typhlomys cinereus | reverse complement strand
TACTTTAAGATCATGAGCAAGGGCACTATTGTCCAAACTGGAAACCATTCTTTCTCCTTGGAGCCAGAACAATGTAAGTGTTTCCCATCTACAAAAGATCTCTGACTGTATCCCCTACACACTCAGCAATGGATTCTCACCACTGAGACACCAAAAAGGCCATGATGCTAGTGTGTCACCGTGAAAAACTCTGCATTGGCAGAACTCAAGGTTCTACCACCTAATGTGTGTTCTCCATCCTACCATTAACTCTAGGGAAAGTCTCAGAATCTCAGACTAAAAAGCATTCAACATGATTAAATACCTTTATCAGAAGCTAAAATAGCTAAAAATATAAAAACATGCTTTCATATATACTCAACATGGGGAATTGTGCATCCATAAAAAGATTATTATCAGAGCTAAATTGAGTTATCTTAGCAATAATCTGATCATCTTAGTGAAAACCTGAAGTACGTTTACTTTGGTCCTTGAAGAGTTCTAATTATAGCATTTTTAAGTGACAAAATATCATTTGAAAACAGTTTTTTGAATGAGGTCAGTGGTACATGGCTTGCCTAATATGCATGACTGTATATTCAATCCCCACACTGAAATAGAACAACAGCATCATTAGAAATAAATATAAAATCACAGGATAGAATGGAGAAACGGCTCAAGGGTTAAAACCTTTGCCATTATTGTATGAATTACTTTTTCCTTGGGAGACGCCACACATAACCATCTTCCCACCCCAGATAGGAGTTCCATGACAGACCAAAGTAGGGCTAAACCAATGTGTATATTGGGCTTATTTACAGGAGCAGGGGAAGGTGAGGATTACTGACAGGAGCAGGAACAATTCACAGACAAACCCACAAGCAGCTGGGTATTCATAATACCCAGCATGGCTGATAGCTTCTTTGGGACATTTAGATCTCTCTCTCTCTCTCTCTCTCTCTCTCTCTCTCTCTCTCTCTCTCTCTCTCTCTCTCTCTCTCTCTCCTCCCTTGCCTGCTCTGGAATCTTCTGACTGAACTGCTACTGACAGTCTCCTTTAGGCTTCTTCCCTGCTTGGGTACACCACTGGCAGAGCTCCTCCACCCATTATTTTTATCCTGGAGGTAGCCCCTCATCCCCTCCCAAAGTTGTCAGTTTCAGGAACTTTCGCAGCTTCAGTTGCTTATTGGCTGAGGCTGTAGCAAAGGTGAAGATGACTGCTCAGAGGAAAAGTGCCACACAGCGCCCTGCAAAATGACCTACAATTAGATCCCAGATCCCATGTAAAAACACCTGGAGGGTGGAGTTTGGGAAACCCCAGAACAAAACAAGAGTTAGAACAATCCAGAATTATTCCCGATGTCATCCTTGGGGCTTCCACAGGCACACACACATACACACACACACACACACACACACACACACACACACACACTCAAGTGCCCTCCCCACAGACCACACACACACACACACACACACATGTCATAGGTGGCAGATAGAAAAAATTATTTCTGAAGGAGATTTTCAAGTGGGGGATTTAATGCAGAGTATATATTCTCCTGCTCATAATAGGTCAGTTCTGCTCTTCCAAGTCTGTGAATGTTTTCTCATGTAAAGAAAGACTTACTTACATTCTAGTCAAAGAATTGTAAATATCTCATTACAGCATAAAACTTACCTCTTTGCCTTGTTAGAAACTATTTGTTCTTCAAAGAGGCTTATCTGACTTGACTCGGATGCTCAGTCCCATCAAAACCTGAATTTATTATCACACTCTCACTTAGGTCTGATGGAGCTGCCTGTACTTTAAAGCCTGTCATTATACTGAGTCCTGGTGTTCACAATGTTCTTTTCTTCTCATCCTGCTCCTTGTTTCTCTCCCAGCACTTACCACATCTATACATACTGTCTGTAATTTACCTATTTATTCATTTTCTTAACATCCCAATGCCAGCTTCATGCACCATCCAACTTTACTCTGGTGTGCATCACAGATATGTACCAACTCTAGAACAGTAGCAGACACTTAGTAGATGTTCAGATAATTTATTAAACAAGTTACGTACTTGTCATTGACCAACTCAATAAGTATTTAGCAAGTTAATAAGAATAGAATAAATTGGGGCTGGAAAGGTAGCTCAGGGGTTAAGCCTCTGCCTTGCAGGCGGAAGGTCCTGAGTTCGGATCCTAGACCCACATATAGACGCCAGGCGGAAGCAGGGGCGGCCTGCGTTTCTGGTCCTGGTAGGGCGGAGCCTGTGAATCCTGGGACAGAGTAAACAAGGAGGAGGAGGAGGTCCATGGTGGTTCCCGAATTCGTCCGTGGTTCTACACACACACACATGCGTGCACACATGCACAATTGAATAAATAATAAAAAATTAAAAATTAAAAAGAATAACATAAATTATTTATAAAATTAAATGACAATCATCATGAAGAGATTTATGGATATTTTCAAACTGGTTATAAACAGTAAAGGAGACTTTTAAAGTTACCCTTTCCTCTCAAGAAATGTAGATACTGTAAACATTTAGTGGCATCAGAGGTTCTTTAACAAAAAAAATGTAGTTTCCTTCTCTAAGATCATTTACAATGTTCAGTCACCTCACTCTATTCCATCAATGCCAGGCCACCATCTCCATTGCCCATCCTCTTATTTTAGTGACAAACATGATGTCAAGCGAGGCAGTTTCAACCCTTTTTATCATGGTAACATCTTACTGATGCTAATAGAAATGAGAACTTTAGCATATGAGGAGCTACAACTAACTTATAGTTCTAACAAAGTTTCTTGGTGGAAAATAAACTGAAACTTGCTTCTTATACACTCTCAAGACCATTATCATGTAGACCAGTAACCTCAGGTAAAGCATTAGTACACCTCCTACAATCTGATAGTCCTCCAAGTCCCAGTGTCTTTTGGGTTTTCCTGTCAGTACCTGCCTGTGACCTCTCCTTTCACTCTCTCTGGCTGCAGTGAAAGGCCACTTTAGCCTGACAATCCCTGTGGACGTAAGCATGGCTCCTGCCGCTCAAATGCTTCTACACCATCTTGCCTGATGGAGAAATGATTGCAGATTCCACAAACTTGGAAGTTGAAAAGTGCCTTCCCAACAAGGTAGGTGACATTTCCTAAAATTTTAATTAAAAAATCATGAGTCCTAAAGACGTAGATTGAAGAGAAAGAAACTAAAGCCAGTGGGGCAGCTCAGTGGTAAAGCATGAATGTAGGTAACACAAAAATACATGATTATCCTCCCAGAACCATGACCTTCTCCCACAAAGGACTGGGAAAGTATGTATGTATGTATGCATGTGAAAAGAATATAATCTAGGAGCTGGGGAAATGGCTCAGCAGTTAAAACAGTTACCACTCAAGGGAAAATACCAAAATTTATCCACAGAGCCAATTAAAAAGCCCAGTGAGTATGGGTGCCCACCTTTAATTCCAATCCCCAGGAAGTAGCCTAGAAACCCCAAAGCAAGCTGCCTAGCCAAACTAGCCCTATCTCTGGGCTCTGGGCTTGATTAGAAATCATATCAAAAGAGTAATTTGAAAGAGCAATTAAAATGATTTCTGATATCAATTTCAGGCCTACACACATGCACACATACATGCACATGCACACGCATGTACACACACACACATACACACACACGCAAGTACCCTGCACAACACCTGCTCATCCACATATGAGTATGTGCACACACATGCACCCCCACATATATACACATGAAAACAGAAAAAGAAAAAAATAACATAATCTAAAATCCATGTTCTTATTAAAATTTAAATATACAACACAACACTACTAAATAGATATTATATCATAGATCTTTAGTACTTGTTCATGGTGTAGTTGAAACTACATGCTTTAACAAACATTTCTTTCTCCCCAGCACAAGGTAGTCACAATTCCAATACGCTTTTTCAGTTCTTTCAATCATGCTTGGTTATAGATTGTTTATTTAACCTAGTCCATAACCCACTCATTTCACACCCTGAATGAAATAAGAAGCATTCAGAAATAAATGATAGAAGACAGATGGATGATAGATAGGAAGATAGATAGATACATACATACTTACATACATACAATATACATACGCATGCATAGATGATAGAAGATAGATACATACATACATAAATGATAAAAGATAGATAGATACATGCATAGATAAAAAATAGACAAGTAGATAGGTTAATAGATAGATAGATAGAAAGACAGATAGACATAGATGATAGATTATTAAAGACATAGATATAAAGATATCTCCAGTTGGAATATTGACTTTCTGCCTCATATGTAAGAACCATCATGTTAATGTTTCTTAAAGTAAGTAATTTGGGTCCTGAAGATAAGGTTGAGTTGCAAGAACACTTGCTGTGTCCTCTCATGTAAAAATTCAGGTGTGACTGTATGCATTTGCAGGTAGTAGTGTCAGCATACCTCAGTGCTGTGAACCAAGATAGGGACAGGGGGTTTGCTGGGTAATTGCAGCTGCCTGATTAGTTCCAGATGCAGAAAGAGATGCTATCTAAGAGAATCAAAGCAGACATTGATAGAGCATGACAGCATATCCTCTTTGGTATCCATGAACACCCCCATATACACACGTGCACACACACCTCAGAAATGAGTAATCCATAAGAATGTCTACAGAGGGCTCAGAGTGATCATTTGTCTCTTCTGAAAACAGCCAACACAATTACTAACTTCTTAAATCGATATTGGCAGAGGGAACAGAAGCAAAGAGACTCAGGTTTGTCTTTGATAATAGATTATGTGTTGAATTACAGGATGACCTGAACATGTCTGCCTCGAGGTCTGCAATACTAGGAAACTGACTCCCTATGGTTTCCCTTGGCATAGGTGCATCTGAGCTTCAGCCCAGCACAAAGCCTTCCAGCCTCAGAGGCCCACCTGCGAGTCACAGCCTCTCCTCAGTCCCTCTGCGGCCTGCGTGCAGTAGACAGAAGCGTGCAGCTCCTGAAGCCTGAGGCTGACCTCTCTCCTTCTTGGGTGAGTCAGGGTCAGCCTGGGACCCAAAAGGTCACTGAGGGACTCAGAGCCAGGAGAAGCCAGGGTTCAGAGAAGGGAGTAATAACTGGAACCACTGTGTTTGCTTGGAGATTAGTACTTTAATATAAATTGTTATATTTAATGTTAATATTATTCCTGAGAGATCCTTCATCATGAAATCCAAAAGCAAAACCCAGAGAAAATGTCACCAGCGAACTCAAGATAAAACAAAATGGAAACATATAGTAAAAGTTGCAGTGCTTGTATGCAACTTCTGACATTCTGGTAATTTATTGCACCACACTCCTCAGTAATGACTCACTTCCCATAAGATGCTCAAAACAAAACTTGTCAGAGTGATTTTATCTGTGGGACCCAAATAAAAATTTATTGTAATGCAAATGGAATCCTGCACATTTCCTAAAATATAAATAAAAAATAATTTAGGGTTGGAGAGATGGCTCGGAGGTTAACACTCTTGTCTGGAAAGCAAAAGACCCTGAGTTCTATTCCATGTCAACAACCCGAGACCTGTACTTCTGGCACTGGTGGGCAGGAGGCATCTGGGATCTGGAGGACTGGGGGCGGCGGCAGGGGCTTGTTTTATTCTTTTTTAAAAAAATATTTTCTCTTTGTTAGAAGAGAATTTAGAAGTAAATTTTTAGGGAAAAAATAGAGAGAAATCTTTACTCAGCTTTTTAGATTACTTGAATATTGACTAATTCATTTCTTATGGTTTTACTTCTTTTGCATTTCAATAGTGAGTTAAAATGTACAACATTGATATTTTATATTTATTACATGATTTACATATATATCATGAGCATTCAATATTTATAGTGATCACACTAGTTCTTTTGTTTTCACTAGTATTTCCTAAGAAAAACAAGGAGTTTTCCTCCTTGTTCTCCTGTCTCTTACAGGTATATAATCTGCCAGAAATGAAATACAGTAAATTCACCCCAAATTTTAATCAACTACCTGATGATGAAAAACTGTATGAAAAACGGTGATGCCTCTCATAGGAAATCCACATACTCAACTATGCACAAAGATGAAAAGGATCCTTACAGATTCATGGAGGTAAAACCTATATTGCCTACTAACATTCTTCCCTATGAATTATTCAGAATTTTTGAAGTGTTATATTGTAAAAGATTTCAAGAGCGCCCAGACAGGCTGGCAAAACACTGGCCTGAAGTCCCTGTTAGAAAGTACCAGTCTAGCTTACTGTTTTCCCTGCTCAGAAAACAGACATAAAAGGTGTAA
The DNA here is from genome assembly GCA_023101885.1 of Typhlomys cinereus. NCBI lineage: Eukaryota > Metazoa > Chordata > Mammalia > Rodentia > Platacanthomyidae > Typhlomys > Typhlomys cinereus. Next base: position 13,291 of record JALPQD010000106.1, on the reverse strand, counting down.
ATGACTTGCTCAAATATCAAGTTCATTGCATCAGAAAGAAGGCCAGTATCTTTCAATGAAATGTGTTTCTTTATACTCTCTAAGAAACATAAATAACTTTGAAGAATGATTCTTCTTAAATATGTAAGACTATGCCTTGATCAGGTGTTATAATTTTTATACACAGTGCATTTTTTTCAAGATTTTGAAATATTTGTGTTTTATTAACAATTTTCTCTTAGGACATGGGCCTAATAGCATTCACCAACTTGAAGATCAAACACCCTGACTTGTGTCTTGACTATGCATTCTTTCCAATAGCAGGTAAAATAATGAATTAATTATTTTGTAATAAAATAAAAGTTAAATATTTAGAAGAGATGTTAAAATAAAGTTACAGAGGATGTATATAGCGTCCATATAAGAGAGAAAGGACACAACATTATGTGAACAAAATATGTACAAAGTTATGCTGATACTTAAAGGAAGTATAAGGCTCCTTGATGTAAACAGGACAAAGAATAAGATAATATGAGATAAGAATTATAACTCATTCACCTAGCTACACAAAAATTTAATTCTGTGAACTATGACTTGTGTGTATATATATATGTATATACTTTATATCACTCTATTTCTTAGCCCCAATCCAGATGTTTTAAAACTTTGTAAATCTCTCTCAAACTAGTAACTTTCAGAGTCCATACTCAAATATTTTTTGTCTCTTCTTCTATTCATCCTTCTCAATATTCTCCAAAAACATCTTTCACTCAGCTATCTCTATTGTCATAGTCAAATTTTTTTTATTTAAGAAGGATTGAATTAGGAGTAAAATGCTCTTCTCCAGGCCTTGATTCATTATTAAAATAAAACAATCAGAATTATTTCTTTCTATGTCCTTTCATCATTCTGTACAATGATATGGTCTGTGATGTTCATAGAATATTCAATTTGAATACAGTATATGTCTAGGCCAGTGATTGTTTGAAGGGTCATTCTATATGTCTTTAATACTTGATCACAATTCATTTATTGAATAGGAAAGACAGTTTCAAAATAACTAGTATTACCTTCTAAATTATGAATTCATAACATTACTATAAATAGTAAAAGTACATATTTTTCAGTGAATAATTCTCAAAATGATTGGTCACACCCAAAGAAGAAAAGTTTTCCAGAAAAAGAATACAGAAAAGAAGTCCGAAATAGACAACATTAAACAAAAAAACAAAATGATAATAGCTTACTAGAATTAGTTTGAAATGTCCATGTTACTAATGTTTTAAAAAACTTCTAATCATCTGAAGATATGATTGTGTATAAATGACAGAAACCTAAAACAGATATGATGGGTGGAAAGAGGGCATTGGTTATTAGGTATATTTCATGATGTAGAAATGAGATAATCTGAGATCTCTGGTGAATTTTTAAAGAAAACATTAGCTGAACATCTTGATGAAAAATCATATTATACTTTTAGACATTATGTAAAAATGAGTAGATTATCTTGCTTGAGGAACACCTAAAGAAAAAACAATGCTAGTTGTTACAAACCCAACATAGCAATAGAAAGTCTAAACTAGCTATTGATAGATATAATAAACCTGCTGCATAGCTCAAACATGAAAAATAGTGTCAGAATTTAGTGTTTTGTGAAAGTGAGGAATGAAATATTCATGAAGGGAAAAAAATGACTCAGCTTCATATGAACGTTAAAAGCAAAGTATTTGATGCTGCCTTGTGGGCAGTATGTACCAACTTGAGAAAATGGTAGGCAACATTAGCAGAGGGAGAACCACAAAGAGAGAAATACACAGGAAATAGCAGAGTTAGCCATTTTTACACACGCATGCACACACACACACACACACACACACACACAAATACATATGACAGAGTTAGCCAATTTTATACAAAAAATACATATTACTTAAAAATGACCACTATGAAAAGATTGGGAAGGAAATACAAGGGAACATTGCTGGAGAAAAGCAGCAGAGACTTCCAAGTAAGTGGTGGACTGGAAGCTGACTCTGCAAGTCAGTGAAGAAATAAAACAGAATAAGGAAATGTAGGCTATCCAATGACAGATAGAGAGGAAACATTTGTAACTTTATAAAGTAAGTGGAAGGAAAAGGCACTGATGCCGAGGGAAAAAAAAAAAACACAAATGAAGCCATGCAGCCCGCAGGGCAGTGATAGGGAAGCACAGACCACTAGCAAAAGGTAAGACAAGCCATGGCCTTCCCAAGCCTCAAATCCAGTTGCAGGATTTGGTGAGACAATGATTCCTCCAGCAGACCAGTCAGCAATAGAGAGAAATCCCATATTGACAATCTACACAGCTTGGAGGGCAGCAGCCAGATACCATCCATGAGAAAGAATATGTTGTTTAAAACTGAGCCACCCTAAGGTGGCTGGGATCAGGAAATAGACACAGATGAGGCGCCTACGTTTGATGTGTCACAACCTCTCAGTTAGGGACGATCAGACTGTCAAGGGGAGCTGGAATATCAAAGGCTGACATGCTACAGGGCATAAGTGGCGAGAACACAGAAAGAGATAGCCCTGCCGTCAGTGTCTCAAAACAAATTGTAGAAACTGAGAAGAGCCAGGGAGATTGCTCTGAGACTCAGGCCATGGATTGATAGGGAACTTATCTCTCTCTCTCATTCACTGGTGTAGAACTGGAGAACTCTGAAGCTCCATGAAATTCTAGTTGTGGAATTGTTGTCCACAGCTGCAGCTCTTCAGCAGGTTAATTAATACTCAAGAGGTCTTGAACGTATGAAGACAGTCTTCTGCCTATACCAATTTCAGTTGTGCTTGCTTCCCATGCTCCCAACACACTTAGTTGATGAATCAGAGGTACAATCTGGAGAGTTTCAGGACACAGTCCACAGAATGCAAAGTTACATAGCGCCAGCAGAGGTTGCTGGTGAGCAAAGAAGGAAATCTACTAAAGGTGAAGATAATTCTGACAGACATTAGACCCTTGTGCAGACTCAGCAATAGCATAAACAATGTGAAGACAGCAGTCCACAGCTCGACTGGCCTCTTTCCCTCCACGCATAAAACTAACAGTCTTCAGTTTCTTCCATGCATAAAACTAGCAGTCTTCAGTTTTTGAGGACCCAGAAAGATCCTACTCTAACACTTCATCTCTTTCATTTTCTTTTCTTTTCTCTTTTTCCTCTTATCTTTCTTTCTTTTTTCTTCCTTCTTTCTTCCGTTTTTCTTTCACCCTTATGATCATCTTTTTAAAACTGTATGTTCAGTGGGAATTTTACTTTATTGTATTTAAAAATTATGTTGTTTTTGGTATTTAAAAATTATGTTGTTTTAGTTGTTTCCTTTCATATACCTACCTAATTTTTTTTATTTCCACTCATACAGACTTAACAGGTACATCCGCCCCCTCCCTCCCTCTGACCTCCCACAACCTACCTATCTAATTTTATTCATGCTTTTTTATTAAAGGGTAATATTATTTCCTTTTCTTACTTTTATTCTTTTGTGTTTCATGTGATAGATATAGTTGTTTAGATATGTCCTGGTATGTCCTGATACATTAACAATGGGGGATTTCCCCTATCCCCACTCCAAGTTTCAGGGAATATCTTAAATTTTGAAACTCTAGAGAAAAACATAACTATTTCAAGATATAGACATTGGAAAAGACTTTCTGAAAAGGACTCTGATAGCAAAGGAAATAACACCAGGAACTGAAAAACAGGATTACATGAAATTTAAAAGTCATGCACGATAAATGAAATAGTTGTCAGAATGAAAATATAACCTACAGAGTGGGGAAGAAATCTTTGCAAACTACACATAAAACATGAAATTAATACCTAGAATTTACAAAGAACCTCAAAAAACTACATATCAAAAACCCAATATTTCAATCAAAATGGAATAATGAACTAGATGGAATTCTCAAAAGAAGAAATACAAATGGCCAATAAATATTTGAAAAAGCACTCAACATCTCTATCCATCATGAAGATAAAAACTAAATTGCTTTGACATTTCACCTCACACTAGCCAGAAAAGTCATCAAGGAAAAAATGCAAATGTTAATGAGGATGTGGGTTTAGGAAACACCTTATTCAGAGCTGGTAAGAATGTAAACTTGTATGGCCACTATAGAAATCAGCATAGAATTTTCTCAAAAAAATAAACAGAACTACCAGATATCCTTGCTATACCACTCAGGTATATATTAGAAAGAATCTGAAGCAACATACCACAGATATGCTTGCACATTCTTGTTTATTGATTTACTATTCACAATAGCCAGGAACTAATCTACATATTCATCAATAGATAGACCAAACCATAACAAAAAATAAAATTTGGAAAAAATGGTTAGAATTGGAGATCATTACGTTAAAAAGAAATAAGACAGAATCCAAAAGACACATTCCATATTTTCTCTCATTTGCAAATCTATATTTGAAATTGCATCATGGGTATACTTCTACATGTGTTTTTGGTATGTTTGTGTGGGCGAAGGTCATACGGGGAAAAAGATATGACAAGAAAGAAAGAGAAAGGGAGAGAAAAAGCAGCAGAATACACGTGCATGACATAAGATGGGGAAGGATATCTGAGAGAAGGCTGGAGGGAGGCAGAGGATATGAGCAGGGCAATGGGAGAAGGGAACAAATAAGACCAAAGTATAATGGTATGTATATCTAACAATACGCTATAATTCGTGCCACCTACTTTGTACACTAATTTAAAGAATCAGCTGGAAAAAAAAGAAAGCTCCTATGAAAAGAAAGGAAGAACAACAGAAAAAAATGATAATGGTTGTTGAAATTACCATGAACAATAAACAGGCTTCATGATATGCCTTATGGTCAATGACCTAAAAGACATGAAAGAACTAGAAAACTAATTTGATCTCTAAGAACTCTGTTCAGGGTACCATAAGGTATTTTCTAGCATGGACTCTACCTTCATTAGTATGTGTATTCTAAGCACTGAAATTTATTTTGCATGTGTGTTAATGAAGAGACAAGCATAGTTCATTACTTTTTTATCCTCGTTTGGAAAGAATTGAAATATTTTCAAAAGTCTCTAAAAATAGCAAGGCTGTGTGTACTATATCTAATGGATAAATTGTGTTGGCATAACTATAGATACTTAAGCATGGAGAATGGATATACTGGAAAACACTGAGGAATGAAAGGCAAATAGAAAGACAGAGACCAACTTAAGATATTGCTGGCTTTTAGAGAGAAAGATCTGGGAAAATGAAGCTGCATATATATATATGCAAGAAATGATTTTCATTGGTGAGAAGTCATTTGAAAGAGAGTCCTTACAGAGAACTCCTGACTGAATTTCTATGTGTACATGATTTCAGAAAAAACGTCTCACGTAACCTCTGTGGCTAGTTGCAAGAGTCCCACTACTTGCCAGTATAAGCACAAGACACTGCTATGCCTCTTGGATATTGCTTCCTTTGCTTCACTCAAAAAAAATTGATATGAGCTTTTTAAAAATATGTTTTTGGTCCAATGATGTATTTTACATAAACTGAATAGCAAATTTAAAACGCCAGGCTTGATCCTAGGAATCAATAGGAAGCAAAACATGGCAAGATTCTATTTACTAACAATGTTGACGTGATTCAACTCTGGTCAGGACCTACTAACTGGTTTTCTCTGCCTGCAGATAATATAGCAGACCTTGAGTCTACTAGGGGGAACATGGTTTGCATTCATAAGCACTCCCTGACTGCCCAACCCAAGAAAACAAATCATGCTGCCTTCCAGATGCACCTATGCTAGGTCATACATTTTTCAGGATTTTACGGATTCTACTTTTGACAAAGGTGTTACAGAAAAGAAGAGGCTCAAATCTACTTCTGGTGCAATTGTTTTGGTGTTTTAATATTAACAAAAAACTGCAAATAATGTCTAGTTATCTGAACATAATATATTGTATATGTTCATATTCATCATGTTCTTTATTTCCATTATAATTTCCACAGTGGCTTTCATGAAGTCCGAGGATAATTATGAGCTTTTCATGGAGCCGATTTCAGGATTGCATGGAGGAAAATACATAGATCAACCCACAGAGACAGTGAGAAAGTATTTTCCTGAAACTTGGATCTGGGACCTGATCGTGGTGAAGTAATTTCCTTTTGTAGCATTGGAATACTTCATATTATTGCTTTCAACAATTGTTCTAAGTCATTTCTGTCATAAAGAAGTAAAGGGCTAACATAAATCCTTGTTTATCAACTCACCAATCACACGCATTTATCCCAGAAATGAACATGACATATAATGATCTAGCTTTTAAACCATTCATGGCCACTGTACTGAGAAGTAAATGAGACAGACAGTCCTACCTTGGGTGGGCTAGTAGCAGATTTAAGTTTAAGATTGTCCTATGGTAGTTAAGAGAATTTAACTCAGTGACAATTTAAAATCCACAATCAGATTTGCATGGTGTACAGACAACCCAGTTTATGTGAATGCATGACCCAATTGGAAAAAACAAAACTAAGAAATGATTTTTTTTAAATTTGTCCATCTGGAATCCTAAATACATATTTAATTCCTGACACTCAAAAGGATGACACAATGTCACACTCATTGTTCACCATCTCAGAAACAATTACTATGTTTACTCACTGTCTGCCCTTCACATTCCCACCCTCCCAGCTCATCAGGAGTGGCTGAAGTAGGGGTGACGGTCCCCGACACCATCACTGAGTGGAAGGCTGGGGCCCTCTGCCTGTCCAGTGACACTGGACTTGGCCTTTCTCCTGTGGCCTCTCTCCGAGCCTTCCAGCCCTTCTTCGTGGAGCTCGCAATGCCCTACTCTGTGATCCGTGGAGAGGCCTTCACACTCAAGGCCACTGTGATGAGCTACCTTCCCACCTGCATCCGGGTAAGAATCTGTGTGAAGTAAATATGACAAAGGAAGACAATAATTTTAATATGTGAATCATAAATCAGAATTAATTGAAGGAAAAAATGAAGTGCAACATTGCATTGGACATACAAGTATCTTTTCCAGACTACAGACGCTTCTCTGACTCTATCTGCATCCATAGATGTCACAAAACAGTGCAGATACTTCAGAGGCGTTATATGTCACAAAACAGTGCAGATACTTCAGAGGTGTTCTTTACTGGGTTTCTTGCCATAATTCAAGCACTAGACTGGACAATACAGGTCCTTTATTCCATGGAGTTTCTGAAATATAATTAAAGTCATTCAATGCAGATATTTGAGGTCACTATCAGGATAAAGTTGCAAGGTTCTTTTACAATAGACTTTCTTTTTCTTAGAGATAGAAGCACAGTTTAAAGTAATGACAAAAGTCTAGTATAGTATATGTAGGAAGTCTACTTCTGGCACCAAAGTACAACAAATATAACAAATTGGTATGTGTTGTCTCTGCCCACGTTTATGTTGATGATTGATAGCTGATAGAAAGAGTTGTGCATCTGACGTCTACACAAGCCTTCTGTCAGCTTATGTGTCATTTCCAACACCATGCATTCTGAAAGAACGCCTACTCTCTCTTCTGATACTCAAATCCCTCCAGGCTCTTTCACATGTCCTCTCATGTCCACCTTGTTGCCCTTCTACAGTGACAGTTTTCCTGCCTCTTTGTCTCATGTGGGGCTACAGGTGGTGTGCATCTGGAAGCCTCTCCTGATTTCCTGGCTGTCCCAGTAGAGGAAGACCAAGATTCTTACTGTATCTGTGCCAACGGGAGGCACACTGCATCCTGGTCGGTGACTCCCGTAGCACTAGGTGAGTGGAAGGTCCCTCAAGGAACCCTCTCTACTCAGAGGGGAGGAACTAGGAAGGTTCTTTAAATTGCCTTCCCTCTTTGGACCTCTGAGCAGAAGCTTCCAGACGATGCTGCTTCTGATTCAGTGCTTTCCAGTGCGATAAGGGGCTAGTCCTTGCCTGGCTCATGGGACTTAGGATGCCATGTCAATCTCAGGGTTTTAGAGAACACTAAGTTCCTGACACACCCAAGCTCAGCTCTACGGATCATGTGTTTCAGGGAACGTGAATTTCTCTGTGACTGCAGAAACACGAGAGTCCCCGGAGCCCTGTGGCTCTGAGGTGGCCATAGTTCCTGAAGCTGGAAAGAAAGACACAGTTATCAAAGCCCTAATAGTTGAGGTGAGTAAGTCTGTCTTGATTGACAGTCTGCTGAGTCCAAAGAATAGAGTAAAACTAAGTATATACCGAGATTATGGGAATAGCATACAATGGGTATGTCATAGTACATGACAAATTCACAATGGAAAACTCGGTGTTTTTCCCTGCTCAGTTTGTTGGAAAAGAGATATCCCTACCAATTGATATTCTTAGACCTACACCTGTCTCGATCATGTTTTTCTCTTTTTTATTTAGTTTTCCATTCTTATTAACTTCTCTTTCATTTGGAATCCCAAGTTTCCCAATTTGATGCCTTTTCCTGATATGATATAAAGTTAAATATTGTTCAGACTCTCAGACTCAGAAGAAGAGACCTTCGATATGCCCTCCCATCATTTTTGTGCATGAACAACCAGTCTTTTCTTAACTCTGGATTTTCTTTCTTTGTACTCAAGCCTGAAGGAATCAAGAAGGAGCATACCTTCAACTTCTTGCTCTGTGCATCAGGTAAGGATCACTCAAAATGGCAATAGAAGGAGAATAACTTAAATCCTTCATGTTGACCTTTTGCAGCATTTCTGCCAGAAAACCAATATGCTTTTTATCTTATGATTCTAACCAAACAAAGTGAGTCTCATAGATTATCAAAATCTATATCTACCTTCTGTAACTATCCATAGTGTGACCATACTCCACCTAGCACTTCTTAAACCATTATTTGTAACTATATCCTTCAGAGATTAGAAACCTTTTCATCCAGTATTTATAAAAATAGAAAGGTAACAGCTCAAGAAAGGCCAAGAACTCGTCATGATCAAAATTTTTCAAAGCTGACAAACAACATGTAACTCTTATGAAGAACTCCATGTGTTCCATCTAAAAATTTAATTAAAAGTAAGGTTTATGATTAAAGGTATTTCATTCATGGTATGTACTCCTAGTAGTGTTTTTCTCTAATATTTGTTGTATAGATTTCTCTTTCACCATAATATACCTAATCTGAAACTGTTTGAAAACAGAATATGGGAATATATTATAATTGAAAGTTCTCTGTTCCCTGCTAGGAGTAAACTTGAAAAAGTCTGAGACTGTTTATTCTTGGTCGAACATGACTACATTCCCTACTCCCAGGACAGTACCTACTGTAAAGTACATGCTCAAGTATATTTGTTGGAAGATGTTTAATTTCAGTTTAAACTCATGGTGCAAATTATACTATTTTAGGAAATTTATCAAAAGGGGTGAAACTTACTTAATAATAAAATAAATTAATGGGTTGTTAATATGATAGTACATTTAGGACAATCATTCTGCATTGTTGAAAGTCATTAAAAGATCTTGCATGAAAGAGATAATCATACATGTATTTGATTTTTCATCAAGATGCCAAATTGTTTGAGAAACTGACCCTGACGCTACCACCAAAAGTAGTGAAGGATTCAGCCAGAGCCTATTTCTCTGTTTTAGGTGAGTCATTCTTTCCCTGGAGGTCTTGGGACAATAGCCACTACTACTATTGTCCTTTTCCACACTATATTTTTTCCAAAGGTAACCTTTAACTATATGAAATTCTTTAAATCCTACCTTAGGTCTGTTTCCTCACTATACATTGGGTTACCAGCACATCTACCCTTAAAATTCCTGGAGAATTATTTTAGAAGTGTTCTGTGTACAATTTATTAAATATATTATTGGTTCTCATTTCTAGGTGATATATTAAGTTCAGCCATAGAAAATACACAAAATCTTCTTCACATGCCCTATGGCTGTGGAGAACAGAACATGGTCCTTTTTGCTCCTAACATCTATGTACTGAAGTATCTGAGTGAAACTCAACAGCTGACTCAGAAGATCAAGTCCAAGGCCATTGGCTTCCTCAATGCTGGTCAGTAGGGGGCATGGGCTGAGATTTGTTCTTGTAAATGTTCTCCAGAGATGAGCTTAACATTCAAGGGGAAAGCAGAGCAATGCCCTTGATTCCTATCTGGATTCCGTGGCATAAGCATGAACATGGTGCATCCTACCATTCCATGACAACACTGATTCTTCTCAATGCTTCCGGAATCTTCCAGGTTATCAGAGAGAACTGAACTACAAACACAGGGATGGCTCGTACAGTGCCTTTGGGGATTATGATGGCAGGAATCAAGGAAACACTTGGTGAGAAAATGGTACTGGGTGATAGGGCCTTGTCAACTCCTGCTTCTCTTGGCAACTATATAGCTTAGATATTATGAACCCATTTCATAGAAGTGTGAATTGTATCTGTGGCCACAAAGTATATGGATCAAAGTAACACAGATAATATGTTGCAGAACTGAGATTGACTTGATAAATTAGCCCCTTTATTCCCAAATACATTCTTGATTCAATATAATAAGATGGATTTCCTTTTTTCTTTTTTCTTCATGAGTAAAAAAGGAAAATGGTACCTGTTGTCTAACATCCAGAGTTGCTTTCAAGAGAAGCTTGAAAATCTCTAGTCACTTGTATTGCATAGCAGTAATCTTCTGAGCAAAAACATGCAGGTCAACAAAGGAAAATAAACGAAGAAAGAACTGGTTGAAAGAGCAGAACTTAAGCTAAGGAAAGGAATAGGAATTTTTTTTTGAAACAGAAAACATATAGCAAGGGTTCTTGAAGATAAAATTAATGCCATTTGCAAAAGATAGTCACTTGGGGCTGGAGAGGTGGCTCAGGGGTTAAGCCTCCGCCTTGCAGGCGGAAGGTCCTGAGTTCAGATCCCAGATCCCATGTATAGATGCCAGGCGGAAGCGGGGGCGGCCTGTGCTTCTGGTCCTGGTAGGGTGGAGCCTGTGAATCCCAGGGCAGAAGGAGGTGGAGGCGTCCATGGTGGTTCCCGAATTCGTCCGTGGTTCTACACATACACAAACACACACACACACACACACACACACACACACACACACACACACGCGCGCGTGCGCACATGCATACGCACTTACACACAGTTGAATAAATAATAATAAAAAAAACTTAAAAAAAAAAAGATAGTCACTGACAGGAGAAAGCCTAGGATTAAAAGTGTCATAGTTAACCATCTGAGTGAGAAAGTGGGAGGGAAATCCCCAAAGAGATAGGAAACCAGGCAATACTAAAACCACTTGGTAGTAGTTTAATAGCAAGAGGGTCTGAAGAAACAGAGATCGCTTTGTAATATTAAAGAGCCAACCCCCAGCTTGTCGTGCAGAGACTCCCACACTCAGTCACGAGGGGGCACAGGACCCCTGAAGCCTGTGCATGTGAAGATGCTACATCAGAACAAGCACCTTCATCACCCCGCTCTTCCTCTCCCATCAGGCTTACAGCCTTTGTGCTCAAGTCTTTCGCCCAAGCCCGAGCCTTCATCTTCATCGATGAAATGCACATTTCCCAAGCCCTCGGCTGGCTTTCCCGGCAGCAGAAGGACAGTGGCTGTTTCAGGAGCTCCGGATCGCTGTTCAACAATGCCATGAAGGTGAGCAGTTTTCTGAACTGCTTAGAAATGATAATCTAACAATCCATCGCAGTTTTCTGGGCAGAATGTATGTGGAGAAAGTATAATGAAATTCCTGAAGGAACAGCCTGGGAAAGTATGGGAAGGCAATCAGTAAGAGAGTAATCACTCACACATTATGGGAAGGAAAATATGCCCTGGGTGGGTAATGTATTTTTCAAGATGGGAATGTAAATGTGAACTTATGAAAAAACACTGAAACAAAGAATTGACCATGAGAGAACACATTTTAGAAACCTTACTAGTGTAATTAATTGTTTTTCTTTTTTAAATTTGCAGGGCGGGGTAGATGATGAAGTGACTCTCTCTGCCTATATCACCATTTCCCTTCTGGAGATTCCACTAGCAACCACGGTAAGTGGTACCTTACTTTTTCCACATTCCCAGATTGTTGTGCAATCTACTGCCCTGCGACTGTTCTACTTTTCTAAAAGTAAAATGGCAGCTTTAATTTTCTGCAGTGCTATGCATCTGTCAGATTCATTCAAGAAGGATAAGCTTTTTTTCAATAAAATTCTGACTATGTTCCAGAATAATCCCCCAAAATTGCATCTGCCACTGCTCTTAAAAGTTTATATTTTAAAATGTTAGTCCTTTCTGAAAGGAGTGGTTTTTAAAAGATGGATCTTAGAGAGAGAGAGACAGTGAGAGAGAGAGACAGAGAGAGAAGAAGATAGATAGATGGTAGATACATATACTACACAAAAAGATGAAAGGTTAGGTAGTTAGGTGATGGATAGATAGACGGATATAGATAGGTAGATATTAGAGATAGATAGATGTAGATAGATAGATAGATAGATAGATAGATGATAGATAGATGATAGATAGATAGATAGATAGAAGCTACATAGTAATAGATGATAGAAGCTAGATACGTAGATGATACTTCATAGATGTATCAATAATTATGATAAATGATAAGCAGATACATAAATATGAAAATGAAGAGAGATAACAGGTAAGTGATGAATGGATAGATGATAGCTATAACATACAATGATAGATACGTCGTTATACTAGATAAATAGATAGTAAGTAGCCATACATCTATGACAGACAGACCGACTGATGGATTGGGTGGTTTTGAAAGGCAGGTATTAACTATTCCTAAGAGACCTATGCTTGTTCGGAATCTGGTATACTCAGGGTCCATTGTTGTTCCCTCCCAGAATCCTGTTGTCCGCAATGCCCTGACCTGCCTGGAGTCAGCCTGGGAAGCAATACAGCAGAAGGCACGTGGCAGCCATGTCTACGCCAAGGCGCTGTTAGCTTATGCTTTTGCTCTGGCAGGGAACAAGGATAAAAGGAACGAAAATACGAAATCACTTGATGAGGAAGCTGGAAGATGGTGAGCATATGTATAACTGTTCTCTTCACTCACTTCTACTGGATAGTAATAGAATCTATCATTCCTCTCGGTCCTATCCCCTGTGAAATGCTGACCTTTTGGTCAAAACTCGCCTATTAAAAAAGTGTGTTCCAACTAAATAACGTCCAGGAACAAATGGCTAATGTCCTTACCAGATGGTAAATAAGAATATGCTTGTAGTAAACCCTCTTCTCTACCTACACATTTGGTTTGTTGAAACTATTGCTTTTTAGTGACTATTAAGTGAGAAATTTCTCTCCTTAAGCCATA
>JALPQD010000105.1:5825247-6302094 GCA_023101885.1 Typhlomys cinereus | reverse complement strand
CTGCTCTCTGATCTATAGAAAAAGCCTGCTTTTAAACTTTAAGTCAAATTCTAATAGAGATTTCATGTCTAGTCACTCACAATAAGTAGACTTATTAGCCAGAATTCGTGCACTGATTTTAAAGAAATTAAAGAACTTCAAGAGTCTTAAAACATAGGTGGGAAAATTCCAAACTATAACTAACTCAGAAATTCCAGAAGTATAAGACTATGCTATCAGTTCACTAGAACTTTAAAAGGAACTGTGATACTCTCTTACCCTGGGTGAAGGCCAAGGAAGAGACCATCATACCAGAAATTCTAGACACCAAGACTATCCCCTGGAGATGGTATTTGCAATCCAAACTGGGAGAATCCATGTCGGTAGCAAAGGGTGCCATGTCTTCCTTTTCTTTGGGAAATCACAAAGATGGACCATTTGAGTGCACCCCACCAATTATCGCCTCTGCCCCAAAAGAGACACCGTTGGTGATATGGGGTCTGACAGTATGGACCCCGGGCTTGGAGAATGCATGGTTCACATACAGATCATCAACATCTGATGGAAATATTCTTCTGGAATTCCTCAAAGGAAGACATAAGCAACCTTACTATTAAAGGAATGGATGGACACTATCATAGGAGGAATTATTCTTTTAATAATTATATTGCTTAAGTGTTTCCTTCAGCACATATCTTAGCAGTGCTCCATCAACAGGACCACATTACAGGCATTTATGGCCCTTGAATATCCAAGCCATGACCCCCCCCTAGAGACGTGGTTCAAGTTTGGATTGCAGAGACTGCATGAGTTATATGCAACTTCCCAAGCTAGAACTTGCTGCCATGCTTGGTGCCATGCCTGGTGCCCATATTAACCCGCCTGACTGAGAGGACGAACCCAGACAGGACAAGAGCAAAAGCTCACGCTGGGACTTATAGGATGTTGGGCAAACCTATAGTTATTTGTTGAAATCAAAAGGCGCTCATTACTCCTCTGTTAATTTTAAAAATGTAATATCTGTTAAAACAATGACAATTATGTGGGTTCAGCCCATGGCTATCTGGTAAAGCATTATAGATTAGCTAGATTTGGAAATACTGGGAGAAAGTTTATGTTAAGTGTCTTTACCCTCAAGCAATGGGTTCTTGAAAAAATGTCCTTCCTGAAGGTGATTGCTGACTTGGAAATTATATGTCTATTTGTAGGTGCCACATTCTTTATCCCAAAATTTTCTGTATAAAAGCTGTCACAACACTTTCAGTAAAGGGGTTCAGATTCACTCAGCATAAAGATTTTCATGTTTCTGTTCTCCACCTGGTCTGGGGAGCCCTGGTCTCAAGGCCATGGCACTGGCCTGTAGCAAAAGTGATATCTCCTAATGGTCATAGAGAGCTCATAATGGCTATAAAGAGCTCATAGTAATCATAATTCACAGTGGTTACAGATCACTCATATGGTTATAGCTCATAGTGCTGTAAGAGAGCACACAGTGGTCATAGATCATAGTGGTCATGAAAAGATCCTAGTGGTCATTGCTCACACTGATCATCGAGAGCTCACAGTGATCATACCCCATAGTACTAATACAGAAGTTATAGGGGTAATAGGGAGCTCAAATTGGTCACAGAGAAGTCACAGTGGTAATAGAGACTTCATAGTTTTTACACAGAGCCCATAATTATCATTGCTCACAGTTGACATGGGGGTCATAGTGGTCATAGCTCATAGTAGACATAGAAAGGTCATAGTGTCCATAGAGAGCTGACAGTAGTCATAGTTCATAGTGCTCATAGAGAGTTCACAGGGTCAGATGATCATAGTGGTGTTAGAGATTTCAAAGTGGTCATAGATCACAGTGGTCATAGAGAGCTCAGAGACAGCATAGAGATCTCACAGTGGTCGTGGAGAACTCACAGCGGTCATAGACAATTCACAGTTGTCATAAATAGCTCACATTGGTCATAGAGAGCTCTCGAGTATCATTACTCAAAGTGGTCATACGAGAGATTGTCACAGAGAACTGTCATAATTGTCATGGAGAACTGACAGTGGTCATAGTTAACTGTGGTCAAAAAGAGCTCACAGTGTTCATAGCTCAAAGTAGTCATAGAGAGCTCAGAGTCATCATAGATCCCTATAGGGAAACTAAGGTGGTCATAGAAAGGACACAGTGGTCACAGAAAACTCAAATTGATCATAGAGAGGCCACAGTAGTCATAGCACACAGTGGTCATATAAATATCACAGTGGTCATAGCTCACAGTTGTCATAGAGAGCTCATAATGAACATCAAGTGCTCACATTGGTCATAGCTCAAATTGGTCATAAAGTGCTGAGAGTGCTCATAAGTTACTCAAAGTGGTCATAAAGAGTTCACAATAGCCATAGCTCACATTGGTCATAAAGATCTCACAGTTGTCATTGCTCATAGTGGTGTTAGAGATTTCAAAGTGGTCATAGATCACAGTGGTCATAGAGAATTGACAGTTCTCATACAGAGATCAAAGTGGTCATAGAGTGTTCTAAGTGGTCATACCTCATCGTCATCCTAGGGAGTTCACAGTGGTCCTAGCTCAAAGGGGTCGTAAAGAGCTCACAGTGGTCATACCTCACAATAGTTTTAGATAGCTCATAATGGACAAGAGCTCACAGTTGTCATAGCTCATACTTGTCATAAACAGGTCACAGTGGTCAGACCTTAAAGTGCTCATAGGAAACTCACAGGAGTCATAGAGAGTTCAGAGTGGTTATAGGGAGCTTACAATGGTCATAGTTCATAGTGGATATAGAGAGCTCACAAAGATCATAGCTCACAATGGTCATAGTTCATAGTGGATATAGAGAGCTCACAGTGCTCTTAGAGCTCATAAGGGACATAGAGTGGTCAAATCTCATAGTAATTATTAAGAGCTCACAGTGGTAATAGTTTATAGTGCTCATATAGAGCTCAGAATGGTCATACCTCATAGTTGTCATAGTGAGCTCAGAATGTTCATAGCTTATAGGGGTCATAGCTCATAGTGGTCATAGACACCTCACAGAAGTTGTAGCTCATAGGTGTCATGGAGAGTTTATAGTTATCTAAGCTCAAAGTGTTCACAGTGGTCATAGAAAGCTCAAAGTAAACATAGACAAGTCACAGTTCTCAGAGAGCTTATAGTCGTTTTAGCTCATTGATGTCATCGAGAGGTCTGCTCTTTGTTCATAGCTCATAATAGTCATGGAGAGCTAATAATGGCCAGAGAGAGACCACAGTTATAGAGATCTCACAGGGGTCATAGAGAAATCGAAGTGGTCATAGAGAGCTCAGTAGTCACAGAGAGCTCATGGTTATTATAGGTAGCTCATAGTGGTCATACAAAGCTTATATTGGCTATAGATAACTCACAGTGGTCCTAGCTCATAGTGGTCATAGAGAGCTCACAGTGCTCACAGTTCACAGTGTTCATAGAGAGCTCATAATGGACAATGAGAACTCACAGTGGTCATACTTGATAATCATCACAGGGAGCTCATAGTCGTCATAGTTCACAGTGGTCTTAGAGAAATCACAGTGGTCACATACAGTGAACAGTGATCATAGATCATAATGCTCTTAAAGTTCACAAAGCTCACAGTGTTGATAGCTAATTATGGACATAGAGAACTCACAGTGGTCATAGTTCATAGTGGTAACAGAGAGCTGAGAGGGGTCATAGCTCACAATGGTCATAAAGAACTCACAATGCTCATAGGTCATATACCTCCTAAAAAGCTACAGTGGTCAGAGAGAGCTCATAGTGTCAGGATAAGCTCAAAGTGTTCATAGAGAGTTCACAGTGGTCATTACTCATAGTGGTCATAGAGAGCTCACAATAAACAAAAAGAGCTCAACATTATTATAGAGAGCTCATAACATATATTATGAGCTCACACAGTGCTCACAGCATATGGTGTATAAGAAGCTCACAGTGGTTATAGCTCCTAATGGTAATAGAGAGATCATAATGACCACAGAGAGCTCACAGTAGTCATGATTTTCAATGGTCATAGAGCACTCACATGGTCATAGTTCATAGTTCTCATTGAGATCACACTGGTTATAGCTCATATTAGTCGTAGACAGCTCATACAGAGCTCACAGGGGTTATATTTC
This sequence comes from Typhlomys cinereus, assembly GCA_023101885.1. Classification (NCBI taxonomy): domain Eukaryota; kingdom Metazoa; phylum Chordata; class Mammalia; order Rodentia; family Platacanthomyidae; genus Typhlomys; species Typhlomys cinereus. Next base: position 6,297,977 of record JALPQD010000105.1, on the reverse strand, counting down.
ATAGTGGTCATAAAGGGCTCACAGTGGTCATAGCTCATAATGATCATAAAGAACTCACAGTGGATATAGCTCATAGTAGTTATAAAGAGCTCATAGTGCTTGTAGCAAACAATGGCCATAGAGAACTGATAATCCTCATTAAGAGCTCACTGGTGAGAGAGAGCTGATATTGGTCATAGCACGTAGTGGTGATGGAGAGCTCACAGTGACATAGCTAATAGTTGTCACAGTGCTCATAGAGAGCTCAAGTTGTCATGAAGAGGTCATAGTTGAGATAGAGAGCTCATAGTGGCCATAGAGAGTTGAAAGTGGTCACAGAGAACTCATAGTGGTCACAGATCATAATGCTCATAGAGAGCTCAGTGTTCAAAGAGAGCTCATTGTGGTCATAGCTCTTGGTGGACATAAAGGACTCACAGTGTTCACAGCTCATAGTGGTCATAGAAAACTCACAGTGGTCAAAAAGAACTCAACAATCATAGAGAGTTCACAGTGGTCATAGCTCATACTGGTCATAGAGAGTTCACAATGTTTATAGAAAGTGCATAGTGTTTATCACTCACAGTGGTCATAGAGTACTCACAGTGGTCATAAAGAGCTCACAGTGCTCATAGCAAACAGTGGCCATAGAGAACTGATAATCCTCATCAAGAACTCACAGTGGTCAAAGCTCATACTGATGAGAGTAAACTGACATTGGACATAGATGATAGTGGTTTTAGAGTTTGCACGGTGGTTATAGAGAGCTTACAATGGCCATAGCTCATAGCAATCACTGAAACTTCACAATAGTCCCAGTATATGGTGGTCAAAGAGAAGTTAGAGTGCTCATAGAGAGCTCGTAGTGGTCATACGGAGCTTATATTGGTCATAGCGAGTGAAGAGTGGTCATAGGTCTTATTTTAATAGAGAGCTCCTACCCCATCCCTCCTGTTCATAATCCTTGCAATTACTGTTGTTATTACAGAGATTTATCTTTTGAGTGTCTCTAGATGGGCTGGGGGTTTGGTATTAGGACCATCTATTAGGGAGACATATGGCACTTAATGTTCTGGTCTGGGATAGTTCACTTAATAATTGTTTCTCTTACATCCATTTCCCGGGAAATTCCAGTAATCATCTTTTTGATAGCTGAGTATACTCCATTGTATAGAGTACCACAGTTTCTTTTTATTCACTCATCAACTGTTGGACATCTGGGTTGATCAGCGACTTTGCTATTGTAAACAGTGCTGCTATGAATGGTTGTGCTTCTGCTATGAGGTGAATTTTTGCTGTAATGGGGTTATTCCCAAAATGGAATAGCAGGGTTGAATGGCATTTCAATCTTAATCTCTTTAGAATCTCCAGATAGAGAGAGAGAGAGAGAGGAGAGAGAGAGACCAGCCCACCCCCCCACCCCTGGGCCCCACGCGTCACGGTGGCGAGCACCCAGGCTGACTGCGGCTTGCCTGCACCCCCCTGGCCGGCGGACACCCAGCCCCCTCCACGCCCCCCCGCCTCCGCCCAAGGTGATGAGAGAGAGAGAGACCAGCCCAGCCCCAACCCACCCCGGAGCCCCACACATCCCGGCAGCGAGCACCCAGCCGACTGCAGCTAGCCTGGGCCCGCCCCAGACCCAAGCCCTCGCCCCTCCTGCCCCGTCGCCTAGCCACCCCCTGGATCCCAGGTAAAGAATTCTGCCATTGAGCCAAGGAGGCAAAAGAGCCCGCCCAGCCAGCCCACCCCGCCCCCAGACCCGGAGGCGCCCGGCCGCAGCACGTGCACTGCGCAGGCCAGCTTGCCCCGGGCCCCGCCCTCTCCGCACCCACCTTCCCCAGATCGCAGGTGAAGAACTCTGCCATCAACATCAGACCCCTGCCTCTCTGGCCCACCGGGGACCCACGCACGTGGTCCACGGAAGACACACTGCTACTCAGAATTCAATAGAGCACAAAGGAAAACTCAGCAAACAAGGAACAAAGGGAGCAACAGGCCATACAATCTGGACTCCACTACAATCATTATATCACGTGGGCGAGTTTCTTCTCACCAGCCCAAAGATAAGTACGTTTTTCTTTTCACCTTACTATCTTTAAAGTACAATGCTGTAATCAATTTCTCATGCCGCCACACCGCCACACGACAACAACTCCAGGGAGTACACCACTCACCCCCACATGTCATCAAGAACGAAATCGTAAACAGTGCATCTACAACACTAATATCTCAACCCCCTGGTAACGTACCTGACTTACTGACGGTACTAACAGCCTAGTAGCCTCACTAGGATATATATAACAAACACAGACATACCCAATCCAAGGCATAGCACTAGTAAGTAACTGGCAAGCGTAACAATACCGAACTACGTGTATTCAGTGAAAAACAGAAAACTGAAAGGTCCTAAAAACATAACAACAAATGTACAAGTCAAAGTGCAGATCCACGAGAAACAAAACCCGAAGACCAATCTCCTACCTCCCAGAAAGAATCAATCCCATCATGAAGGGATTCCGACCAGAACAAATCACAGAAAATCACGCATAAAAGCCAGACCCACATAACGACTTTCAGAGTATGATCCTTACCATGTTAATACTATTGAAAGAGGAAATCCTGAGAAGAGTTAAACACCGAATCAACCACTTTGAACAGGACACAACAGGCAACTTGGAGGAGTTGAGAAACACAGTTTCAAGAAACAAAAATAAGGTATGAAGCAATTAAAAAAAACAGTCATCAGGCAGAGTTTAAAATTGAACTAAAAAGACAAGTTATCTTCAAGCCCAAACTCAACAAGAGTCTTATCAGCAGACAAAGAGGCAGAAAATAGAATTTTCAGATCTTGAAAAGACAAAGTGGAGAATTAACAGCTCAATGGAAGAGATGGTTTAAAGTCAAAAAGATACTTGAGAGAACATTCAGAGATATGGACACCCCTGAAGAAGCCGAACATTGGCAACATCATGGAATACCAAACAAAAATCCCAAAATACCACACCTGAGGAAATATTCCAATGCAATCATAAATGAAAACTTTCCACAATTAGAATGAGAGCCTATTCAATACCAAGAGGCATTTCGCCACCAAACAGATACGACCAAAATAGAAAATCGACACGGCAAATAATAGTCAAAACACTCCACATTCAAGACAAAGAAAGGTGCTGAGAGCTTCAAGAGAAAAAAAGCAAGTCACTTTTAAAGTTAAACGAGTAGAATAACAAATGAATACTCAATGGAAACAGTAAAAGCAAGAAGAGCTTGGAGAGACATAATTCAAGTATAAATGAGCAAAAATGCCAACCCAGACTGATTATATACCGGGCAAACTATCTGTCATGGATTGAGGGAGAAAAAAAAAGTTTTCCAACACAAGACAACTTGAAGGATACCTGTCTACCAAACCAGGCCTTCAAAAAATCCTAGAACTGATACTCAGCTTGAAGAAAGACAAGCGTATCCAGGAGGGCAGAAGGGAAGTAGAATACCCACCGAAACGAAATTATCAACAACATGCTTACAAAATCGACTAAAATACAAATGTCAGAATTAAAATGATTTTCTCCATTTACAGTAATAGTCAATGGTATTAATTCACACCGATTAGAGACATAGATTAGCAAACTTGGATTAAAAACCACAATCCAACAATCTGCTGCCTTCAGGACTTCCATCTCACACAAAAGTAGGCACATCCTAAGATGAAGGCTGGTCAAATCTTACAAGCTAATGGAACCAGGATAACGAGGGGTAGCAAGTATGCTTTCAGACAAAGGGGACTTTCAAACCAAAGAAAATCATAAGAGACACAGATGGATAATATATTTTAGCCACAGGTAACAAGTCACCAGGAAGACTTCACATCCTGAACAACTTATGGCACCCATACAGGCCGCGTGGAGACTAGTCCCAAAAAAGCTAAGAGCAGGTAAAAGGCACTCCTAATCCCCAGAAGAATTCCTCCTGCCAGGGCCAAAACTTAAATTACCTAAGGAGGAATTCTTAGCACCTGTCCATGGGCATTATTGTGATATTCTGAGAAATTCCTAGCACCTGCCCATGGGATTTACTGTGACATTTCCCAGAGAACAGGCTTAATGACTGAATTATATTATTTTTCTTATTTATATCAAATAATGCCATGTCCTTTTTCCAAAAGATGTTTCTTTAAATCCATCTTTTCCACACTGAGACCTATTTTTACCGGATTGGTCAGAATAGGACGTGACACACTTTGAGCTCCTTGTGACCCAAATGAGATTTGACCACTGTGAGCTCTCTATGACCACTGTGAGCTCTCTATGACCACTATGAGCTATGACAACTGTGAGCTATCACCACTATGAACAGTGAGCAATCATTGTCTTTTATATCCTCTTTATGACCATTTGAGGTGTGACAATTCTCAGCTATCTATCACCACTATGAACTCTGACCACTGTGAACACTCATTGTCTATTATGTGCTCTTTATGACTACTATAAGGTATGACCATTATGACCTATCTACACTATAGGCTATGATCATTGTGAGCTATCTATGAAGATTATGAGTTCTCTATGAACACTGTGTGCTGTGACCATTATGAGTTGTCTATGACCACTGTAAGCTATAAGCAGGGAAAGCTCTCTATGAGCACTGTGATCTATGACCACTGTGAACTCTATGAGAACTATGATCACTATGAGCTCTTTCTGACCATTTTAAGCTCATTATGACCACTGTCCGCTCCCTATGACAATTGTGAGCTTTCTATTGCCATTATGGGTTCTGTATGACAACTATGATCTATGAATACTGAGAGATCTCAATGACTACTATGAGCTATGACCACTGAGAGTTCTCTATAACCACTGTGAGATATGAGCATCATAAGCTCTCATTGACCAATATGTGTTCTTTATGAATATTGGAAGCTATGTCCACTGTGACCTATCTATAGCTATAATGACCTTTGACCACTGTGTGATCTCTATCAATACTATGAGCTCTGACCACTGTGAGCTCTTTATGGCCATTATGAGCTATCACCACTATAAGCTTTCATAACCACTATGAGCTGTCTATGACCACTGACAGCTGTGAGCATTCATTGTCTATTATGTGCTCTTTATGACCACTGAGAGATATGAGCACTGTCAGCTCTCTATGATCACTGAGCTATGTGCATTGTGAACACTCCATGACTATTGTGAGTTAAGACCACTGTCAGCTCTGACCACTGGGACCTCATTATGACCACTAAGAGTTCTCTATGCTCATTATCAGCTCTGTATAGCCACTGTAAGCTATGACCACTGTGAGCTCTCTATGCCTCCTGTGAGCAATGAAAACTGTGAGCTATTACCACTGTGAGCTCTCCATGACCACTGTGAGCTCTCTTTGAGGGCTACTACCTTATGAACACTGTGAGAACTCTGTGTTCATTAGGAGCTCTCTGTGAGAGCTTTGACCACTGCTGTGTCCTTATCCAACAATCCTGGTGGACAATGTCCCTGCATGGAAGAATATCATTTCAAGGAAACATTTTCTGGAAAAAGAAAATGGCATTATTTGAAATAAATAAGAAAAGTAAGGAAAATGTGGGATTAGTCAGGCCTTAGTGTTACTGCCTGCCTTAGTGTTACTGTCTATTTCTGGCCTAAAGCCTGCTAGCTGGGGAGTGATACATTAACATCTAATTCCATCTAACAGCTGTTCCAACTCAGAAAATACATGTCACAGCTGCTCTTCCTTTGTTACCTGGAATGAATATGTTTTACATTATCCTGTAAAGAATTTGGTCCTGTTTTTCTTTGATGTTTTCCTTATGGGCATAGTGACACATCCCCTGGCCTTTACTCTTGATTTTCTAAAGTATATAAATGCTGCTAAAAATTTTCAATAAAAAGTTCAGATTCACTCAGGCCAGAGAGCTGTGTGTCTGTCTCGATTAACTGAAGCATGGCCCACATTGTCAAGGGGAGCCCTGGACTTTGGCGTTGCAGCCTGAACTGCAACAGACTACCTTGAGTTCTCTATGACCACCATGAGATATGACCATTGTGAGAACTCTATGAGCACAGTGATCACTCTATAACCATTATGAGCTATGACCATTGTGACCTCTGCAGGGCCACTTTGAGATCTAAGTGACCATTGTGAGATCTATATGATCACTGACCTCTCTATAGTGACTTTGAGCTCTATATGAACACTGTGAGATTTTCATGGCCATTGTGAGCTCTCAATGACCACTGTGAGCTTTCGATGACAAATATGCACTATGAGCACTGTGAGCTCTCTTTGACCACTGTGAGCAATGACGACTGTGAACTCTCATTGACAGCTTTCAGGTATTATTACTGTCAGGTCTCTATGGCACTATGAGGTGTGAGCACTGTGACCTCTCTATGAACACTAGGAGCTGTGACCAGTGTGAATTCTCATTGCCCATTATAAGCTCTCTATGAACACTTTGAGCTGTGACCACTGTGAGCTTTCTATGATCACTAAAAGCTGTGAACACGGTGAGATTTATATGTCCATTATGAACGCTCTAAGATAGCTGTGAGCTATAACCACTGTGAGCCCTTTATGAAAACTATGAGCTATGACCACAATGAACTCTCTACTAACACTTTGAGTTACACATGACTACTTTGACCTCTTTATGACTACTCTAGTTCATTATGAGCAATGTGACCTATGACCATTGTGATCTTTCTATTACCTCTTTGAGCTATGACCACTGAGAGTACTCTTTATGACTACTATGAGCTATGACCATTTGGGCTCTCTGTGACAACTATGAGCTATAGCCACTGTACTCTCTTTATAGCCACTGTGAGCTATAACCACTGTGAGCTCCCTATGAACTTTGTGATCTGTGATAACTATGAGCTCTCTATGACCACTGTGACCTCTCTATTACCACTTTGAGCTACCTATAATCACTATGAGCTATCAATGACCACTGTGAGCTCTCTAAGAGCACTAAGACCTATGACCACTCTGAGCTTTCTATGACCACTATGATTTATGAAAACTGTAAAATCTCTATGACCACTATGAGTTCTCTATGACCTCTATAAATTATGACAACTATTAGCTCTCTATTACAACAGTGAGTTCTTTATGACCACTGTCATATGATCACTTTGAGCACTCTATGACCACTATGAACTATGACCATTGTGAGCTCTGAATGACCATTATGAGCTATGATGACTCTGAGCTGTCTATGACCACTTTGATCTATCTATGATCACTATGAGCTATGACCATTGTGAGATCTCTATTTCCACTATGAGCTATGACCACTGTGAGTTCTCATTGTTCATTATGAGCTCTTTATAACCACTGTTTACTATGGCCACTGTGACCTCTCTATAACTAATGTGGACTGTCTTTTTCCACTGTGAACTCTCTATGACCACTATGAGTTCTCTATGACCACTTAGAGCTCTCTATGACCACTGTGAGCTCTTTATGACCACTGTAACCTATGAAAACTGTGAGCTGTATATGGACACTGTGAGCTATGACCACTGTGAATTATGACAACTGTGAACTCTCTATGGGCACTGTGAACTATGACCAATGGCAGCTCTCTAAAACCTCTGTAAGCTATGACAGCTATGAGTAGTCTAGGACCATTTTGTGAGCTCTTATCCCTGTGAGCCCTCTATGACCACTGTGAGCTCTTTAGGGCGACTGTGAGATATGACCACTCTTTGCTCTTTATGACCATTATGAGCTATGAACACTGTCCATTACAAGCTCACTATGGCCACTGTGAGCTATGACAACTGTGAGTTCTCTATAGGCACTGTGAGCTATGACCACTGTGAGCTCTCTATAACCTCTGAGAGCTATGACAGCTATTAGTAGTCTAGGATCATTGTGAGCTCTATTTGACCACTATGAGCTATTATCACTGTGAGCGCTCTATGAACACTGTGAGCAATAACCACTCTGATCTCTCTATAACCATTATCAGCTATGACAAATGTGAACTGTCTATGACTAATGTGAGCTTTATATGTCTACTGTAAGCTCTGTATAAGCACTATGAGATATGAGCACTGTAAACGCTGCACTATGAGATATGAGCACTGTAAACGCTCTAAGGTCATTGTGACCTGCGAACACTGTTAGCCCTATATGACACCTATGAGCTATGACCACTGTGAGCTTCCTATGACCTATGTGAGCAAAGATGAATATGTTCTCCCTGTGACCACTGTGAGCTATGACCACTGTGACCTCCATATGATCACTATGAGATATGAATACAGTGGTCATAGCTTATAATGCTTTTAGAGATTTCACAGTGGTCATAACACACAGTGTTCATAGAGAGCTCATAATACATACTGAGAGCTCAAGTAGTCATAGTGCATAGTGCTCATAAATATTTCATAGTGGTCATAGATCATAGGTGCCATAGAGAGCTCACAGTTCATAGGTTAAAGTGATAATAGATAGCTCACAGTGGTCATATCTTATAGTGGTCAAAGAGAGCTCATAGTGGTAATAATGAGCCCAAAGTAGTGATAACTCATAGTGGTGATACAAAGTTAACAGTGGTCACAGATCATATTGGTCCTAGAGAGTTCAGAGTTGTGATAGAGAGCTCACAGTTGTCATATCTCACCATGGTCAAGGAGAAGTCTTAATGGTCGTAGCTCATAATGGTCACAAAGAGCTTAGAGTGGTCATGGGTCATAGTTGTCTTAGGAAGCTCACATTGTTCATAGGAGACTCAGAGTTGTCATAACTCAGAGTGGTCACAGTGTTTATTGCTCTTAGCAATCATAGAGAGCTCATAGTTGTCATATAGAGCTCACATTGGTCATAAAGTGTTCACAGTAGTCATAGAGAGTTCACAGTCATCATAAATCATAGTTGTCCTAGAGAGCTCACAATGGTTATAAAAGAATCAGAGTGGTCAAAGCTCACATTGGCCACAGATAGCTCACAGTAATCATAGCTCATAGCAGTCATAGAGAGCTCAGAGTCGTCACAGAGAGCTCAAATTGGTCACAGACAGTTCACAGTGGTCATAGACAGCTCATAATGGACATTGAGATCTTACAATGGTTTTAGCAGATCTCACAGTGGTTTTAGCTCATAGTAGTCATAAAGAGCTACAGTGGTCATAGAGAGCTCTCAATGATCAGATATCATACTGCTCTAAAAGAGCTCACAGTGGTCATGAAAAGTCGCAGTTGTCGTAGAGAGCTCATAGTGGTCATAGCTCATTGTGCTGATACAGAACTCACTGTGGTTATAGATCATAGTGGTCATAGAGAACTTGAAGTGCTCTTAGCTCACAGTGCTCAGAAAACTCACAGTGCTCATTCCTCATATGGTAACAGAGAACTCAATTTGCTCATAATTCACAGTGGTCATAGAGAGTTCATATTTCTCACAGCCCATAGTGGTATTAGACAGCTCAGTGTGGTCATAGCTCATATATGACATACAGAGCTCACATGGTCATAGAGAGCTCACAGTGGTCAGAGAGCTCATAGTAGTCATAGCTGACAAAAGTCATAGAGAGCACATAATGGACATGGAGAGTTCATACTGGACATAGAGAGCTCACAATTGTCATAACTCATAGTGGTCATAGAGATCTCAAAGTAGTCATAGATTAGAATCATCAAACAGATCCCATAATAGTCAAAGAGAGCTTATAGGGTCATAGACAAATCATACTGTTCATAGATCAGTGTGCTCCTAGAGAGCTCACAGTGGTTGTATCTTTTAGTATTCATAAAGATCTCACAGTGGTCATAGAGTCTTCAAAGTGGCCATTGCTCACAATGGTCATAGAGACCTCACAATGGCCACTATTCATAGTCATCATAGAGAACTTATAATGGTCACAGAGTGATCACAGAAGTCATAGAAAGCTCACAGGGCCCATAACTCCCAGTGGTCATAGAAGGCTCAAAGTGGTCACAGCTCACAGTGGTCATAAAGAATTCATAATTATCATAGAGAACTCACATGTAGTGCTCACAGTGGTTATAACTCATAGTGGTCATAGACATCTCACAATAGTCATAGTTCATAGTACTCATAGAGAGCTTACAGTGGTCATAGAGAGCTCAAAATGGTCATAGATCATTCAAAGTGGCGATATCTCACAGTGTTCATAGAGAGCTAATTGTGAACATTGAGAGCTCATTGTGATCACAGAGAGCTCACACTGATCATAGAGAGGTTACAGTGGTCATACAGAGCTCATAGTATTCATAGCATTCTGTGATAATAGAGAACTCACAGTGGTCATAGCTCATAGTGGTCATAAACAGCTCCAATTGATGGTAGCTCATAGTAGTCACAGAGAACTTACAGTGGTGATAGGTCATAGTGTTCATAGAGAGCTCTCAATGGTCATAGAGAGATGAAAGTGCTCATAGAGGTATCAAAGTACTCATGGGAAGGTCATAGTAGTCATAGACAGCTCATAATCGTCACAGAGAACTCATAGTGATCATAGAGATGTCACAGTGTTCATAGATCATAGTGCTCATAGAGAAATCACAGTTATCAAAGAGAGCTCACAGTTGTCATAGTTCATAGTAGTCATAAAGACCTTACTGTGGTCATAGTTTATAGTGTTCATGAAGATCTCACTTTGGCCATAAATTGCTCAAAGTATTCATAAAGAGGTCCCAGTAGTCATAGCTCATACTGGTCAAAGAGAGCTCAGTATTCAAAGAGAGTTCACAGTAGTCATAGCTCATAGTGTTCATAGAGAACTCACAGTGGTTATACTTCACAGTGGGAATAGAGCTCATAATAGAAATATAGTGCTCACCGTGTTTATATCTCATAGTGATTATAAAGAGCCCACAGTGATCATAGGTCATAGTGATCATGGAGAGTTCACAATGGGTTATACATCATAATGCTCATAAAGAGCTAATAGTGGTCTCTGAGAGCTCACAGTGTCTTAAAAGGTTAAAGTCGTCATAAAGATGTCACAGTAGTCATAAAGAACTCACAGTGGTCATTGTCAGCTAACCTTGGTTATAGCTCATATTTTTCATAGAGAGCTCATGATGGTTGTAGAGAATCACAGTGGTAAAAGACGGCTCAGTCTGGTTATAGAGAGCTCACAGTCATCATAGTTCATAGTGCTCATAGAGAGTTCAAAGTGGTCAAAGAGAATCACAGTAATTATAGCTCATAGTGGTTATAGAAACCTAAAGGTAGTCATAGTTCATAGTGGCCATAGAGTCCTCACAGTGGTCATAGAGAGCTCAAAATAGTCCTAGAGAACTCACAGCTGTCAGCTCACAATTTTCATAGGAAGCTCATAATGGACAAAAAGAGCTCACAATAGTCATAGCTCAGAATGGTCGTAAAGAACTCACAGAGGTCTTAGCTCATAGTGGTCATGCAGAGTTCACTTTTGTCAAAGGTCATATTGCTCACGGAGAGCTCAAAATGGTCACAGACTGATAACAGTGCTCATAGATCACTCATGATGGTCACAGAGATGTCATGTAGTCGAAGCTCATTGATGTCTTAGAGAGCAAATAGTGGTGATAGTTTGCAGTGGTTCTAGAGAGCTCATATTGGTGATATGGATATCAAAGTGGTAAAAGCTCATAGTGGTCATAGAGAATTCAGAGTGGTGAAAGCTCACAGTGGAAATAGTTCATAGTGATCATAGAGAGCTCACAATAGTCATGGAGAGCTCACAGTGATCATAGATTACAGTGGTCATAGCTGTAAGTAGTCATGAAGAGCTCATAGTGATCAGAGTAGTCATAGAGAGCTCACCATGGCCATAGAGAATTCATAATCATCATAGAGAGTTCACAGTGATTATAACTCAAAGAACTCATGAAATGCTCACAGTGTTCATAACTCATAATGGTCATAGAGAGCTCACGGTGGTCATATGTCATAGTGCTCTTAACAAAGCTCAGTGTTTTCATAGAAACTTCATATTGCTCACAGAGAGCTCAAAGTATTCATAGAGAAGTCATAGCGGTCATAGAATACACAAAGTGGTCACAAAGAGCTCAGAGTGGTAATACAAAGCTAATAAAGCACACAGAGAGCTCACAATGATCAATGAGAGTTAATAGTGGTCATAGTTCATAGTGGTCATAAAGAACTCACATAGCTCAAAATGTTCATAGAGAGGTCACATTGGGCATAGATAGCTCACAGGTTTCATAAGGAACTCACAGTTGTCAAAGAGAACTCATAATTGTCATAGAGATCTCACAGTGGTCATAGCTCACAGTGCTCATGAACTGCTCACAGTGGTCAAAACTCATAGTGATCATAGACAATTCACAGTAGTCATAGTTCATAGTGCTCATAGACTGTTAACATAGTCATATAGAGGAAACAGTGTTTATCAAGAGCTCAAAGTGGTCATGGATAGTTCAAAGTGGTCATAGAGTGCTTTCACAGTTTTCTTAGAGTTCATAATGGGTCACAGAGAGCTCACAGTGGTCATAGTTTAAAGTGGTGATAGATATCTCATAGTGATCATTGAGAGATCATAGTAATCATAGAGAGTACACAGTGGCCATAGACCTCATAGTGTTCATAGAGAGCTAACAGTTGTCATACCTCATAGTGGTAATGGAGAGAGCTCACAGTGGTCCTAGAGTTCTCACAGTGGTCCTAGAGTTCTCACAGTGGTCAAAGTGAGCTCATCTAGGTCATACAAACTCACAGTAGTCATAGCTCACAGTAATCAAAGAGAACTCAGTGGTCGTAGCTTATAAATGTCATAGAGAGCTCACATGTCATAGTTTATATGTCAGATCTCACAGTGGTTATAGAATTATGTAGAAATAAGAGCTTACAGTGGTCATAGCTCACAGTGGTCATAAAGAGCTCAAAATGTTTAAAGAGAGGTCCCATGGGTGATAGCTCATACTGTACATAGAGAGCTCATAGTTTTCATAGAGAGTTCACATTGGTCATAGATCATTATGGTCATAGAGAGCTCACAGTGCTTATACTTCACAGGGCTTATAGAGAGCTCATAATGGAAATATAGAATTCAGTGTGGTCATAGATCATAGTGGTCATATAGAGCTCACAGTGGTCACAGAGAGCTCACAGTTGTCCTAGAAAGCTCAAAGTCATCATAGAGATGTTAAAATGGTTATAGATTGCTCACAGTGTTCATACTGAGTTCACTCTTGTCATAGCTCAAGGTGGTCATAGAGAGCTCACAGTGGTAATATACATTTCAGAGTGGTCATAGAGAACTCATAGTGTTCACACAGAATTCAGTGGTCATAGATCAGAGTGCTCATAGAGAGCTCAAAATGGTCATAGAAAGCTCATAGTGGTCATAGAAAGCCCACAATGATGATAGCACATAGTAGTCATAGAGAACTCAATTGTCATAGAGAATTCACAGTGATCTCAGCTTATAGTAGTCATAGAGAGTTAAGTTGTCATACCTCATAGTGGTCATGGAGGGAGCTCACAGTGGTCATAGAGAGTTCACAGTGGTCCTAGAGTTCTCACAGTGATCAAAGTGAGCTCATACAGGTCATACAAAACTCATAGTGGTCATAGCTCACAGTAATCAAAGAGAACTCTGGGGTCATAGCTTACAATTGTCATACAGAGCTCACATGTGGTCATAGCTAATAGTGGTCATAGAAAATTCACTGCGGTCATAGAGAGCTAATAGTTGTCATAGAAAGCTCACAATGGTCATAGAGAGCTTGCCTTGATCAAACTGAGCTCACACACATCATAGAGGGCTCTTAGTGGTCACATCTCACAGTGGTCAAAAAGAGCATATGTGGTGATAGCTCATAATTATAATAGAAAGCTCACAGTGTTAATAGCTCACAGTGGTCATATAGAGCTCACAGTGGTCCTGGAGATCTCACAGTGGTCAAAGTGAACTCAAAGTGATTAAAGAGATCTCAAAGTTATGATAAAGAGCTAATAGTGGTTATAGAAAGCTCACAGTGGTCATAGCTCAAAGTAGCTATAGAGAACTCATAGTGGTCATAGAGAATTCACAATGGTCATAGAATAAAAGTAGTCATATGGAGCTAATAGTGGTCATAGAGTGCTCACAGTGGTCATCGGTCATAGTGCTCATAGAGAGCTTAAAGTCATCATGGTGAGATTACAGTTGTCATTAAGACCTCACAGTAGTCGTAGAGAGGTCATCATAGTCATACCTCATAATGGTTAGGGAACTCACTGTAGTCATTGAGAGCTCACAGTTGTTTTAGAGAGCTCACAGTAGTAAAAGTGAGCTCACAATGATCATAGAGAGCTTAAGGAGGTCATAGAGAGCTACTAGTACACATAATGAGCTCACAGTGGTCAAAGCTCTCAGTGGTCATAGAGAGCTCACAGTGGTAGAGAGCGCACAGTGGTCAAAGTCAACTCACAGGGATTATAGATAGCTCAAAGTGATCAGAGAGAGCTAATAGTGGTCATAGAGAGAGAACAGTTGTCATAGCACACAGTCATAGCTCATAATAGTTATAGGAAATTTACATTGGTCATAGCTCACAGTGGTCATATTTTGCCCATAGTGGTCATAGAGTGTTCACAGTGGTCAATGTGTGCTAACACAGGTCATAGGAGCTCATAATGTTCATAGCTCTCAGTGGTCAAAGAGAGCTCACATTTGTCATAGGTCATAATTGTCACAGATCATTCACAGTGGTCATTGCTCACAGTGGTCAAATGTCATGGAACTCATAGAGAGCTTATATTGGTCATAGTGAGGTCACAGTGGAAATAGAGTGCTTACAGTGGTCATGGAGAGCTCACAGTCATCATAGAGAACTCAACGTGGTCATAGAGAGGTCACAGAGTTCATGGAGACTGCATAGTGATCATAGTGGGCTCACAGTGTTAATCGCATGGTGGTCATAGAGAGACCATAGTGGTCATAGAGAGCTCACAATTGTCATATATCATAGTGCTCAGAGATATGTTCACAATGCACATAGCTCACAGTGGTAATAAGAGCTCATAATAGACATAGAGGGCTCTTAGTGGTCACAACTCAGAGTGGTCATTATCAGTTCACAGTGGCCATAGCTCATAGTAGTCATAGAGAACTCACAGTGATCAAAGATCATGGTGCTCATGGAGGACTCGAAGTGGTCTTAGAGAACTCACGGTGGTCGTAGAGAGATCACAGTGGCCGTAGAGAACTCATAATTATCATAGAGAGCTCACAGGTCATAGCTCATAGTGGTCCTAGATAGCTCATAGTGGTCATAGCTCAGAGTGCTCATAGAAAAGTCACACTAGTCAGAAAAAGCTCATAATGGACATAGAAAATTCACGGTGATTTTTAGATCAGAGTGCTAATAAGGAGCTCACAGTCATCACAGAGACCTCACAATGATCATGAAGAGCTCATAGTGGTCACAGTGGTCATAGAGAGCTCATAGTGATCATAGAGGGCTTAAGGTGGTCATCTAAAGCTCTTACAGCTCATAGAGAACTCACAGTGTTCAAAGAGATCTCACAATGCTTATAATTAATAGCGGTTATAGAGAGTTCAGAGTAGTCACAGCGTACAGTGGTCATAGAGAGCTCATAATGGTCATAGAGACGTCACTGTAGCCAAAGATCATACCAATCATTGAGAGCTCACAATGGACATAGCTCAAAGTCATCATGAAGAGCTCACAGTGGTCATAGTTCATAGTATTACTAGACATCTCACTGTGGTCATAGATCACAGTGCTCATAAAGAGCTCACAGTGGTCATAGAAAGATCTCAGTGGTAATGGAGAACACAAAGTGGTAATAGCTGACAGTGGTCATAGAAAGCTTACAATGTTCATAAAGAGCTCATAGTGTTCATAACCCTATGTTGAAATAGAGATCTTACAGTATTCATAGCTTATAGTGTCATAGAAGGCTCAAAATGTTCATAGATAGCTCACAGTAGTCATAGGCCATAGTGGTAATAGAGATCTCAAAGTAGTCATAGACAGCTTAGAGTGTTCATAGATAACTCACAGTGGTCATAGTTCATGGTGGTTATAGAGAGCTCACAGTGGTCATAGGCTGTATTGCTCAAAGAGAGCTACAGTGGTCATAGAGGGTTAAAATTGGTCATAGAGAGATCACAGTGGTCATTGAGAACTCACGATGGTCATAATAAGCTTACAGTGTTCATAGCTCAAAGTAGACATAGATAGCTTATAGTGATCACAGATAGTACACAGTGGTGATAGAAAGCTCACAGAAGTCACAGAGAGCTCAGAGTGGTCATATAGATGTCATAGTGGTCATAGAGAGTTCAGAATGGTAATAAAGAAAACATAGTAGGGATAGAGAATTCACAGGGGTCAAAAGCCACAGTGCTCATGGAGAGTTCACAGTGAGAAAGAAAGATCACAGTGGTGTTAGATCATAGTGGTCATACAGTGCTGACAGTGGTGTTGCAGTCTGCCTGCATGGTTGCTGATAAATGACCAGAACACAGCTTAAGGGAACAAGGAGTTTACTTTCTTATGATAGTCCGGTTACAGTTCATAGTCCTGCTTGACGGGAGAACACACACCAACTCCAAGGCCGAGGGAACTGGCCACCATAACGCCTGAGAGATGGACAATCCTTACTTGCCAGACCAGCATGTCTGGCCAAGTATACAGAAGGATGCCAACTCTCTTCACCAGCTCTCTGTGATTTATCCAGGGCCGAATCCCACCCATCATGGGCTGGGTCTTCCCCAGCAGTTAGACCATCTCCTTCAGGTTTGCTCTGGGCTTAACTCAAACATCAACTCTCTACAACTATGCCCAGAGCTCAAACCCTCGAGTCAAGTTGACACCTGTGCTTAACTATGACAAGTGGTCATAGGGAGTTCACAGTGGTCATAGAGAAACCACAGTGTTCATAGCTCATAGTGGTATTAGAGAGCTTATAATGGACATAGAGAGCTTACAGTGGTCAGAGCTCACAGTGGTCATAAAGAGGTCACAGTTGTCATAGTTTACAGTGGTCAAACAGAGCACATAGTAGTCATAGCTCTTACTGGTCATGGAAAGCTCACATGGTCACAGCTCATAGTGTTCACAGACAGCTCACAGTACTTATAGCTCAGAATAATCATAGAGAGTTTAGAGTAATCATAGGGAGCTCATGGTGGTCATAGAGAGCTCACTGTGGTCATAGCTCATATTTGTCATACAGATCTCATAAGGGTCATAGAGAGCTCATAGTGGACATAAACAGCTTAGACTGGTCATAGAACACGCAGAGTGGTCATGAAGTGAATACAGTGATCACAGTTTTCACACAGAGCTCATAGTGTTCTTGGAGAGCTCATAATGGCCATATGAGATCACAGTGGTCACAGCTGATAGTGGTCACAGAGAGCTCACAGTGGTCATAGCTTATATTTGTCATAAAGAGCTCATAATGTTCATAGAGAGCTCATAATGGTCATAGAGAGCTCACAGGGGTCACAGCTCTCACTGGTCAAAGAAAGCTCAAAATGCTTATAGGTAATAATGAACATAGAGAGTTCACAGTGCTCATAGAGAGGTCACAGTGGTTAGGAAGTACTCACAGTAGTCATAAAGAGCTTAAAGTGGACATCGAGATACCTCAGTTGCCAAGAAAGTTCATAGTTGTCATAACTCACAGAGGTCACAGAGAGCCCATAGTGGTCATAAACTCATAGTCATAATAGAGAGCTCAGAGGTCACAGAGAACTCTCTTTCATCAAAGCTAATAAGGGTCATAGAGAGCTCACAGTGGTCATAGTTCATGGTGGCCATAGAGAGGCCACAGTAGTCACAGTCAAAGTGGTCATAGAGAGCTCACAGTGGTCTCAGAGAGTGCACAGTGGTTACAGCTCATAGTGATCATAGAGAGCTCACAGTGGTCATAGCTCACAGTGGTCATACGGAGTTCACAGCAGTCATAGAGTGCTAACGATTTTCATAGATCATAGTCTTAATAAGTTCATAATGTTCATAGCTCATTGTTGTTATTCAGAGCTCATAGTGATCATAGAGAGCTTACAGTGGTAATAGAGAACTCATAATGGTCATAGATCATATAGTTGTTACACAGAGCTCATAATGTTCATAGAGACTTCATAGTGGTCAGAGAGCACACACAGTGGTCATAGAGAACTCATAATGGTCATAGATCAAAGTGGTCATAGAGAGCTCATAATAGACAGTGAGAGCTGAAAGTGGTCATACCTCATAATGGTCATAGAGATGATACAGAATTCTTATCTCACAGTGGTAATTAAGGTCTCATAATGGACAATGGGAGTGAACAGTGGTTACACCTCGTAGTGGTCTTAGAAAATGCACAGTGGTCATAGCTCATAATGGTCACAGAGAGCTCCTAGTGGTCATAGAGAACATACAGGGGTCATAGCTCCTAGTGGTCAGAAAGAACTCACAGTGATCATTGCTCAGAGTGTTCATAGAGAGAGTTCTCAGTGGTCAAAACTTGTAGTGGTCATAGAGAACTCACAGTGGTGATTGTTCACAGTGGTCATAGAGAGCTCACAGTGCTGATAGCCCACAGTTTTCAAAAAGATCTCAAAGTGGACATAGAGAGCTAACATTGGTCATTGAGAGCTCACAGTAATCATAGCTAAAAGTGGTAATAGAGAGTTCAGAGTGGTCATTGCTCACAGTGATCATAGAGACTCACAGGGGTCATAGCTCATTGTTGTCATACAGAGCTCATTGTGGTCACTGAGAACTGGTGATGGAGAACTCAAAGTGGTCAGTAGAGATTAGAGTAGTCATAGAGGTGTCATAGTGATCATAGAGATCTCACTTTTGTCATTAAAAGCTCATACTTGTCATACCTCGCAGAGGTTATAGATGGCTCATAGTGCTTGTAGTTCATAGTGGTCATCACAGTGGTCATGGAAAGCTCACAGTTTTCAAACATCATAGTAGTTATAGAGAGCACACATTGGCCATAGCTTATAGTGGTCATAGAGAGCTCACAGTGGTCACAGATACCTCACAGTTGCCATAGCTCACAGTGGTCATAGAGACCTCATGGTAGTCATACTTCACAGTAGTCATAGAGACCTCATCATGGTCAAAACTCAGTTATCTTAGAGGGCTCATAATGGCCATAGAGAGCACAGAATTGTCATAGCTCACAGTAGTCATAGAGAGTTACCAGTGGTCATAGCTCATAGTCATCACAGAGAGTTCATAATGCACAATGAGAATTGATAGTGCTCATTGCTCACAGTCATCATAGACAGCTCATGGTGGTCATAGCTCACAGTGGTCCTGTAGAGCTCGCAGTGGTCATAAAGCATGGAAAATTGTCATACAGAGGTCATATGGGTCATAGTTCATGTGGTAATAAAGAGATCCAAGTGGTCATAGAGAGCTTACAGTGGTAGTAGGGAGCTCACAATATCATAGAGAGCTTAAACTGGTTATATAGAGTTAACAGTGGTCATACTTCACAGTGGTCATAAAGAGCTCACAGAGTTCATAGAAAGCTTACTGTTGATAGATCATATTGGGTCTAGAAAGATCATAGTGGTAATAGTTTACATTGGTCATAGAGTGGTCACAATAGTCATAGCTCACAGTGGTAATAGAGAGCTCTCAGTGGTCATAGGTATTATAGCTCACAGAGAACTGCATTGATCATAGAGAGTTCAAAGTGGTCACAAAGAGCTCAATGTAATCATAAAGAAGTCACATTGTCATAGCCTTTAGTGTTCATAATGAGCTCACCATGGTCATAGAGAGGTCACAGTGATCATAGCTCTCATAGTGATCTTAAAAAACTTACAGTGTTCTTATCTTATACTGGTCACAGACAGCTCATAGTTGTCATACAGAGCTCACAGCAGTCATAGAGTACTCACAATGTTCATAGCTCACAGTGGTCACAGAGAGCTCATAGTGGTCAAATCTCACAGCTTAAAGTTGAGATAGCTCATTGTGGCCATAGAGAGCTCATAAATGTCATAGAGAGGTTACAGTTGTCATAGCTCAAAGTGGTAATAGAGAGCTCACAGTGATCACAGCTCATAGTATTAATATAGTGTTCATAGTGGCAATAGAGAGTTCACAGGGTCATAGATCATAGTGCACATAAAGAGCACATTCTGGTCATAACTCATAGTGGTTATATAGAGCTCATAGTGTTAATACCTCATAGTGGTCATGCAGAGCTCATAGTGATCATAGAGAGCTCACAGTGGTAATAACTCAGTCTGTTCAGAGAGAGTTCATACTGGTCATAGAGAGGTCACAGTGGTCATAGCTCAAAGTGTTATAGAGAGCTCACAGAGGTCATAGCTCACAGTGGTCATAAAGAACTCATAATGATCATAGTGGTCATTGATTATAGTAGTGATAGAGGAATCACAGTGGTCATAGACAATAGTGAACATTGAGAGATCATAGTGGTCATGGCTCATAGTGATCATAGAAAGCTCACTGTGGTCAAAGTTCAAAGTGCTCCTAGACATCTGGGTGGTTACAGTGAACTCATATTTGCCACAGAGAGCTCACAGTGGTCATAGCTCATAGTTGTCCTAATCAGCCCATAATGAACATTGAGAGCTCACAGTGGTCATAAAGACCTCACAGTGGTCATATCTCATAGTGGTCATAGAGAGCTTATAGTAGTCATAGAGAGTTCAGAGTGATCATACAGGCTCAAAGATGTCACAGAGAGGTTACAGAGGTCGTAGAGAGCTCACAGTGGTTGTAGATTTTAGTGGTGATAGATAGCTCACAGTGGTCATATTTCATAATGATCAGAGAATGCTCACAGTGATAAGAGCACACACTAGTCTTAGAGAGCTCACACTGCTCCTAGCTCATAGTGGTCATGGAGATCTCACAGTGGTCATAGATCATAGTGTGCATAGAGAGCTCACAGTAGTCATAGAATGCACACAGTCCTCATAGTGAGATCAAAGTGCTTATAGAGAGGTCACAGTGGTCACAGAACCCTCACTGTGGTCATAAAGAGCTCACAGTATTGATAGCTCATAGTGGGCATACAAAGTTCACAGTGGTCCTAGTTCATTGTGGTCATGGAGAACTCATAGCTGACAGTGATCATAGAGAGATCACAAGGGATATGTCATATAGCTCATACAGAGCTACATAGGTTATAGAGAGCTACATAGGTCACAGTTGTAATGAAGAGCTCAAAGTGTTCATAGAGAGGTTGCAATCATCTCAGTTAATAGTGGTCATAAAGTGCTCACAGTGGTCTAAGAGGGTTCACCGTGGTTATAGCTCATAGTGGTGATAGAAAGCTCACATTGGTCATAACTCCTAGTGGTCATAGAGAGCTAAAAGTGGCCAAAGAGAGATCAGCGTGGTCATAGCTCATAGTGGTTATACTGAGCTCACAGTAGTCAGAGAATTCACTGTTGTTATAGAGATCTAATAGTGACAACACAGAGAACAGTGGTCATAGAGGCTCACTGTCATCATAGAAAACTCAAAGTGCACATAGAGAGTTCACAGTTTTCATAGACAGCTGATAGTGATCACAACTCCTAGTAATAATAGAAAGCTGATAGTGGTCATAGAGACCTCGTAGTGGTAATAAAAAGCTCACATGTTCACAGAGAGTTTAGAGTGGTCATAGAGAGCTCACAGTGGTCATAAAGAGCTCACAGTGGTCAAAGAACTATCAAAGTGGTCATAGAGAGCTCAAAGTGGTCACAGAGGGATTATAGTGGTCATAGATAGCTCAGAGTGGTGATAAAGTTCTCACAGAGGTAATAGAGAACTCAGAATGGTCATAGACATCTCATAGTGGTCATAGAGAGCTCACAGTGCTGCTATGTCACAGTGCTCATAGGGAGCTCACAGTATCGATAGAGAGCTCACAGTGGTCAATGAGAGCTCATATTGGTCATAGAGATCTCAAGTGTTGATAGAGACTTCATAGTACTCATAGTGATCTCACAGTTGTCATATGTCTTAGTGTTCATTGAGTGCGCACAGTGGTGAAAGAGAGCTCACAGTGGTCATAGATCATAATGATTATAAAGAGCTCACAGTGGTCATAGCTCATAGTGGTCATAGAGAGCAAACTGTTCATAGGTAATAATGCTCATAGAGAACTCAGATTGTTCATACAGAGCTGACAGTCCTCTTAGAGTGCTCAAAGTGGTCATAAAGAGGTCACAGAAGTCAAAGAGCTCACGGTGATCATTGAGAACTCAGAGTGGCCATAGCTCCTACTGATCATAGAGAGCTCACAGTAGTCATAGCTCACAGTGGTCATAGAATGTTTACAGTGGTCATAGAGAGCTCATAATGGACATAGAGAGTCACAGTAGTCATAGAGATCTCACAGTAGTCATAGAAAGCTTAGAGTGTTCATAGCTCAGAGTAGTCATACAAATCTCACAGCAGTCATATGTCATACTTGTTGAGAACTCATAATCGTTATAGAGAGCTCACAGTTATCATAGCTCATAGTAATGACAGAGCGAACAATTGGTCACCGATCACAGATACCGTGATCATAGACAGCTCACAGTTGTCATAGTTCACACAGGTGATAGAATATAGTGCACAGTGATCATAGTGGTCATAAAGACCACACAATGTTCATAACTCATATTGGTCATACACAGATAACCGTGGTCAGAGCTCACATGGGTCATAGGAAGCTTGCAGTGGTTATAGGAAGCTCACAATGGTTATAGGTCATACTGCTCTTAGAGAACTCACAGTGGTTAGAGAGCTAACAGTGGTCATATAGAGCTCATAATGGTTATAGAGAAGTCACAATAGTTATTGAGAGTTCACAGTGGTCATAGCTCACAATGGTCATAGAGAACTCATAGTGGCAATAGAGAGTTCACAGTGGTCATACGGATTTCATAGGGGTCAGAGAAAGCTCACAGTGGTCATAGCTCAAGTGGTCTTTGAAGGCTGACAATGGTCATAGCTTATAGTGGTCATAGAGAGCTCATAGTGGTAAAGAAGTGCTCAGAGTGGTCATAACTCAGAATGGTAATGGAGAGCTCAAAGTCATCATAGCTCATAGTGGCCAAATAGAGCTTACAGGGTCAATGCTTATAGTGGTCACAGAGTGCTCATAAGTCACAGGTTTACACTGGTCATCACTTATTATGGTAATAGAGAGTTCAGAATAGTCATATATAACAGTGATCACAGAAAGCTCACAGTGGTTATAGTTCATAGTGGTTATAGAGAGCTCATAGTGGCCATAGAGAATTCACAGTACTCATAGGTCATAGTGCTCATAGAGGGTTCACAGTGATCATAGCGCACAGTGGTTATAGAAAGCTCATAGAGAGCTCATAGAGAGTTCACAATGGTGATAGATCATAGTGGTCATAGAGTGCTCAAAGTAGTCATAGCTAATAGTAGTCATAGAGAGCTCACAGTGTTGATAGAGAGGTCACAGTGGTCATGCAGAGCTTACAGTGGTCATAGTGCACAGTGGTTATAAAGAGCTCATAGTGTACATAGAGTGTTCACAATAGTCATAGATCATAGTGGTCCTAGAGTGTCCAAAGTTGTCATAGCTCAGAGTAGTCATTGAGATCTCACGATGGCGATGTAGAGTTCACAGTGGTCATAGCTCATCGTGGTCATAGAGTTCATAGTATTCATAGAGCTCACAGTGGTCATAGGGAACTCACAATGGACTTAGAGAGCTCACAATTTACATAGCTCATAGTTGTGATAGAGAGCTAATAGTGTTCATAGTTCATAAACATAGTTGTCATACCTCAAAGCAGTCATAGAGAGCTCACAGAGGTCATAAGGAGCTCACAGTTGAAATAGAGACTGCATAATGTTTACAGCTCACAGAGGTCATTGAAACCTTGTAGTGGTCATAGAGAGCTCTCAGTGGTTGTATCTCACAGTGATCATAGACATCTCACGTTGGCACAGATAACAGTGGTCATAGAGCATTCATAATGGACTTGGAGAGCTCAGAGTGGTCATAGCTCAAAGTTGACATGAAGAGCTCACAGTGGTCATAGCTCAAAGTTGATATGAAGAGCTCACAGTGGTCATAGAGAGCTCATAGTGATCACAGTTCTCAGTGGTCATAGACAGCTCATAGTGGACATAGCTCATAGTTTTCATAGAGAGCTCATGATGGCCATATGAGCTCACAATGGAAACAGAGATCTGATAGTGGTCATAGAGATTTCATAATGTTAATAGTTCATAGTTGTCATAGTTCAGAGTAGTCATAGATATCTAACAGTGGTCATAGCTCACAGTGGTCCCAGACAGGTAATACTGTTGATAGTGATTTCATAATTCTCATAGCTGATAATGGTCGCAGAGTGCTCACAGAAGTCATGGAATGCTCACAGTGGGCATAGAGAAATCATAGTGGTCGTAAAGAGCACATAGTTGACATAAACAGCTCACAATAATCATAGAAAGCTCACAGTAGTCATAGGTCATACGAGTCTTAGAGAGGTCACAGTAGTCTTTACTCATAGTGGACATAGAGAACTCAAAGTAGTTATAGAGAGATCATGGTCGTCAAAGATATCACAGTGGTCATAGAGAGATCACAGTCGTCAAAGATATCACAGTGGTCATAGAGAGATCACAGCATACATAGTTCACAATGGTCACATTGATCTTACATTGGCAATAGAGAATTCACAGTGATCATAGAGTGTGCATAATGGTCACAGAGGTTATACAGAGTTCACAATGGTCATAACTCATAGTGTTCAAATAGACCCAACAGTGGTCATAGCTCTTATTGGCCATAGAGAACTCATAGTATACATAGCTCATAGTGGTCATAAAGAACTTTATAGTGGCCATACATTGCTCACAATGTTCATAATTCAGTGTGTTTTAGAGAGTCACAGTGGACATGCAGAGCTCATAGTGGTAAAAGAGAGCTCCCAGTGGTCATAGTTTACAGTGATCATAGAAAGCTCACAGTCATCATAACTCATAGTGGTCATAGAGAGCTAATAATGGTAATAGAGAGCTCACAATCATCATAACTTATAGTGTTCATGAAAATCTCACAGTAGCCATAGCTCATATTGGTCATAGAGAACTAATAATATTCATGGTGTGCTCACAGTGGTAATAGTTTATAGTGGTCACAGAGACTTCACTGTGGTCATACAGAACTCATTGTGGTCATAGCTCATACTGGTTATAGAGAAATCACAGTGGTCATAGAAAACCCATAGTTGTCATAAAGAGCTCAGAGTGGTCTTAGAGAGCTCACAGTGCTCATAGTTCATACTTGTTTTACAAATGTCTCATGGTCATAACTCATAATGGTCATGCAGAATTCAAAGTGGTCAGAGATATCAGAGATATCAGAATGGTCCTAGAAAGCTCAATGGTCATAGCTCACAGTGGCAATAGAATGTTCACTGTGGTCAAAGATAGCTCACTGTAATCATAGAGAGCTCACAGTGGTCATTGAGAGCTCATAGAGGTCATAGCTCACAGTGGTCATAGCAAGTTCACAGTAGTCATAGTGGTCATAGTGAGTTCACTGTCGTCATAGAGAGCCCAAAGTTGTAATACCAAGGTAATAGTGGTCATAGTTCACAGTGGTCACAGAGAGCTCATAGTGGTCATGGAACACTCTCAGTGGTCATAGCTCATTGAGATCATATTGAGTTCATAGTGGTCATAGAGAACTCAGATTGGTAATAGATAGTGTCATGGATAGGCACAGGTGTCAACTTGACTGTTGAGGGTTTGAGCTCTGGGCACAGTTGTAGAGAGTTGATGATTGAGTTAAGACCCGAGCAAACCTGAAGGAGATTGTCTAGTTGCTGGGGAACACCCAGCCCATGGCAGGTGGGATTAGGCTCTGGATAAATCACAGAGAGCTAGGTGATACTCACAGTATTATAGAGAGCATTCTTCTGTATACTTGGCCAGACATGCTGGTCTGGCAAGTGAGTATTGTCCATCTCTCAGCCATTATGCAGTGATGGTGTGGCCATTTCCCTCAGCCCTGGTGTTGGTACATGCTATCCCATCAAGCTGGACTAAGAACTGTAACCAGAAATCATAAGAGAATAAAACCCTTGTTCCCTTAAACCATTTGATGGTCATTTATCAGCAACCATGCAGGCTGACTGCAGCAGATAGTTCACAGTCGTCATAGCTCATGACGGATATAAAGAGCTCACAGTGATCATGGCTCATAATGGTCATAGGGTACTCGCAGTGTTCTTATAGAGCTCGGTTGATTTAGAGAGCTCAAAGTAGTTATAAAGAGGTCATAGTGCACATATCTCACAGTAATCACAGATAGCTGATGGTGATCATTGTCTGGTTACATACTTCTTGTGGTCATAGAGAGCTCATAATGGTCATAGAGAACACACAATCAACACACAGAGCTCATAATAGTTATGTCACATAGTGGGGGTGTTCATAGCTCCTAGTGGTCATAAAAAGTGCATAATGGTCATGGTCATAGAGAGTTCACAGTGGTCATGGAGAGTTCACAGTGGCCATAGAGAGTTCACAGTATGAGTGGCTTATACAGCTTATAGAGAGCCCGTAGTGGAAATAGAGACTCCACAGTGGCCATAGAGAACTCACAGTATTATAGAGAGCTAGTAATGGTCATAGTGTTATCACAGTGATCATACGTCATAGTGTTCATAGAGACCTCACATTATTCATAGTTCATTCAGCTCATAGAGAGATCACCATAGTTCATTCAGCTCATAGAGAGGTCACCATAGAAAGCTCATAGTGGTAATAGAGTACATAATGGCCATAGAGAGCTAACAGTAGTCATGGAGAACTCACAGTGATTACAGACAGCTCACAGTGGTCATTGGTTATACTGATCATAGAGAGTTCATAGTGGTCCTAGAGAGATCATAGTGGTCATAGAAAGTTCACAGTGGTCATTGGTTATACTGGTCATAGAAAGCTCATAGTGGTCCTAGAGAGATCACAGTGGTCATAGAGAGCTCAAATGGTCATAGCTCACAGTAGTAATAGTCTGCTCATAGTGATCATAGCTGCCATAGAGAGATCACAGTACTCTTGGAATGCTCACAATAGAAATAGCTCACAGCGGTTATAGCTCATACTGGTCATACAGAGTTCACAGTTGTCATAGCTCATAGGGTTCATAGAGAGCTCACAGTGGTCATAGCCCATATTGGTCATACAGAAATCATAGTGGTCATAGTGCACAGTGGTCACACAGAATTCGTAGCAGACATAGGGAGTTGAAAGTGGTCATAGCTCATAGTGTTTATAGAGAGGTCACCATGGTCATAAGTCATAGTGGACATAGATAGCTCAATGTGGTCATAATCATACTGGTCTTAGAGATTTCTCCTGGAATGGTCACAGTCATCAGAGGTGTCAAAATAGTCACAAAGAACTTATAGTGTTCATAGAGAGCTCAGAGTGGGCACTGTGAGCTCATAGGGGTGAAAGCTCACAGTGGTCATAGATAATTCATAATGGTCTTAGAGATCTAAGAGTAGTCATAGAGAGCTCACAATGGACATAGAGATCTCACAGTGGAAATCCATAGCACATAATGGTCATAGCTCACAATGGTCATAAAGATAGCTTACTGTAGTCATAGCTCATAGTGGATAGAAAGCTCACAGTGGTCATAGCTCGTAATGGTCATAGAGAGCTCATAGTTTTCATAGATTGCTCAAAATAACCATGCAGAGCTCACAATTGTCATAGAGAGCTCAGAGTTGTCATGGATAGGTCAAGATGGTAATAGGAAGGTCATAGTGGTGGTCATAGATCCCAGTGATCACAGAGAGCTCATAGTGGTCATACCTCATAGTACAGTTAGAAAACTTTTGTGGCCATAGAGTACTCTTGTGGTCTAAGAGAACTTACAATCATCACAGAGAGCTCATACTGGTTATTTCTCATAGTGGTCATAGAGAACTCATAGTGGTCATAGCTCATACTGGTCACAAGGAGAACATAACGGCCATAAAGAGCTCACACTGGTTTGGAGAGCTCACAGTGGTCATAGCTTGTACTTGATATGGAGATCTCATAGCGGTCATAGAGAGTTCACAGTAGTCATAGTTCCCAGTGGTCATAGAGAGCTACTAATGTTCAGGATGTTATCACAGTGGTCAAATCTCATAAGAGTCATAGAGACCTCACAGTGCTCATAGAGAGCTCATAATGGACAATGAGAAGTAACAGGTTCAAAGCTCATAGGGCTTGTAGAGAGCTCACAGTTGTCATATCTCACAGTTGTCATAGAGAGGTCATAATGGAAATTGAGAGCTAACAGTGGTAAGAGCTCATAGTGGTCATAGAGAACTCACATTGGCCATAGCTTACAGTGGTCATAGAGAGCTCAAAGTGGTCATAGAAAACTCACAGTGGTCATAGCTTATAGTTGTCATGAGAACTCACAGAAGTCATAGATAGATCACAGTAGTCATAGTTCATGATGGTCATAAATAGCGCATAATGGAACTAGAGATCTCACAGTGGTCATAGATCATATTTGCCATAAAGAGCTCCCAGTGGTTATACCTCATAATAGTCATAGAGAGCTCACAGTGGTCATAGACCATATCGCTCATCCAGAGTTTACAGTGGTAACAGAGACCTCACAGTGTTCATTCTGAGCTCAAAGATGTCACAGAGAGGTCACAGTTATCATAGAGCACTCACAGTTATAGAGAACACATAGGTGTCATAGCTCACAGAGTTCATAATTAGCTCATGTTGGTCATACCTCAAAATAGAGAGACTCATAGTGGCCATAGAGATATCACGGTGGTCATAGCTCATAGTGTTCATAGAGAGATCACAGTAATCATAGCTTATAGTAGTAATAGAGAGCTCACAGTGGTCATAGCTTAGTGGTGATAGAGAGCTCATGGTTATGGATCATAGTGATCCTAGACAGTTCACGATGGTCAGAGTTCACAGTGGTCATAGAAACCTCACACTGCTCCTAGCTCATAATTGTCATAAGGAGCTCACAGTGTTTATGGAGAACTCACTGTGGTGATAGAGATACTCAAAGTTTTCATAGCTCACAGAAATCATAGAGAGCTCACAGTGGCATAGTTCATAATGGTCATAGAGAACTCATAGGGAAGATGACTCATAGTGGTCATAGAGAGTTCACAATGATCACAGAGAACTCACAGTGGTCCTACCTTACAGTTTTCATAAACAGCTCACACTGGTCATAGCTAAAAGTAGTCAGTTGTTATATCTCATATTTAAACTTGAGAATTCAGAGTGATCAGAGATGATAGTGGTCATAGAGAGCACACAGTGGTTATGGAGAACTCACAATGGTCATAAAGAGCTCAAAGTGGTCACAGAGAGTTCACAATGTTCATAGCTCATAGTGGCCTTTAAAAGCTCACAGTGCTCATAGGGACCACATAGTGGTCATAGCTCATAATGGTAATAGAGAGCTCACAGTTATCATGGATCACATTGTTCATAGAGAGCTCATAATGGACCTTGAGAGACTCCAGAGTTCATAGTTCATAGTGGTCATAAAGAGCTCACAGTGGTCATAGCTCCTAGTACACATAAGTAATTGACAGCGACCATAGAGTGCTCACAGTGGTCATAGCACACAGTGCTCATAGAGAGCTCATAATGGACAAGGAGATGTAACAGTGGTCATCGAGAATTCACAGTGTTCATAAATCACAATGGTGATAGATAGCTCACAGTCATCATGGCTCATAATGGTCATAGAGAACTCACAGTGGTCATTAGTTATATTTTCATATAGAGCTACAGTGGTCATAGATAGCTTACAGTGGTTACAGAGAGCTCAAAGTAATCATAGGTCACAGTGGTCATAGCTCATAGTGGTCATAGATAGCTCATAGTGGTCATATATTGTATTTTTCATAGAGAGCTAGAATGTTCATAGAGAATGCAAAGTGGTCCCAGAGACCTCATAGTGGCCATAGAGAGCTCACCGTGGTCATAGCGAATTCACAGCGGTCAAAGATCATAGTCATCATACAGACTTAAGAATGGTTATCGAGAACTCAGGTGTCATAGCTCACAGTGGTCATGTAGAGCTGATAGTGGCCATACAGAGGTCAGAGTTGTCATAGATAATAGTCCTCATAGTGAGTTGCAGTGGTCACAGAAAACTTATAGTGGACATAAAGAGCTCAAAGTGAGCATAGTTCATAATGGACATAAGGAGCTGAAAGTGGTCATATAGAGCTCAGAATGGTGATAGAGAGCTCAAAATGGTCATAGCTCACAGTGGTCATACAGAGCTCATAACGGACAATGAAATACAACAGTGGTCATTGCTCACAGTTGTCATCGAGAGATCTCAGTTGTCACAGCTCATAATAGTGGTAGCTACCTCACAGTGGTCATAGGTCATAGTGGTTATGGAAAGCTCAGAGTGTTTATAGGTCATAGTTTTCTTAGAAAGCTATGGTTGTTAGACAGAAATCACAGTGGTAACTGAGAGCTCAAAGTGATCATAGAGAAGTTACAGTGCTCATAGCTCATAGTGGTCATAGAGATCTCACGGTTGTCATGGTCCATAATGGTCATAGAGCTGTCCTAGTGGTAATAGTTCACAGTGGACGTAGAGAGCTCATAAAGGACATAGAAAACTCACAGTGGTCATAGCTCATACTGGTCACAAAGGGCTCACGGCGGTCAAAATTCATAGTGGTCATAGAGCTATCACAGTGTATAGGTCATAGAGAGCTAACAGTGGTCACAGACTGCTCACTGTGGTCATAGAGAGCTTACCTTGTTAATAAAGAGCACAAAGTGGTCATAAACAGTAAACAGTTATAATACAGAACTCTCAAATACCACTGTATGCACTCTATGATTACTGTGATGTCTCTATGGCAATTGAGCTCTGTATGACAGCTATGAGCTATGACTACGGTGAGCCCTGTATGACAACTGTGAGCTAAGACTCCTATGAGCTCTCTAAGACCACTATAAGCTCTGACTTTTATGAGCACTCTTTGTCCCTTATGATCTCACATTGACCACTATGGTTTCTGACCACTTTGAGCTCTTTTTTTTTTAATTTTATTTTTTTAATTATTTATTCAATTGTGTGTACATGTGTGTGTGTGTAGAACCACGGGTCAATTTGGGACACTTTGAGCTCTTTATATCCATTATAAGCTATCACCACTCTGGGCTTTCCATGACCATTGTGAACTCTTTTGAGCTATGACCACTGTGAGCTCTCTATTTGCTATGACCACTGTTAGCACACATTGTCCATTATGAGCTCTCTATGACCACTGTAAGATATGACCACTGTGAGTTCTCTATGACAACTATGACCTATGACCACTGAAAGTTCTCTTTGACTACTGTGACTTTTTGTTGTGCACAATGACATTATGATCACTCTATGATCTTGGTAAGTTATGGTGACTATGTGCCCTCTATGACAAGTGTGAGTTTTCTATGTCCACTCTGAGTTCTCTATGACTATTATGCACTCTATGACTACTATGAACTATGGACAGTGTGATGTCTCTATTTTCATTGTGAGTTCTCTGTGACCACTGTGAGCTCACTATAACCAGTTAGAGCTCTCTATGTCAATTTTGAGCTATGACCACTATGAGCTCTCTATGACCACGGTGAGCTGTGACCACTATCAGTACTCTATGACCACTATGGGCTATGACCACTGAGTTCTCTATGACAACTGTGAAATCTTTGATGACTCTGACCTCTCTGTGATTACTGTGAGCATTTTATGACCACTAAGATCCATGAACACTTTGAGCTAACTGCGAAAATTATCAGCTCTCTGTGACCACTGTGAGCTACAAACACAGGGACATCTCTATGCATACTATGAGCTATGTCCACTGTGAGCTCTGTATCAACATTATGAGCTTTCTATGACCAATGTGAGTTATGAACACTGTGAGCTCTCTTTGACCACTGTGAGCCTGGACCACTGTGAGCAATCTATGAAAAGTGTGAACTGTGACCACTCTGAGCGATAACAAATGTGAGGACTCTATGACCATTGTGAGTTCTCTGTGACCACTGTGACCTATGCCTTTGTGAGCTCTTTGTGATAACTCTAAGCTGTGATCACAGTGAGCTCCTTATAACCAGTATGAGCTATGACCACTGTGATTTGTCTGTGACAAATGTGATGTATGACCACTCTGAGCTTTCTAGGAGCACTATGAGCTCTCAATGACTAGAATAAGTAATGACCACTATATGCTTTCCATGTCCACCATGAGCACTGTATTACCTTTGTGAGCTGTGACCATTATGAGACCTCTATGATAACTGTGAGATTTCTCTGTCCACTGTGAACTTTCTATGACCACTGTGTGCTCACTGCTGTGAGCTCCCTATGACCGCTGTGATCGCTCTATGATGTCATGAGCCATTTATGAACACGGTGCGCTCTCTAGGACCACTGTGAGCTCTGTATGACCACTGTGAGCACTCTTAGACTATTATGAGCTATAACTACTCTGGGCTCTCTGTGACAAATGTGAGCTATAACCACTGTGAGCTCTCTATGACAGCTATGAGTTCTTTATGACCACTGTGAGCTCTCTATAACAACTATGAGCTATGAGCAGTTTGACCTTTCCATGACAACTATGAGCAATGACTACTATGAGCTCTGTATGACCACTATGGGCACACTATGAGGTCTGTTAGCTATGACTAGGATGAGCAATCTATGACCACTGTGAGCTCTCAATGACAACTCACAGCTTTGACAATTATGAGCTCTTCATGACCACTGTAAGCTGTGACCAGTATGAGTTCTTTGTGACCACTGTGAGATATGACTAATATGAGCTTTCTATGACCATTTTGAACTATGACTACTCTGAGCTTTCTATGAATATTATTAGCTATCTATGAGCACGGTGAGCTATAACAACTGTGAAATCATTATGACCACTATGAGAGCTATGACCACTGTGATCTATCTATGAACACTATGATCTCTTTGTGACCATTATGAGCTATCACCACTGTGTCTATGAGTACATTGAGCTCTCTATAATCACTATGATCTCTCCATGACCATTAGGAACATTCTGTGAGGACTGTGAGCTCTCTATCACAACTACAAATTCTTTTTGAGCTCTCTATAACAAGTATGAGCTATGACCACTGTGAGCTCTCTATTTCCATTTTGAATTCTCTGTGACCACTGTCGCCATTGTAAGCTCTGCATGACCTCTATGAGCTATGAACATTGTGAGTTCTTTTTTTTATTATTATTATTTATTCAACTGCGTGCATGTGCGTGTGTATGTGTGCGCGTGTGTGTATGTCTGTGTGTGTGTGTGTGTCTGTGTATGTGTAGAACCACGGACGGATGAATTCACGAACCACCATGGACGCCTCCACCTCCTTCTGCCCCAGGATTCACAGGCTCCGCCCTACCAGGACCAGAACCGCAGGGCGCTCCCGCTTCTGCCTGGCGTCTATACATGGGATCTGGGGTCCAAACTCAGGACCTTCCGCCTGCAAGGCAGAGGCTTAACCCCTGAGCCACCTCTCCAGCCCCATTGTGAGTTCTTTATGACAACTATGACCTGTGACCGCTTTAAGGTCTATGTGAACTCTTAGAGGTGTCTATGAACACTGTAAGCACTCTGTGACTACTGTGAGCTCTCTATGATCACTGTGATCTCTCTATGACCACTTGGAGCTCTCCATTATCATGATAACTTATGGCTTTTCTGAGTAATCGGTGGCCACTATGAGCTCTCTATAACTACTTTGAGTTTGGATGATTTTGAGAGTTTTATGCACACTGTGAGCTATGACTAGTACATGTTCTCTATGATCACTGTAAGCTCTCTTTGGCCACTGTGGACTGTGACCACTACAAACACTCTATGACCATTGTGAGCTATGACCACTATGAGATCTCTCTGACCATTGTGAAAACTGACCACTGTTATCTCTGTAGGACAACTTTAAGCTCTCTATGACCACTTGAGCTATGATCACTGTGAGTTCTCTATGCCCTGTACAATGTATGAATACTGTGAGCTCTGTATAACCATTGTGAGCTCTTTATGTCCACTATGAGCTATGACCACTCTTAGTGCTTTTTGAAAATTATTAGCTTTTTATGACTACTATGAGCTATGACTAGTGTGAGATATAACCACTGTGAGATCTCTATGATCCTTAGGAGCTATGACCATTGTCTATGACCATTATGAGTTCTCTATGACTACTATGAGCTATGACCACTGTGAACTCTTTCTGATTACTATGAGCAATGAACAGTCTGAGCAATCTATGGCCCTTACAATGAGTTACCACTATAAGCTCTCTAGGATCACTATGAACTTTGACCAGTATAATCCATGATCACTGTGAGCTTTCTATGGCAATTATGAATTCTCTATGCCCATTGTGAGCTATGATTATCTTGAGCACTCTCTTGCCAATGTGAGCTCTCTAGGACCACTGTGAACTTTCTTTTTACACTATGAGCTGTGACAATTCTGAGCTTTGTATGACCACTATGAGCTAGGACCATTGTGATCTCTCTATTGCCACAAGAGAACTCTGTCATCACTATGAGCTATGACCACAATGAACTTTGCCAATTGCGAGCTCAGTATGGCCACTGTGAGCTTTCTATGACCACTGTGAACTCTCTATGACCACCTTGAGCTCTCTAGATCAATATGAGGTAAGACCATTATGAGCTATGATAACTATGAGGTCTCTATGGCTACAGGGAATCACTATCACAACTATAATCTATTATATTATGACTTCTCTATTACCACTGTGAACTCTCTATGAGCACTGTGAGCTCTTTTGTATACTGAGCTCTCTATGACCACATTGAAATATGTGACGACTGTGACCTCTCCATGATTACTTTGAGCTCTCTATGACCACACTAAGTTATGACAACTGTGAGCTATCCATGACAACTGTGAACTCTGACCACTGTGAGTTCACTATGAACATTATTTGCTCTCTATGACCACTGTGAGGTATGACCACTGTGAGCTCTCTAGGAACACTATGAGTTATGAAAATTGTGAGCTCTCTATGGCTACAAGAGAACTTTCTCATCACTATGGGCTATGACCACTGTGAGCACTGACAATTGTGAAGTCAGTATAAGCAATGTGAACTTTTTATGACCACTGTAAACTCTTTATGACCACTGTGAGCTCTCTAGACCTCTGACCTTTATGACAACTATGAGCTTTCTATGGCCACAAGAGATCACTATTGCAATGATGATTTATGATCACTATGACCTCTCTATTACTACTGTGAGCTCTCAGTACCACTGTGAATTCTCTATAACCACTCTGACCTCTCTATGACCAATTGTGAGCTATCTCTCTTCACTGTGATCTCTCTATGATGGCTGAATGCTGTGTGTTTCCACTTTGAATGTTCTAGGACTACTCTGAGCTCTATGTGACCATTGTGATATCTCTAGGACCACTCTGAACTCTTTATGAAGACTATGAACTCTCTATGAGGACTATGAGCTACGACCACTGTGAGCTCTCTAAGTCCACTCTGACCTATGACAACTATGATATCTACATTACTATTGTAAGCTCTTTATGACTACTGTGAGCACTCTGAGAACACTTTGAATTCTATATGAAAACTATGATTTCTCTAGGATGACTGAAATATCTCTAAAACCACTATGAGCTCTCTATAACCACTGTGGGATCTCTATGACCATTGTGAGCTATCAATGCGGTGAGCTTCCTACAACAACGGTGACATTTCTAGGACCAGTATGAATCCGATGACTGTGGAGAGATTTATATGACCACTATAAGCTCTTTGTGATAAATATGAGCTTTGACCACTGTGAACTCTCTTGGCTACTGTGAGCAGTCTATATCCACTATGACATATGACCACTGTGACCTCTCTATCACCACTATGAACTATGACCATTATGAGCTCTATATGGCCACTATGAACTATGAGCACTGTAAGCTTGTTATTCCAATTGTTAACTCTCCCTGACCATTGTGAGTGCACTATGGCCATTATGAACTCTCTATGACCACTATGAGCTATGACCACTGTGAACTATGTATGTTCGCTGTGAGCTATGATCACTGTGAGCTCTCCATGACCACTGCAAGCTCTGTATGATCATTGTGAGCTCTCTGTTATTATTATGAGCTCTCTATGAGTAAGATTAGCTGTGAAAACTGTAAGTACACAATGAGCACTGAGCTGTGATTAATATGAGCTCTCTATGAGCTCTGTGACCATTGTGAGCTGTCTGTCACAACTGGGAGCACTTTATGACAACTATTCTCTCTCTGTAATTAATATGAACTATGACCACTGTGAGCTTTTCATGATCACTCTGAACACTCCAAAACCATTATGAGCTCTCAATGACCACTGTGACTGATTGAAAACTATGAGTTCTCTATGACACTGGGCCCTTTATAACTACTGTAAGCTCTCAACGACTACTGTGAGCTCTCTATTTCCATTGTGAGCTCTCTATGACCACTAAGAGATCTGTGTGACCAGTGTGAGTTCTTTGTGACCACTATGAGCAATGATGACTGTGAGCTCACTATGAAATCTGTGAGCTCTCTATGAACACAATGAGCTTTCTATGACCACTTTGAAATATCTGATAACTGTGATCTCTCCATGATCTTTGAACCCTCTATGACCATTCTGAGCAATGGCCACTGTGAGCTATTTGTGACCAATATGAGCTGTGACCACTGTGAGTTGTCAAGGGCACTGTGACTCCTCTAAGACAAGTATAAGCTATGACAACTGTGAGGTCTCTATGACCAGTATGAGCTCTTTTTCACCACTATGAGCTAAGAACACTGTGTACTCTCTATTTCCATTGTGAACTCTCTTTGTCCACTCTGAGATCACTATGGCCATTATGAGCTCTTTATGACCAATATAGGCTAGCACTACTGTGAACTATCTATGATCACTTGGAGCTGTGAACACTATGAACTGGCTGTGACAGCTATGAGCTCTCTATGACCATTTTTCAGATCTCAATGACTACTGTGATCTCTGTATGAACATCGTGAGCTCTCTATGACCACTATGAGCTCCCTATGACTAGTGTGAGTGCTCTATAACGATTGTAAGCATGCACACTTTGTGTTTTCTATGACCACTATGAGCTCTGTCAACTATGAGCACTCTATGAGCACTATGAGATATGACCACTATGAGATCTCTATGACCTCTGAGAGCCCTCTATGAGCCCTCAATGATGACTATGGACTATGCCCACTGTAAGCTCTCTATGACCATTATGAGTTCTCTATGGTTACTATGAGCTATAAGCACTGTGTGCTCTATGACTACTGTGAGCTTAATATGACCGCTGTGAGCTCTGAATGACTATTGTGAGCTATTTATAATGACTGAGCACTCTATGACCACATTAAGCTATGACCATTTTGAGATCTCTATGACCAATATGTGATATAACCACTGTAAGCTTTCTATGACAAGTATCAGCTATGACAACTGTGAGTTTTCTATGACAACTATGAGCTATAAACACTCTAAGCTCTCTATGGTCACTGTGATCTCTGTATGACTACGATGAGCCAAGACAACTATGAGCACTTTATGAATAATGTAACCTATGAGCAGTATAAGCTCTGTATGACCACTGGGAGAACTCTATGACCACTGTGCACTATGACCACTATGAGCTCACTATGACCACTGTGAGCTATCACCACTATGAGCTCTCTATGATCACTTTGAAATCTTTGATGACTGGTATCTCTCTATGACCACTTTGAGCTCTATGAACAATATGTGCTCTGTAGGACCACTGGATATTTCTATGTTCACTGTGAGTTCTCTATGACCACTGTGGTCTCTCTATGACCAAAGAGAGCTCTACTTGACCATTCTATGCTGTTTATGATGATTATCAGATATGACAACTGTGAAATTTCTTTGACCACTATGAGTTATGAGCACTGTGATATGTCTTTGACTGCTGTGAGCTCTCTAGAATTACTACAAGCTCTTTTTGACCACTATGAGCTACGACCACTGTGAGCTCTCCATTTCCATTGTGAACTGTCTATGACCACTGTAAACACACTATGGACATTATGAACTCTTTATGACCACTAAGAACTATGACGATAACAAGTTGTCTGTGACCACTGTGACCTGAGACCACTATGAGCTCTCTCTGACTACTGCTGTCAGCTCTCTATGACTACTATGAGTTCTCTATGACTACTTTAAGCTCTGTATGAAAACTTTAGCTGTCTATGGCCACTGTTAGCTCTCTATGATTATGATGAGATGTGACCACTCTGATGTCTCCAAAACCAATATAAGATATGACTACTGTCAACTCTCAATGACTACTATGGACTATGACCACTGTGCACTCTCTATGGTCATTATGAGCTCTTTATGACTGCTGTAAGCTGTCTATGGCCACTGTGAGTTCTGTATGAACACTTTGAGTTCTCTATGGCCACAGTGATCTCTCTATGATCATGATGAGCTGTTACCATTCTAACCTCTCTATAACCAATACAAGCTATGACCACTGTGAACTCTCAAGGACCACTATGGGATATGACCAGTGTGACCTCTCTCTGGCCACTGTGGGATCTTCAAAGCTACTATGAAATCTCTATGACCATTGTGAGATCTCGATGAGCACTGTGTGCTCTCCATGACCACTGTGAGCTATGAGCACTGTGAGTATTCCATGCCCAGTGTGAGATATGACCACTCTGAGGTCTCTATGACTATTCTGATTTCACTATAACCACTGTGAGGTACTCTTCTAGCTCTCTTTGAATATTATGAGCTGTAACCTTTCTAACCAATCTGTAACAAATATGAACGATCACTATTGTGAGTTCTCTATGATCACTATGAACTTGCTGTGCCACTATGAGGTAATATCACCATGAGCACGCTGTGACCCCTGTGAGGTATGGACATTATGATCCCTCTATGACCAATATGAGCTTTGAGTACTGTGAGCTCTCTATTTCCATTGTGAACTCTCTGTGACCACTGTGAGGTCATTATGGCCATTATCAGCTCTCTGATGACTATGAGCTATAACCACTGTGATCTGTGGCCACTATAAGTTTTCTATGACTGCTGTGAGGTTTCTATGACCACTCTCAGCTTAGAATGACCACTGTGAACTATAACCACTGTGAACTCTTTATGATCTCAATGAGCTATGATCTCTCTGAGCTATCTATGACCAATATGAGATATGACCATTGTAATCTTTCTATGACCACTATGATCTATGAACACTGAGCTCTTTATGGCCATATGAGCTTTCTATGACCTCTATGAGCTAGGAAAATTATGAGTGCTCTCGAGAACTGTTAGCTATGACCTCAGAAGCTGTCTATTACCCTCTGAGCTCTCTATGACCAACGTGAGCTATGACCACTATGAGCTCTCTATGACCACTGTGAAATCTTTGATGACTGTTACCTGTCTGTGATCTGTATGAATTCTGTATGACCATTATGAGCTATGACTACTGTGAGCCATTATGACCATTATTAGCTCTCTATGACCACTGTGCACTATGACTATTTTGAGCTCTCTATGACCACTTTGAGCTATGAGCACTGTGAACATTCCATGTTCAGTGTGATATATGACTAATCTAAGTTCGTTATGACAACTCTGATCTCTCTGTGACCACAGTGAGCTCTCTATGACTACTTTGAGCTCTCTTGGACTACTATGAGCTATGATGACTCTGAGCTGTCTATGACAAATATGAGATAGGATCACAGTGAGCTCTCTATGATCACTGTAAGCTATGATCACTGTAAAGTATAATCACTGTGAGCTCTTTATGTCCACTATGAGCTATGTCTACTGTGAACTATCTATTACCAATCTGAGCTCTCTATGACCACTATGAGCTCTCTATGATCTCAATGAGCTATTACCACTGAGAACTTTCTATGACCACTATGAGCTTTCTGTGACCACTGTGAGCTATGAGCACTATTACCGAGGTATTACAAATTTTAGGCTCTCTATGACAACAGTGACCTCACTATGATCTCTGAGCTCACTAGGACTTCTGTGAGCTTACTATGACAACTGTGATCTCTATATGGCCACTGTAAGCTCTCTATTATCACTCTGAGCTATGATCTCTATGAGCTCTCTATGACCATTGTGAGTTCTGTTTGACCACTGTGAGCTCTCTTTGACGACAGTAAGCTCTCTATGACTGTGAGCTGTGACCATTGAACTCTTTATGATCACTCTGATATTTCTGATGACGGTGAGCTGTCTATGACCACTTTGAGTTTTATATGATCACTGTGAGTTATGACCACTGAGACATTTGTAAGGCCAGTTTGAGTTATGAGCACTGTGAGATCTCTATGACCACTCAGAGTTCTTTATAACAACTATGAATTTTCTATGATCACTGTGCTTTCTCTATGACCAGTATGAGCTATGACCACTATGAGTTTTATATGACCACAGGGAGGTGTGTGTGACCACTATTAGCTATTACAACTATGAGCTTACTATGAACATTATTAGATCTCTATGACCAGTGTGAGCTATGACTACTGTGAGACCTCCATGAACACTATGAGATATGATGACTTTGAGCTCTTTATTACCATTATGAGCTCTCTATGACCACTACAAGCAATGACCACTGAAAAGTTTCTTTGACTACTGTGAACTCTACATGTCCACTATGTGACATTGTGATCTCTCTATAAACACAATGAATTATGATCACTGTAAGCACTCTATGGCAGCTATGAAGTCTCTATGACCACAATGAGCTATGTCTACTATGAGTTCTCTATGACCACTGTGAACTGTGTATCATCACTGTGAGCTATGACCACTACGCCCTCTATGTGATCACTGTGAGTTCTCTGTTACCACTGTGAGCTCTCTGTGACCACTGTAGACTATGAACACTATGACCTCTCTATGACCATTGTGATATCTTTGATGACTGTGACCTTCCTATGACCACTTTGAGTTCTCTATAACCACTATGATTAATGACTATTGTGACCTCTCTAAGACTCATATACTTATGACCACTGTGAGCTTTCTATTAGTACTGTGAGCTGTTTATATCAACTATGAGCTCTCCATGCACACTGTGATTTCTCTATGCCCACTGTGAGCATTCTATGACCTCGGTGTGCACTCTGTGGCCATTACTAGGTATGACAACTATGAGCTCACTATGAACATTATTACCTGTCTAGGACCATTGTGAGCTATGACCACTGTGAGATCTCTATGACTACTATGAGCTATGATAATTCTATTACCATTATGATATCTCTATGACCATTTTGAGCTCTCTATTTCCATTGTGAACTTTCTGAGATCACTGTGAGCTCACTATGGCAATCATGAGCTCTCTAGGAACACTATGAGCTATGACCACTATGAGCTCCCTGTGACTCCAGGAGTCAGGCAAGTGGCAAATCAGGCTCACAGTCTTGCAGACTCATTTATTGTAAATATTCATCCATAAATTCCGGTGGGTGCTTTTGCTGTGTTGGCTCAGTCAGGAGGTTTGATGTCAGCACCAGACATTGCAGCAGATTCTAGCTTGGGAAGTGGCATTCATGCATGAAGCCCACACAGAAAATACAGGCCTGCCTGATCCATTCCAGCTACATATCCATCCTTTTTATTTATATTGACAGCAAGTGGTAGCCAAGAGTTCTTTGTTCTGACCTTGTTGACCTGGCCTCAGAGGGTGTCCAGCATGTTTGACCATGCCTGTCTTAGATCATCCTGTCTTATAGGATCTTACCCATCATTGACTACCAGCCCTCGAGAGATCCCAGCTCTGGAAGGAATGTCAAGTTAGGTGGATAGTAGATTAGAACAAGGCCTCATGAATCTCTCCAATCCAAGCTTGGACCATATCTCTAGGGGCCATGGCTTGGATGTTCAAAGGCCATAAGCACCTGTATCATGGTCTTGTTGATGGTCCATTGCTATGAGATGTGCTGAAGTAAACACTCAAGCAATATAATTAATCAAAGAACAATTCTGTGATAGCATAAGTTGCAATCTAAGAGGGATCAAACAAACTTTTAAAGCTGTTCCAGATTCTGATTTCAAACACAGTATCTATAAATAGGGGAGCCACATGTGTCATGTTAATATGTTCTATCTGTTGGTTCAAAGTCAATGAGTAATTAAGAGGGCCTGAGACCAAGGTCCCTTGATGTACTGAGATAGTTGTTCATGAGGCTTGGACATGTTGAAGACCTGATAAAGTGCTAAGCATATGGAGGCATATCGAGGCTCACAAGGCAAGAGCAAGACTTTAGGTCCT
Source organism: Typhlomys cinereus (assembly GCA_023101885.1). Taxonomy (NCBI): domain Eukaryota; kingdom Metazoa; phylum Chordata; class Mammalia; order Rodentia; family Platacanthomyidae; genus Typhlomys; species Typhlomys cinereus. The sequence continues at coordinate 6,255,644 of JALPQD010000105.1, read as the reverse complement.
TGAAGTCCAGGTCAGATACCTGTTGACATTATGTAGCCAAGCTCGTGGTAGACTGTGATACTGGTAAAATATATTGCCCATAACCCATGATCATATCCAATTTGTTGGTAAGACCATACTGAAAGTTGAGGCAGGCTTGTGCTGCGGCCTGATCATCACATGCAGAGTAACAATTCAGGAAAATGACTGGCTCCAAGTCTGTCTTAAGGAGATGATACCAATCATAATGGTTTTGGAGCTGCATGGTCCATTGGCAAAGAACCTATTCAAAATAAGGGGAGTCAGGGCCTGATTCATTGGCCACGTTACAAATCATGGAAAGATCAGCAAGCAGGGTAGGCACCCAATCTTATCAGGGAGACTGTCTATAATTTTCCACTAGGCAGAATAAACGTTTGGGAATCCACAGGGGTCAACCTGCTGATGGAGAAACACAAAGACACCTACAACTCCAGTGGAGACCAGGATCTGGTTAAGACAGGTGAATGTCAAAGGCATTTTGTCACTGTAAAACCATTAAAGTGTATAAAATGGAGGAAAGAATTAAATGAAGTATAGCTGAGGAAGTCTTAAATCTAGTTGGAGGATAGTATTACAAAGATCTTTCTAGGGGCATGTCTTATTTTAAGAAGCATAGAGGCCATGTCTGAGAAAATATTGTAAGTTGATTCTTTTATATTGAATTTAAGATTTTGTAGTTCTTAGGCCCGTTACCAAAATTTTTGTCTTCAAAATATATGGCCCTTATAATATAAACAAAATAGACTCTATAAGATCTTAAGGAGTTATGCTCTTTCGGAAGGATTTAATTCATAAGCAAAAGAAAACTTTTGATTTAAGATAAACAGCCTTAAATCTCATTTGGAAATAAAAATGTTAAATAATTTATAAAAATTTCAGATAATTGTAGTACTTTAAAAATCTTTCAGAACCACCTTTACACCCCACCCCGCTCTGCCAGTCGGGACTCGAGCCCGCGCAGTCCAGCCGGGCCTCACCCCGCGCCCTAGGACCCCAGGTCAGCCCACAGGGACCCGGCTCCAACTCCCACCATCCAGCCAGAGCCGCGCACGAGGCCAAAGGATGAGGAGGACCTCCCCCTGCACCCGGGCCCCCTCCCAGCTGCCCTCGGGTTAAATAGCTCCACAGGGACGCCCGATATCCTCCCTTTACCCCACCCCGCTCCGCTGGTCGAGACGTGCGCTTGGTCCAGCCGGGCCTCACCCCGCGACCTAGATAAGTCTCCGCCTGCACCCGCCCACCAGGACCCCAGGCCAAATAATTCAGTTTAGTGAAATTGAGAGATCTTAAGAGTTAAAATGATAATGTCAAAGTCAAAGTGCAAATCCATGAGAAGCAACCCTCAAGTAAACAAATTTCCCACTGAAGAAATTAATCCCATAATGTTAGACTCCAACAAGAACAAACCCGCGGAAAAAGGCCAAAAAAGCCTCACCCAGGATAAAGTCTTTCAAAATATGATCATTACCATGTTCAATATTATGAAAGAGGAAATCCGGGAGGAATTACATAATCGAATCAATCTCTTTGAAGAGGAACACAACAGACATCTGGAGGAGTTGAGAAAAACAGTGCAAGAAACAAAAAGTGGCATAGAGCAGTTAAAACAAACTCAAGCAGAGTTTAAAACTGAGCTAAAAGTTATCTTCAACCCAGAACGCCACAGAGAGTCTTATCAACAGAACTAACGAAGCAGAAAACAGAATTTCAGACCTTGAAGATAAAGTGGGAGTACTAACCAGCTCAATGGAAGAGATTGTTAAAGGCAAAAAGATACTGGAGAGAAATATCCAAGAGATATGGGACACCCTGAAGAAGCCTAACATGCGTACTCATGGAATACCAGAGCAAGAATCTCAAAATACCACCCCTGAGGAAATTTTTCAAACGATCATCAAGGAAAACTTTCCTCATCTAAAAAAAGAGAGGCCCATCCATATACAAGAGGCATTCCGCACCCCAAAGAGATACAACCAAAATAGAAGGACGCCATGGCAAATAATAGTTAAAACACTCCACATTCAAGATATAGAACTGGTGCTGAGAGCTTCAAAGGAGAAAAAACTAGTCACTTTTAAAGATAAACCTATTAAAATAACAAATGACTTTTCAGTCGAAACAGTAAAAGCAAGAAGACCTTGGAGAGACATACTTCAAGTATTGAATGAGCCAAAATGTCAACCCAGGCTGATTTACCCTGCAAAAGTATCAGTCATGATCGAGGGAGAAAAAAAATTTTTCCAGCACCAAGACAACTTTAAGGGATACATGTCCACCAAACCAGGCCTTCAAAAGCTGCTAGAAATGATACTCAAGCGTGAAGAAAAAAACAGGCATATCCAGGAGAACAGAAGGCAAGTATAACACCATTAAAAGCGAAGCAATATACTTATAAAAGCTACTAAACATAATAAATGTCTGGAATTAACAATAGTTTCTCCATTATAACACTAAATGTTAATGGACTTAATTCACCGATCAAGAGACACAGATTACAAACTTGGATTAAAAATCACAATCCATCAATCTGCTGCCTGTAGGAAACCCATCTCACCACAAATGATAGGCATGCTCTAAAAATAAAAGACTGGTCAACAATTCTACAAGCAAATGGAAGCAGAAAACAGGCAGGGGTAGCCATTATGCTATCAGACAAAGTGGATTTCAAACCAAAGAAAATCATAAGAGACACGAATGGATACTACATTTTAGTCACAGGTACAATTCACCAGGAAGACTTCACAATACTGAACATATATGCACCCAATACGGGCCCCTCCACATTCATTAAGAAAACCCTACAGTGTCTAAAGCAAGAAATCAACCCCCAAACGATAATTCTTGGGGACTTCAAGACCGCCCTCTCAACATGGGATAGATCAACAGGTCAAAAACTTAACAGAGACACTTTGGACCTTAATCAAACCCTGAAAGAAATGGACCTTACAGATCTCTATCAAACTTTTCACCCACACACAAAAGAATACACATTTTTCTCAGCAGCATACGGAACTTTCTCCAAAATAGATCACATATTGGGCCACAAAATGAATCTACACATATACAAGAAAGTTGAAATTCTAACCTGTGCCCTATCAGACCACCACGGCCTAAAGCTGGACATCCACAACACAACATCAAACAAGAGAAAATACACTAACTCCTGGAAACTTAACAATATGATGCTGAATGAGAACTGGATTCAGGAAGAAATTAAAAAGGAAATTCAAGATTTCCTGAAAGTGAACAATAACGAAAATAAAACTTACCAAAATCTCTGGGACACAATGAAAGCTGTTCTAAGAGGCAAGTTCATAGCTCTTAATGCCTACATCAAAAAAATGGAAACATCAGAAATAAACAACTTAACAATGCAGCTTAAAGCTTTAGAGAAACTAGAGCAATCTGATCCCAAAAGTAGTAGAAGAGAGGAGATTAGCAAAATAAGGGGAGAAATATCTGAAATCGAGACTAAGAAAACGATAGAAAAAATCAACCAGTCAAAAAGCTGGTTCTTTGAAAAAATCAAAGAGATTGATCCACCCCTAGCTAAATTAACCAAAAGCAAGAGAGAGAAAACCCAAATTAACAAAATTAGAAATGAACATGGAGTTATCACTACTAATACACGAGAAATCCAGAGAATTATAACATCATATTTCACAAACTTATACCCTGTGAAATTTGACAACACAAAAGAGATGAATGAATTCCTAAGTAAACACAACTTACCTAAATTGAATCAGGAAGTTGTGAATTATTTAAATAGTCCTATAACATATGAGGAAATTGAGGACGTAATCTCGAATCTTCCCACCAAAAAATGTCCTGGACCAGATGGATTCAGCACAGAGTTCTACCAGACATTTAAGGAGTTAATAACACCAATACTCCTTAAATTGTTCCATCAAATAGCAAAGGAAGGAACACTACCAAATTCCTTCTATGAAGCTAATATCGTTTTAATCCCAAAACCTAATAAAGATTCACTTAAAAAAGAAAACTATACGCCGATCTCCCTGATGAACACAGACGCAAAGATTCTCAACAAAGTCTTAGCAAATCGGATTCAAAAACATATTAAAAAGATCATTCAGGGGGTTCAAGTAGGCTTCATCCCCGGCACACAAGGTTGGTTCAACATACACAAATCAATAAATGTAATTCATCATGTAAACCAGTCCAAAGTCCAAGACCACATGATACTCTCGATAGATGCAGAAAAAGACTTTGACAAGATCCAACAGCCTTTTATGATCAAAACGCTAGAGACAGTGGGAATGGAAGGAACCTTTATCAATATAATAAAAGCTGTATACAACAAGCCCACAGCAAGGATTATGCTCAATGGGGAACAATTGGAAGCATTCCCACTTCAATCAGGAACTAGACAAGGCTGTCCACTCTCACCACTTCTATTCAATATTGTACTTGAAGTCTTAGCTGAAGCCATAAGACAGGAAAGGGACATAAGAAGGATTCAAATCGGCAAGGAAGAAGTCAAGCTATCCCTCTTTGCAGATGACATGATCTTATACCTGAGTGATCCCAAAAACTCCACCAGGAAGCTCCTGGAACTAATTGAGAAGTTCAGCAGGGTGGCAGGATCCAAAATAAATGTGCAAAAATCAGAGGCCTTCCTATATGCCCAGAATGAAAGAAGTGAAAAAGCCTTGAGAGAAACAATGCCATTTACTGTAGCCCCTAAAAAAATGAAATACCTTGGTATAAACCTAATCCAGGAGGTAAAAGACCTTTACAATGAAAACTTTAAAACCCTAAAGAAAGAAATTGCTGAAGACACCAGAAGGTGGAAACCCCTCTCTTGTTCCTGGATTGGCAGAATCAACATCGTAAAAATGACCATCCTACCAAAGGCAATATATAGATTCAATGCTATACCAATCAAAATCCCAAAGCAATTCTTCAAAGAAGTTGACCAACAATGTCAAAGTTCATATGGAGGCACAAAAGACCCAGGATAGCAAAAACAATCCTGAGTAACAAAAACACAGCTGGAGGTATTGCCATACCAAACTTTAGTCTATACTACAAATCCATAGTTATAAAGACAGCCTGGTACTGGCTCCAAAATAGACACACAGATCAATGGATAAGGATTGAAGACCCAGATATAAGCCCACAAAGTTACAGCCATTTGGTCTTTGACAAAGGGGCCCAAAGAATCCAATGGAAAAAGAACAGCATCTTCAACAAATGGTGCTGGCACAACTGGATCTCCACATGCAGAAGATTAAAGCTGGACCCGTACTTGTCGCCATGTACAAGACTTAATTCCAAATGGATCAAGAACCTTGATATCCAGCCAGAGACTATAAAAACCATAGTTGAAAGGATAGGGTACTCCCTCGAGCTGATTGGGCTAGGCCAACAGTTCCTCAACAGACATCCCATGGCACAGTCACTGCTACCAACTCTCAACAGTTGGGATCTTGTGAAATTAAAGAGCTTCTGTTCAGATAAAGAGATTATAAAGCGAGCTCAAAGGCAACCCACAGAATGGGAGAAAATCTTCACTAACCACACATCTGATAGAACTCTGCTGTCCAGAGTGCACAAAAAACTTAGAAAACTAAACAGCAAGGAAACCAATGGCCCAATTAAAAAATGGGCCCTGGAACTTAAAAAAAATTACCAGGGATGAAATTAAAATGTCTAACAAATATCTGAAAAATGCTCCACTTCCTTAGCCATCAGGGAAATGCAAATCAAAACTTCCCTGAGATATCATCTCACCCCGGTCAGGATGGCAAAAATCCACAATACAAACAACAACTGCTGGAAAGGATGTGGAGAGAGGGGAACTCTTCTACATTGCTGGTGGGAATGCAGGCTCATACAGTCACTCTGGTGAGCCGTCTGGAGATTCTTAAAGAAATTAAAGATTGAAATGCCATATGACCCTGCTATTCCATTTTTGGGAATAACCCCCCATACAGCAGAGGTTCACCTCGATAGCACAAGCACGACCATGTTCAAAGCAGCACTGTTTACAATAGCAAAGTCATAGAATCCACCCAAATGTCCAACAGTTGACGAGTGGATAAGGAAACTGTGGTACATCTGTACAATGGAGTACTACTCAGCCATCAAAAATGATGAATTACTGGAATTTGTCGGGAAATGGATTTCATTAGAAACAATTATATTAAGTGAAGTATCCCAGACCCAGAAAATTAAGCACCGTATGTACTCCCTAATAGGTGGCTCCTAGTACCAAACCCACCCAGCCTACCTAGAGACAGTAATTGCAAGGATTATGAACAGGAGGGATGGGGTAGGAGGGCCACACCAGAAACAAGGAGAGAAGGGACAATGTTACAGCAGGGAAAATAGGCCTCCACCAAGGACCCAGATAAGTAATGAGACATCTGATTAAGTTCACAGACTTTTGTTCCTGATCATTTACTACTGAGGGGGAGTGATCTCACCAGAAGAGGAGGGCATATAGTCTGGCAGATAAAAAGTAACCATTTTGCAAATGGGTGATAGACCCCTCCCTTACTATGGTTTCCCACTTTTATTACATCTACCTTTGAATGTGCTTTTATCACAAGACTCTAACAGCTTTTTGTCTCTGGCCAGGGGTAACATACAATGCCCACCAGGATGGAGTGAAGGGCATTGCAGGAGCAGCACAACTGCAAAAGAAAATCAACAAACCACAATCCAGAACTTCAGAGACTTTATATCAACCACCCAGAACTAGGCCAGCTTAGTCTCTCCCCATCTTGAAGCTCATGGAAATTTGCGGAAGAGGGGGCAGTAAGAGTGTAAGAGCAAAAGGATGGGAGGAGCAATGATATGTAAGATACTCTATACTAGTTAGGGCTGAAGAAATCATAATTGGACTTTGCATGCCCTGCGCATTGTCCAACACACTGTTGACCTCACAAAGTCTAGCATCTGCTAAAGGCACCAAGATCCTTGGAGGCAGCCACAGCAGTGTTCCTATACCTAAGGGGAATACGGGAAAGGGTTCAGGGAAAGGCCACTCGGTCCTTGTACGTCATCGGAGAGGAGGGCCCAGACATGCACAAGAAAGGACTCTCTGGGAATTGGGGCGGGAGGCACTGGGGGATGGGGAGGGAGGGATGGGAAGAGGGAGCAGGGAGTACAGAGGGAGGAGGAGGGAGGGAGGGAACTGGTGTACCTAATAAGTTTGTATGAGCTGAAATAAAAAAAAATCTTTTAGAACCAAATATATAGATTAATTATAACACAAGTCAGTAAAAGTTTTTTAAATTTTGTAGAGACCAGAACATTATTATATATGGAATAAAGAAGCAGAATATGGTCATAGGAGAATACCTGTATGTCTATTTAGATAAGAAATCTTTAAAAAGATAAAATCTCTGTAATTACCATTACCTAGTAGAGCCTCCAACAAATCCATAAGCTATATTTTTTGTATAGCGCCTTTACTAATCCATTATTTTTAACCTTCTAATTTCTGTCGTAAGAAAGTGCCCTATTTCTGTAAGTTATCTTCAAAAATTTGTCTTTTAAGAATTTTTGAACTACCTCAAAAAATTGTTAATTAACTTATGAGAAGCAAGCAGCTAGAAAAAACTCATGGAATCCATGAGAAACAGGCATGGAACTAAAAATGAATTCATAGCACTAGAAGGCCACGAAGGGCTAGGACCCCAAAGATGGCTGCCAGGGTCAGGTATATTTGTACACCTAGGCAAGCCCAGGGAAACTGGCTTTCTCTGGTTGGTTAACTTCCATTGTGCTCAACCCACTTGCTCTTAGGCCCAGGTGGGTCTAGAGACCAAATTGTTTGTTGCATATGGAGAGTTCATTTCTATAATCCCTTCATACGGAAGTTGGCTATCTTACCTCTGGGAGGATTGATTAGTCAGTTTCTCAGCAGGAGTGTTTCTTCAGGATAATTCCAGCTCTGGGAAATGACTTTCAGGAATGTCAAAGACCTTCAAAAACCTTAGAGACAATCCAAGCAGGGACTGTTCTAGACCTGCCTATTGTATCCCTTAACCTTCTGAGTCTGCTCAAGGGATAAGTGTGGGTGACCGCTCTGGCTACTTCCTGCTGAGTTGGTGCAAAGGAAGTGTGAGAAGTCAATGAGTCTCATCTATGAAGTGCTGAGATGATCTAGATGTCTTTGATAGATGAATTTACTACTTTTAAGTTCATTTAAAAGAGAAAAAACAGATAAATTAAGCCTAAAATATATACCTCTTATCTTGCCTGAAATAGACATTACCTTTGTCTGATGTAAAAGCCAAAAGCTGTAAGTAAGTAATTTACATATTGGAGACCTTTCACCTTTGGTAGATGTAAATCTCTGAGGTCACATTCTAAGCCCTATCCAAAAACATGTAAAATGTCTGAATCTTGGGGAAGAACAATCTAAAGTAGTGTGCTTCTTCCTTCTGAATTCTTAAAGCAAAGTGGCACAGGTCTTTTGGGGACCAAGGGAATGTAAAAGAACACATGCAGGGGACATTGTTACCTCACATGGAAAATTCTACACATCTCTGTGCATTATCTTAGGACAACTGCTCTGATCTAAATGAAGAGCCAGCTTTGATTTGTCAGTGGAGCTTATCTGTTTAACAGCAGATATTTTGTTCTCTGCTTCTTCCTGGTTTAACTCTTTTTAGTTTGTCATTGCCATTTTCCTTTGCCAAACACTAAGCTTAACTTCAGGGAAGCTTTTAAGACAAGAGCAAAACTTTACTAAACTTTCCTCTGACGTATATCTTTGGTTTCAGCTCTACAGCAAAAGCTGTCTTTCTTGGGCCTCTAAACCATAAGCAGTCTGCTACATGCTATCTGATTCCATTATTCTCATTATTTTTTGTTTTGTTTTCTTTCTCTGCCTGCAAGGGAATTTCAAGGTTGTCAGGTTGGGCATGCCTGCTAGTATTCTATCTATCCCCTTAGGCAGATGTCAAGTTTATGATTTCCTTTTTTTCCTTTATCTTTCCTTCCTTTCTGTTTGAAAAATGAATTATCTGGAATTTCAGAGAAACTACTTAAGTAATTTAGGCTAAAATCTTGCAAGGAAAGGGAAACATGAACCTGAGTTGATCCAAATGCACTTAGAATCTCCTAAAAACAGAGTATGCTAGGTCCAGATTACATTGATTCGGTTTTGTTTCAAGGGAATGCGGTCTGGCTAAGGTGGAGGCTTGAAATTCCTATTCCACCTTAGTAGGAGTATACATGGGAGCATGGAATTAGAAAGCAGATTTGTCCCCAAGAAAGGGAGCTCATACATACCAGGAGAAGGAAGAAATTCCAATGAATCTTTTAGAAGACAATTATATTTTCCTTTTTGTTAGATTTGATGGGATAACATTCTATAAAAAAGACAGAGGAATGAGCAAGTTTAAATAATCAGTACTATAGTGGCTTTGTTATTTTGAGAATATATGGAAAATCCTTTAAGAACACAGTGACATTTTCATTTGTATTCCTATTAAAGATTAAAATCAAGCAAGATAATCTTTCATGAAAGAAAAACTTATAATCTATCAGAAAAACAATTGTGATCGATATAAAACATAAGTAGTTAAGGTCTTAGATGTCATTAAAATTATTTGTTATTGTTTTAAAGTATGCATACATGTATTTAAAAACGGCATGCCAAAATTTTTATATTAACGTGCAACATAGAAGAAAGAAAATTGAAGTGGTCACAGATTTTTTATGTTGAAACAGAAGACACACAACATGTAAGCACAGAACATATAAACATACAAACATATGAACAACATACAATTATTGGCAACTGGAAGTTGTAAAAGTTACCAACAACTGTCTTAAAATTACTCTTGAAAGCTTTATCAAAGGCAGTTTAATATTTAGGAAAACCTTATCATTTAAAACAAGATCTCGTATTAAAGTCCAGCAGCTCAGCTTAATTATGAAAAACATTAAAAGCAGATTAAACTTTAAAGTTTAGTACTAAAACCAAATTGCTATTTAATAAACTTTGTATTCAATAGATGAATATATTTGTCTAATTTTCTAATTTTTTTAGCAAAGAAAAGCACCCTCACCCATAGTTCGGGTTCCCACATATTCTCTAGGGAGATCCTAGGTGCTGCAGCTTGATCCCAAAATTCCTCTAGGCCTGAAGTCCTAACCTTGAGGCCTTTAGTCTCTAGGAGAGATTTAAGAAACATATTTTTTAAAGAACAGAGATAAGACTAAAAGAGGAACAGATGAGACTCGGAATGTATGAGACCAAATATCTTGTGCTTAGTGGGGAACTTGCAGTCATTCTTAGGCCACGGCTGTGTGCTGTGAAGAGGAAAGGGCTGCAGTAGAAGCCCCATGTTAAGGTACCAGATATAGCAGTCTAAGGTACCCATGGAGACACACGGGTTCACACAGAAACCCTTGGGAGCAGCAATAAGCAGAAATGAAGTCAATAACATGGACTCCTGGAGTAAGGCAAGTTGCAAAGCAGAATCTCAGGTTGTAGACTAATTTATTGCTTATAATGGGCTGCCTATATACCTCACACAACATTCCAAAAGTTCCAGTGGGAGCTTTTGCTGTATTATCCTTTCCAAGTTGGTCCTTTCAGTCTGGCAGTTTGATGTCAGCATCAGGCACCACAGCGGATTCTAGCTTGGGAAAGTTGTGTTCGTGCATACAACCCATATAGATAAAACAGGCTTTCTTACTCCATTTCTCCTATATTCAATGACCACTGTAAGATATCCGTGACCATCATAAGCTTCCTATGGCCGTTATAAGCTCGCTATGACCACTGTGAGCTATCTGTGACCACATGATTCATGATGACTATGACCTTCCTAATACCACTTTGAGCTCTCTGTGACAACTGTGAATTTTCTGGGACCACTGTGAGCTCTCTAGGATTGTTGTGATCTCTTTATGACCACTATGAGCTCTCTATAAGTATAAACTATGACCACTGTGAACTCTCTATGACCACTATGAGCTATCTGTGGCCATTATGCATTCCCTCTGAGCACTATGAGCTATAGCCACTATGAACTCTCTAAGACTTCTATGAGATATAAGTAGTAGTATGAGCTCTCTGTGATGACTGTGTGTTACCTGTGATGACCCTGAGCTCTCTATGGCCATAAGAGATTTCTAACAGCAATAGGAGCTATGACCACTATGAGCTCTCTGTGATCAGTGTGATCTATGACCACTATGACCTCCCTATACAACTTTGAGGTATCTAGGACAACCTTGAATTCTCTATGACAATTGTGAGCTCTCTATGACTATTGTGAGATCTCTATTTCCACTATGAGCTTTCTATGACAACTGTGAATGCACTATGATCATTGTTAACTATCTATGACCACTGTGATCATTCTATGAACAGTATGAGCTATGACCACTGTGAGCTCTCTATGACCATGGTGAACTCTCTATGACCACTATGATCTATCACCACTGTGGGGTCCCTATGTACATTATTAGATCTCTATGTACACTGTGAGCTATGACCATTGTGAGGTCTCTATGACCATTGTGGTCTATGACCACTCTGAGTTCTCTTTTAACACTATGAGCTTGACCACTGTGAGCTCAAGATAAAGATTAAATGTTTTATATAACCATTGTGAGTAATGACCACATTGAGCTCTTTATGACCACTGTGAGCTCTCTATGACAACAATGAATTATGGACACTGTGAGCTCTTTGTGATAATAATGAGCTGTGACCACTTGGAGCTCTCTATGACTGCTGTGAGTTCTATATCACCAATATGAACTATGACCACTATGAGAGAGTTGTGAACCTATAAATTTTCTATGACATCTGTGAGCTTTCTATGCCCACTATGAGCTCTCCATGAAAACAGTAAGCTCTCTATGAACACTGTTAGCTCTCTATTATGACTATGAACTAGGAACACTAAGAGCCCGCTATGACCACTAAGAGATATGAGCACTAAAAGCTCTCTATGATCACTGTGACCTCTCTATGAATACTGTGAATTATGACATCTATGAACACTCTATGACCACTATGAGCTATGACCACTATGAGATCTCTATGAACAGTGTAACATTCCTGATGACTGTGACCTCTCTATGAGCAGTTTGAGTTCTCTCTGACCACTGTGAGCTATAATCACTGTGAGCACTCTCTGACCACTATGATCTATGAAAACTGTGAGCTCTCTATTAATGGAGAGAGTTATGACCAGTATGATCTATGCCCTCTGTGAGCTCTCTTTGACAACTTTGACCTCTTTATGTCCACTATGACCACTCTATGATAACTATGCACTACCTATGACAACTGTGAGTGATTACTAGTGTACTTTATGACCACTATAAGCTCTTTGTGACCATTGCAAGCTCACTATTATCATTATGATCTCTCTATAACACTGTGACTTCTGTGTGACCACTGTCAGGTATGACTTTTGTGAGCACTATAAGTTTTCACACTCTGTGCTCTCTTGGACCACTGTGACCTCTCTATATGCATTATGACCTATGACAACTGGGAGTTCTCTATGACCACTATGAACTCTCTATGATCACAGTGAGCTCTCTAGACCACTATGAGCACTCTAAAACTATTGTGAGCTTTCTATGTCAGCTGTAAGTTCCTAAAAAGAAACCCTATGAAGTATTACCACTATGAACACTGGAACTCTATATGATCAATATGAGCTATGATCACTGTGAGTTCTTTGTCACCACTATAATCTCTCAATGACCACTTTGAACTATATGATCCATATGAGCTCTTTAAGGCCTCTGTGAGCTATGACCACTATGAACCCTCTAAGACAACTGTGAGCTCTCTATAACTACTGTGAGCTCTCTATGACCACTGCCACTACTCTATGACTACTGTGAGCTCTCTTTCAAAGCTGTGAGCTCTCTATGGCAATGGTCAGCTCACTCTGACAACTGTCAGCTCTCTATGTCCAACGTGAGCCCTCTATAACCACTGTGAACACTCTGTGACCACAATGAGCTCTCTATGACCGGTATGAGCTATGACCACTGTGAGCTATCATTGTCCATCATATGTTCTCTGTGACCATTGTTCGTTATGAGACCTGTGATCTCTCTATGTTCACTATGAATTATGACCACTGTGAGCTCTCTATGACCACAATGAGCTCTATATGAACTCTAGGAACTATGACCTCTTTGACCTCTCTATGACAACTATGGTCTGTGGCCATTGTGAGATCTCTATCAACATTATGAGTTATGACCACTTTGAGTTCTCTATAATGATTATGAATTCTCTATGACCCGTGTGAGTTCTTTGTGACCACTAAGAGCTCTCTATGAGAACTACAAGCTTTCTGACCACTGTGAGCTCACTTTGACCATTTTGAGATCTCTATGACCATTGTGAGTCTCATAATTGGACACAGGTGTCAACCTAACTGTTGAGGGTTTGAGCTCTGGGCATATTTGTAGAGAATCAGTGGTTGAGTTAAATCCAGAGCAAACTTGCAGGAGATTGTCTAGCTGCTGGAGAAGGCCCAGCCCACAGTGGGTGAGTTAGATCCTGGAATAAATCATAGAAAACTGGTTAAGAGAGTTGGCATCCTTCTGTTCACTTGGCCAGACATGCTGGTCTAGCAAGTAAGGATTGTCCATCTCTCAGCTGTATGTGGTATTGGTGTGGCAGTTCCCTTGGCCCAATTGTTGTTTCATGCTCCCAGTAAAGCTGGACTGAGAATTGTAACCAGGAATTGTAAGAGAAAATAAATGCTTTTTCCCTTAAGGTCTTTGATGATCACTTATTAGCAACCATACAGGCAGACTGCAACAGTGAGCTCTTTATGTCAATTGTGAGCACTTGATGAACACTGTGAGTTCCCTATGACAACTATGAACGGTGAAAATGTTCTCTGTGAACACTTTCAGTTTTCTATGAGCTCTGTGAGTGCTCTCTAACCACCATGAGCTATGAGCACTATGAATTTTTTCTTACCATTGTGAGCATAGTATGACCACTATGAGCATACTTTGACCACTGTGACCTATGACCATTGTGAGCTCTCCATAACGAATGCCAGCTCTCTAAAACCACTGTAATTTCACTTTGAGCACTGTGTGCTTTCAATGAGCACTATGATCTATAAACACTATGAGCGTTCTATGACCACTGTAATCATACTTTGACCATTATCACCTCTCTATGACCACTGTGAGCTCTTCATGACCTATGTCAGCTCTCTATGAATTGTGAGCTGTGACCACTGTGAGCTCACCTTGACAACTGTGAGATCTCTATGACCACTGTGAGTACTCTATAACCACTGCCAGCTCTCTATGAACACTGTCAGTTCTCTTTGACCACAGTGAGAGCTTTCGGACGACTATGAACTGAGCACTATGTACTCTCTATTATCATTGTGAGCATAGAATGACCACTATGAACTCTCTATGACCACTAATAGCTATGACCACTATGAGCTATGTAAGACAATTTTGAGTTCACTATGATCACTGTAAGGTATATATAAAAATTATATTGAACTCTGTATTACAATTGTGAGTTCCCTATGGCAGGTGAGAGGTCTTTATGATCATAATGAGCTTTCTGAAGCCACTATGAGCTCTCTAGGACCACTGTGATCTATGAAGACTGTAGCTCTCTATCACCCCTGAAAGCCTTCTATGATTACTGTGAACTCTCTATGACTACTGTGAGCATTCAATGACAAATACGAGATATCTATGACCATTGTGAGCCCTTTATGAGCACTATGATCTATCACCACTGTGAGCTTTCTATCACCACGATGAGCTCTCTATGAACTCTTTGATCTCTCTATGACCACTCTGAGTTGTCTATGACAAGTATGAGCTCTGAATGACAGCTATGGGCTATGACCACTGTGATGCTCTGTTAAATATAAACTAAGAAAACTGTAAACTCTCTAAGACAACTATCAGTCATGACCTCTATGAGCTCTCTATGGCTACTATAAGCTGTCTTTGACCACTGTTAGCTATGATCACTATGACTCTCTATGACCTCTGTGACCTAGTACCACTATTATCTCTCTATGACAACTGTGAGCTCTCTATGACCACTGTGACCTCTATATGACCACTTTGAGGTCTTTGTAACCACTATGATCTCTTTATGTCCACTATGAGCTACGACCATTGTGAACTCTATATGATCATTTTGAGCTCTCTGTGAACACGGGGAGTTCTCTATGAGTGATATGAACTATGAAGACTTACAGCTCTGTATAAACACTATGAGCTATACTGTGAACTCGTCATGACCTTTGGGAGCTATGGCCACGTGAGCTCTGATTGTCCATTATGAACTCTTTATAACCACTGTGAGCCCTGACTAATAAGTGGTCTATGACTACTGGGAGTTCTGTATGACAACTATGATCTATAACCACTGTGAGCTGCTTATCAATATTATGAGCTATGATAACATTGAACTCTTAATAATGATTATGAATTCTCTATGACCACTGTGAGCTATGATCACTGTGAGCTCTCTATGACCACTATAAGCTACGACCAATTTGCGCTCTCTATGACCACTTAATCACTCTATGTCCACTATGAGCTCTCTATGATAACTGTGAGCTCTTTATGACCACCATGAGCTAAGACAACTGTGAGTCCTCTATTACCATGGTGACCTCTCTATGACCACTATGAACTGTGACCACTGTGAGCTGTCTAAGATATATGACCATTATGATTCCTCTATGACCACTATTAGCTATGACAACTATGAACTTTCTATGACCATCGTGAGCTCACTTTGAACTCTGTGAGATTTTTTGACCATTGTGACCTCTCTATGATAACTCTGTGCACTTTATGATCACCATGAGCTATGTCCAATATTTTCTCTCTTGGACCATGTGAGCTCTCAATGAGCACTATGATCAATGAGTAATGTGAATGCACTATGACCATTGATGTTCTTTATGACCATTGTGAGCTTACTTTGACCATTGTAATCTCTTTATGACCACTGTGAGCTCTCTAGGACATCTCTAAGCTATGATCAATATGAGATCTCTATGGCCACTGTGACTAGTATGAGCTTCCTGTCACCACTATGAGCTACAATCACCATGAGCTCTCTATGACCACAATGAGGTCCCAATGACCACTCTCAACTCCATGATCACTGTGAGATACCTATCACCATTGTGAGTTCTCTATGAGAATAATGTGAGCTATCTATGGTCACTGTGAACGCTCTATGACCAATTTGAACTATGAGCATTGTGAACTCTCCATCACCATTTTGAGCACTCTGTGACCACTATGAGCTTTCTAAGACCACTGTGAGCTCTTCATAGCCACTATGAGCTATGTCTACCCTGAACTCTAAATGTCCATTATGCGTTTTCTATGACCAATGTGAGCTATGACCACTGTGAGCTCTCTATGACAATTGTGAACTCTCTCTGACCACTATGACCTATTGCTGTGGTGACCATTATGAGATCTTTATAACCACTAGGTGCTGTATACTGTGGAATTTCTATGATCACTATGATCAATGACCACAGTAAGCTCTCTATCAAAGCTATGTGCTATGGAGATTGTAAGCTCTCTATGATGATTGAGTTCTGTGTACTTACTGTGAGCTCTCTATGATATTTATGAGATATGACCGCTGTGAGCTCTCTGTGACCAGTATGAACTCTCTGTGTCCACTTTGAGCTATGACCATCATGAGCTCTCTATGATCACAATGAGGTCTCAATGACCACTGTCAACTCTATGACCACTGTGAGCTCTCTATGACCACTGTGAGCTCTCTATCCACTGTGAGCTCTCTATGACTACTATAGTCTATGACCATAGTGAGCTCAGCATTATGAGGAGTTGAACCACTAGGCGATATCTCTATGAACTCTCTACACTCACTGTGAGTCCTTGATAACATCTTTGAGCTCTCTATGACCATTATAAGCTATGAGCTCTTTGTGACAATTATGAGCTGTAACCACTATGAGCTTTCTGTGACTTCTGTGAGCTCTTCATAACGTCTATGAACTATGACCACCCTGATCCCTCAATGTCCATTAGGAGCTCTCTCTGACCAATGTGATCTATGTCCTCTGTGAGCTCTCTCTGACAACTGTGATCTCTCTATGACCACTAACAGCTATGATTACTGTGAGTTCTCTGTGACCACTATGAGCTCTCTATAACCACTATTAGATATGACCACTGATTTCTTTATGTAAATTATCAGCTGTGATCACTATGACCTCTCTATGCCTACTGTGAGTTCTCTTCAACCACTTTGGGCTATGCACACTGTAAGCTTTCTATCACCACTATGAGCTATGATCATCATGAGCTATGATCATCATGAGCTCTCTTTGAGGATTATGAGTTCTCTATCATCACAGTGAGCTGTGGTCACTGTGAACTCTCCATGACCATTAGGAGCTATGACAACTGTGAAGTTTCTGTGACCACTATGAGCTTTCTATGACCAATATGAGATATGACCACTGTTAGTGCTCTATGACCACAATGAGCTTTGAATGACCACTGTCAGCTTTATGACCACTGTGAGCTCTTCATGAAAACTGTGAGCACTCTATTACCACGGATAGCTGTACATGCCCACCATGAGCTATGCCTACTGTGAACTCTTTATGACCATTATCAGCTCACCATGACCACTGTGAGCTCTCTAGGGCCACTATGAGCTCTCTAGAGCTACTATGAGCTCTCTAGGATCATTATGATCTAAAACCACTATGAGAAATCTATGACCACTGTGAGCTCTCTGTGACCACTGTGAGGTATGAACACTGTGAGCTATGACCACTCTAATATCTCTGTGGTCACAGTAAGCACTCAATGACTACTGTGATCTCCCTATGACAATTATGACCTCTCTACGACCATTGTGAACTCCCTATGAAAACTATGAGTTATGGACACTGTGAGCATTCTTTGACCACTGTGAACTCTCCATGAGCACTATGATCTATAACCAATATGATCTCTGAATGACCAGTATGAGCTCTCACCACCATTAGCTCTTTATGACAAGTATGAGCTGTGACCACTTTGAGCTCACTATGACTACTAAGATGTATGACTATTGTGAGTCTTCTATGACCATTATGAGCTCTACATGACCACTGTGAGGTATGGACACTCTTAGTTCACTATGACCAGTATGAGCTATGATGACTGTGAGCTCTCTATAACCACTAATAGCTATGACAGCTATGAACTCTCTATGACCACTGTGAGATAAATTTGAACTCTATGAGATCTCTATAACCATTGTGAGCTCTTTATGACAACTATGAGCACTCTATGACCACTGTGAGCTTTCTATGATCACTATGACCTATGACCATTGTAAAATATCTATGACCACAATGACCTATAACCAATGTGATCTCTCTTTGACCACTGTGAGCTCTAAATAAGCAGTAAGATCATGGTGAAGTTGTGACCTCACAAGTGATGCTGTGATTTCACAGTTTGTTAGGGTGTCAGTGGTGAGGCTGTGCCATCACATGAGGCTGTAATATGAGGGCAAATGTGAGGCTACGATGAGACAGTGAGTTTGTGTTGTTACTGGTGATGTTGTGATGTCACAAGGAGGCTGTGATGTCAATGTGGAGACTATGATGTGATAGTGTGTCTGTAATGTCACAATGAGACTATGCCATCATAGTGAAACTGTGATATCGGTGTTGTGGCTGGGATGACACAGTGAGACTGTGGTGTTACAGTGAGGGTGTGATGATACTGTGAGGCTGTGAAGCTCACAGTGAAGCTATGATATCATTGGTGAAGTAATGATGTCACAACAAGTTTGAGATGTCAGTGGTGAAGCTGTGACATCAGAGAAGAGACTGTGCTGCCACCGGTGATGCTGTTGTGTCACTGACAAGGCTTAAGTCACAGTGAGTTTGTAACATCACAATGGCTGTGATGATATAGTGAAGCTGTTATGTCACAGTTGGATGTGATGTCAGATGTGAGGCTGTCATGTCACTGGTGAAGCTATTATGTTAGTGGCAAGGCTGAAGTCACAGTGAGTTTGTGATATCACGGAGAGGCTGTGATGTCACAGTGAGGATGTTATGTCACAGTGAGAATGTGACATTAGAGGTGAGGCTGAAACGCAAATGTGAGCATATGATGTCACTGGCAAGTCTGTGACATCACAGTAGGCTTTGGTGTCAGAGTTGGGGCTGTGATGACACAGTGTGACAATGATGTCAGAGGTGAGGATGTGATATCAAAATGAGGCTATCATGTCAGTGGTAAAGGTATGATGTCATAATGAGTTTGCAATTTCAGTGGTGAGAATGATGTCATAGTGTGGTTATGACCTCACTGGTGAGGCTGTGATGTCAGTGGTGAGCTTTTTAGGTGACAATGACACTGTGATGTCTGTGGTGAATGTTTGATGTCATAGTGATGGTAGACAGTCAGTGGTGAGGCTGTGAAGTCACAGTGAGACTGTGATATACCAGTGACCCTGTGACATCACTGTGGAAGCTTTGAGGTCACAGCAAGGATGTAATATCAATGGTAATCCTGACGTCATATGTGAGGCATGGTTTCAAGCGTGAAGCTCTGTTGTCACAGTCAGGATGTTGTGTCACAATGAGAATGTGAAGTCACAGTGAGGCTGTAACTTCATAGGGGCACAGTGTGGCTGTGATTTCACAGTGAGGCTATGCCCTCACAGTGAGGCAGTGATGTCAGACATTTCACTGTGATGTGACAGTGAGGCCATGATGTGACAGTGATGCTGCATTGTCACAGTGAGCATATGTTGTCAGTGATGAAGCCTATTATGTGACAGTAAGGCTGTAATATCTTCGATATTTGGTAAATCTTTGATGTGACAGTGGGGCTTTGATGTCAATAGTAAGGTTGAGACATTATTGTGAGGCTGTGATGTCACAGTGAAGCTGTGATATCTCAGTGAGAGTGTGACATCAGAGGTAAACCTGAAACATAACAGTGATCTTGTGATATCAAGGGTGAACTTGTGGAGTCACAGTGATGCTGTGATGACAGGGATGAGGCTGTGGTGTCATTGGTAATGAAGTGATGTTCCAGTGAGGCTGTGATGATACAAAGAGGCTCTGATGTCAGTGGTGATTGTATGAGATGGCAATGAGGCTCTGAAATCACAGTGAGGCTGTGAAGCCACAATGAAGCAAGCTGTCATGTCAGTGTGTAAGCTTTGAGATCACAGTGAGGCTGTAATATCAGTGGCAAGGCCAAAGTCACAGATGAGGCTTTTTTTAATGGTGAACTTCTGATTTCACAGTGAGGCTGTTGTGTCACACTGAAGCTGTGATGTCCAAGTTGAGCCTGTGATGTCACAGTGAGGGTGTGATGTCATCAGTGAGGTTGTGATATTAATGGTGAGGCTGTTTCAGGTTCAAGGCTGATATCACGGTTATTTTGTGATGTCACAAACAGATTGTGATATCACAGTGAGGCTGTTATCTCACAATAAAGGTGTGACATCAGATATGAAGCTGAAATATAAGAGTGAGCCTGTGATGTCAGTGGTGTGGCTTTGACGTCACAGTGAGACTGTGATTTCAGTGTTTAGGCTGCAATACCACAGCAAGACTTTGATGTCACAGTGTGGCTGTGATGTAATATTGAGGATGTGCCGTTACAGTTACTTTGTGATGTCAGAGTTGTGGCTGTAATGTCACAGTGATTCTGTGCTGCACAATGAGGCTGATGTGACAGAGTGAGGCTCTGATGTCAGTGATGATTCTATGAAGTGACAATGAACCTTTGACATCAGTGGTGATTCTGTGATTACACAGTGAGTTTAGGATGTCAGGGGTGAGGGTCTTCAGCCACAGAGCACATAATTGTCATAAATCACAGTGCTCATGGCTCATAGAAGTAATAAAGAGCTCACAGTGGTCAAAGCTCACAATGGTCATAGAGAGATCACAATGGTTATAGCAAATGTAAAATGCTCAAAGAGATCTCACAGTGGGCATAGAGTGCTCACAGTGGTTATAGCTCATAGTGGTCATAGAGAGCTCACTGTGATCAAAGATCATAGTGGTCATAGACAATTTACAGTGATCATAGGCCTTTGTGCTCATAGAGAGATTGCAGTGGTCATAGATATTTCACAGTGGCCATAAAGAGCTCAAAGTGGTCATAGATACCTCACAGTGTTCATAGATCAGATGAAGTTCACAGAGGTCATTGAGAGATCTTAGTGGTCATTGCTCACAATAGTCATAGAGAGTTCAGAGGGATCATAGAGAGCACATAGTGGATATACATCGCTCATAGTCATCATACATCACAGTGATCGTAGAGAACTAATAATGGACATTGAGACCTCACAGTGCTCATAGCTCATAGAAATAATAAAAAGCTCACAGTAGTCATAGCTCATAGTGGTCACAGAGAGCTCACAGTCGTCATAGATCACAGTGTTCACACAGAGAGCTCGAGTGGTCATAAACAGGTCACAGTAGTCACGGAGAGATTACAATTTTCATAGAGAGCTAACAGTGGTCGTATCACAGAGATCATTTGCAGTTCATAATGGTCATAGCTCATAATGGTCATAGAGTTCATAGTGGACAAAAAGTACTCAGACTGGCCTTTGATCATAGTTGGTAGAGAGCTCACAGCGCTCTAACAGAGAGTGGGCATAGAGAGATTACAGTGGTTATAGTTCATAGTGGTCACAGAAAGGACACAGTGGTTATAAATTGACCAGTTTTCATGCAGAGCTCATAGTGGTCATAGCTCACAGAGACCATTAAGAGCTCATAGCAGTCATAACTCATTGTGATCATAGTGATCTCAGTCACAGCGAGACTAGGATGTGATGTCAGAGGTGAGACTGCAATGTGACAGTGAGGCTGTGTGTGGTACTGTGATTTCACAATGAGGCTGTGATGTGAGAGGTGTAGCTGTGATGTTACCAGTGATGTTGTTATGTTAGAGGAAAGGCTGAAATCACAGTGAATTTTGTGACATCACTAGAGGCTTTGATGTCACAATAACGCTGTTATGTCACAATGAGGTTGTGATATCAGAGATGAGGCTGAAAAGTAACAGTGAACCTGTGATGTCAGTGGTCATACTGTTACATGACAGTGAGGGTGTGATGAAGTTGAGCCTGGGATGTCACAGTGAGGCTAGGATGTCACTGTGGAAGCTGTGAATTCACAGTTAACCTGTAATATCAGTGGCAAGGCTGAGACATCACAGTGAAGCTGTGATGCCAGAGTTGAGGCTGCAATGTGATAGTGAGGCTGTGAAGTCACTGCCATGATGGATGTCAAAGTGAGGCTATAATGTCACTGTAGAGGCAATGATGTCATAATGTGGCTGTGTTGTCACAGTCTGTGAGATTACAATGAAGTGTGCTGACACAGTGAGTTTGTGATGACACAGTGAGGCTATAATGTCAAAGGTGACACTTTGTTGTCACCAAGAGGCTGTGATGTCAGTGGTGATTGTATGAAGTCATAATGAGACTGAGATGTCAGTAGCAAGAATGATGTCAAAATGAGGTTATGATATCTCTGATGAGGTTATCATCTCCATGGGGAGGCTATTATGTGATAGTGATGCTGTGATGTCTGTGGTGATGTTTTGATGTCACAGTAAGGCTCTGATGTCAGTGGTAAGGCTGTGAAGTCAGTGAGGATATGATATTGTGGAAGTTTTGAGTTCACTGAGGTTTTAATATCAGTAATAAGGCTGATGTCACAGGTGAATTTTTTTAATGGTAAAAGGTCTAAATTTACATTGAGACTATGGTCAGAGGTGAACTGTGGTGTCATCATGAGACTAATGTGACCATGAGGCTGAGATGTCAGTGGTGAAGGATGATATCATAGTGAAGTTATGAACTTACTAAGTTATGAAGATGTTCCCTCACAGTGAAGTTGTGGTGTCAGAGGTGTGCCAGTGATATCCCAACGAGGCTGTGATGCCAATGTGGAGGATGTCATGTCATAAAGAGGCTGTGCCATCACAGTGAAGCTATGATGTCTGAGGTGTAGGTGTGATGTCACACTGAGACTGTTATGTCACATAAGACTTTGATGTCAGAGGTGAGCCTGTGATGTTACTGAGAGTGTGATGTCACAGTGAGGATGTGATGTTAGACGTGAAACTGTGAGGTCACTAGTGAGTTTGTTGTGTCAGTGGCAAGGCAGAAGTCAGTGAGTTTGTGACATCAAAGAGAGTCTGTGATGTCGCAGTGAGGCTGTAATGTTATAGTGATGCTGTGATGACACAGTGAGGCTCTAATGTCAGTGGTGATTCAATGAGATGAGAGTGAGGCTGTGACATCTGTGGTGATGCTGTGGTATCAAATTTGAGGCTTCACTGTCACACTGAGGCTGTGATGTCACTGGTAATGCTTTGATGTCACAGTGAGTCTATGATATCACTGTGGAGAATATGATGGTACAGTGTGGCTGTGATGTCAAAGTGAATCTGTGATGACACAGTGAGCCTCTGATGTCAATGGTGATTCTATGAGATGATAGTGAGGCTGTGATATGAGTGGTGATGAAATGATGTTGCAGGAAGTCTGTGGTGTCAACATAGTGGCTGTGATGTCATTGTGACTGTTATGTCACAGTAAAGCTGTCATGTTATAGTGAATCTGTGAAGAAACTGAGTCTGTGATGACACAGTGAGTGTATGATGTGATGAAAGAGGTGAAGCTACGATATGTCAGTGAGGTTGTGTTGTCACTAGTGATGCTGTAATGTCACAGTGAGGCTGTGTTTTCAATGTGGAGGTTGTAATGTCCCAGTTTGTATGTGATGTCAGAGTCAGGCTCAGACATACAAGTGAAGTTGTGATGTCAGACATGTGGCTATGATGTCACAGTGAGGCAGTGATGTCTCAGTGAGGCTATGATGTCACGGTGAGGCTGTGATGACACTGTGAGGCTGTGAAGTCAGAATTGAGTCTGTGATGTCACCACGAGGTTGTGATGTCCGAGGTGAAGGTATGATGTCACAATGAGGCTGAGATGTTAGTGGCAAGAATGTCATAGTGAATTTATGATGTTTCAGGTGAGGCTATGATTTCAGTGGTGGGCTTATAATGTGACAGTGAAGCTGTGATGTCTATTGTGAAGCTTTAATATGACAGTGAGACTAAAATGTCAGTGGTAAGATTGTGAAGTCACAGAAAGGCTGTAATGTCACACTGAGGCTGTATTGTCACCGTGGAAGCTGTGAGGTTTCAGTGAGGCTGTAATGTCACAGTCAGTTTATGATGTCACTGTGATGGCTGTGATGTCCTAGAGTGGTTGAGAAGTCACAGTGAGGCTGCAGCTTCACAGTGAGTCTGTGATGTCAGAGGTGTAGCTGTGATGGCATAGTGAGGCTGTGATGTCACAGTGAGGTTAGGATTTCACTGGAGAGGCTGTGCCATCACGTTGAGGCTGCAATGTCATGGTGAGGGTGTGATGACAGAGTTTGCCTGTGCCCTCATAATGATGCTATGATGTCAGCACGTGGTTAGCTGTGATGTCAGAAATGAGGTTTATGTCAGGGATGAGGCTGAGATGTCACAGTGAGGTTAGGATGCTCTGGTGAGGCTGTGATGCTATAATGAGGTTGTGGTGTCACTGTGAGGCTGTCATGTAACTGTGAATCTGAGATGTCAGTGATGAGGCTATGGTATCATACCGAGGCTAAGAAAGACACCAAATCCATGGTGTCACTGATAGTTTGAATTCAGAGGTTACCTTATTGTGTTACAGTGACTCTGTGATGTCTGAGGTAAGGCTGTGATGTCACAGTGAGGGTAAGATATCAGAAATGAGGGTATAATGGCACAGTGAGGCTATGATATCACTGTGATGCTGTGATGTCTCTGTGAGGCTATAACACCACAGAGAAGTTGTGATGTCACAGTGAGGCTGGGAGGCCACTGTGGAAGACGTGATGTCAGTGGCGAGCCTAATTTCACCATGAGGCTATCATGTAACAGGTCAGTCTATGAGGTAACAGGTTAGACTGTGAGGTCACAGTGAGGCTGTGAGGTCACTGTGAGGCTGTGATATCTGTGGGAAGGTTGATGTCACAATGAGGCAGTGATGTAACATGTGTGGCTGGAATATCATTGTTTATGATTTCAAAGGCTATGGTGTCACTGCTGAGACTGTCACATCACTATTAACCTGTGCTATCTGTTGTGAGGCTGTGGTGTTATGGTAAGGTTAGAGAGGATACCAGGGGTGAGGCTATGATATCACAGTGTGGCGGTTATGTCACCATGAGGCTGTCATTTCACAGTGAGTCTGTGATGTCACAGTGAGACTGTGAGCTCACAGTGCAGCTGTGAGGTCAGTGGTTAGACTGTGATTTCAGAAATGAGACTGATGTGAGAAATGGAATTGAGATGTTGCATTGACGATATGATATATCTTATGAGGCTGTCATTCCACAGTGAGGTTATAATGTCACCATGAGGCTGCCCAGTCATTGATCAATCAGTTATTTCATGGTGAGCCTGTCTTGTCACAGTATGGTTGTGATGTCACAGTGAGGTTGTGATGTCAGTAGTGACTGGGCATTCACAGGGAGACAATGTCATTGGTGAGGCTGTATTGTCACTGGTGAGACTCTAATGTCACAGTGAGTTTATTGTATCAAACTGATGCTGTGATGTTACAGTAAGGCTATGATGTCAAAAGTCATGTTTTATGGCATGATGATGATTTGATGGTACAGTACGGTGATTTCATTTTTTAGGCTGTGATGTTTTAATGAGGGTAGGATATCACTGTGAGGTTCTGATGTCACTGCAGAAGTTGTTATGTCACAGTGAGGTTGTGATGTCAATAGTGACACTATGGTGTCACAGGGATGCTTCAATGAGCCTGTGAGGTCAGTAGTGTGGGTGTGATGTCATAGTGAGACTAGGTATGATGTCAGTGATGAGGGTGTGATATTACATTGAGGCTATGATTTTGGATGTGAGCCTTTGATGTCATAGGGAGGCTGTGATGAAACAGTGAGGCTTTAATGTCAGAGTCGATGCTGTGATGCCAGTTAGCCAATGATTTCAGAGGTGATCCTGAGATGTCATAGTGACTAGGTCATGTCACAGTGAGGCTATAACCACAGAGGTGAGGCTGTGATATCACAGTGAGTCTGTGATGTCAGTGGACTGACACTGTTACATCACAGTTCAGCTGAGATTTCATTGGTTATGCTGTGATGTCAGAAGTGAGGCTGATGTCAGTGATGAGGCTGACATGTCACAGTGAGACTAGGATGTTCCTGATATTGCTGTGATATCACAGCGAGGCTATGGTTTCACTGTTGATGGTGTCATGTGACCATGAACCTGAGATGTCAGGGTGAGATGTCAGGGAAGAGGCTGTGAAGTCATAGAAAAGCAAAGCAAGATGTCCGTGGTATCACTGATGTTATGATTTCCGAGGTTTGCCTGTTATGTTACAGCGAGGATATAATGTGAGAGAAGAGGCTGTGATGTCACTGTGATGCTGTGATGTTATTGTGAGGTTACGGTGTCACAGTTTGGCTGAGATTTCAGTGGTTAGACTTTGATGTCAGAAATGAGGCTGATGTCAGCGATGAAACTGAGATATCTGAGTGAGGCTAGGATGTTAATGGTAAGGCTGTGAGGTCAGTGGGGAAGATGTTATATCAGTGGCAAAGCTGATTTCACCATGAGATCTTGACATAACAGGTGAGTCTATGATGTAACAGATTAGACTGTTTGGTTACAGTGATGCTGTGAGGTCACTGTGAGGCTGTAATATCTGTGAGAATATTGATGTCACAATGAGGCAGTGACATAACATATGAGACTGTTGTGTCACTACTTATAATGTCAAAGGCTATGATGTCACTACTGAAGCTCTCACATCACTGTGAGACTGTGCTAACTGTGGTGAGGCAGTGGTGTCACAGTTAGGCTAGGTAGGATACCAGTGGTAAGGCTGTGATACCAGTTAGGTTATGATGTCACAACGAGGCTGCGATGTCACAGTGAGGTTGTGCTGGCACTTGTGGCTGTGATGTCACAGTAAGGTTGTGATGTCACATTGAGGTTGTGATGTCAGTAGTGACTGTGCTTTCACAGGCAAACTATGTCACTGGTGAGGCTCTATTGTAACTGGTGAGGTTTTAATGTCACAGCGAGTTTATTGTGTCAAAATGAGGTTCTGATGTCACAATGAGATTGTGATGGCAATATCGACACTGTGGTGTCACAGGGAGGCTGTCATGTTTCAGTGAGTCGGTGAGTTCAGTGGTGAAGCCATGTGGTCACTTGTGTGGCAGTGATGTTAGTGTTCTGACCAATGTCAGTGGCAATGTTTATATAACAGTTAAGGCTGTGCTGTCAGTGGTGAGGCTGTGATGTCACAGTAAGGCTGTGATATCAATAGTAAGACTGATGCTATCATGTTATGAGGCTATGATGTATCAGATGAGCCTGTGTTGTCAGTCAGCATACTGTGAGGTCACTTTGAGGCTGTGATATTACCGTGAGTCTATGATATCCGAGGTGAAGCTTTATGTTACCATGTTGCTTTGATGACACAATATGGCTGTGATGTTACAGTCATGCTTTGATGGCACAGTATGGGTGTGATGTCACAATGATACTTTGATGTCACTGTGAGATTGTGATGTCAATATTGACACTGTGATGTCACAGGGAGGCTGTCAGGTTTCAGTGAGACTGTGAGGTCATTGTTGAGACTGTGATGTCATGGTGATGCTGTGCAGTATGTCAGTGATGAGGGTAAGATATCACAAATAGACTAGGCAAAATGTCTGTGGTGTTACTGATGCTATGATTTCAGAGGATAGCCTGTTATGTCACCATGAGGCTCTTATGTCAGTGGCAAGGCTGATGTGACAGTGAGTTTGTGATGTCACAGTGAGGCTGTAATATCAGTGGTGATAGACAAGGACATCATAGTTCAGGTGAGATATCATTGGTTAGGCTGTATTGTCCGAAGTGAGGCTGATGTCAGTGATGAGGCTGAGATGTCACAGTGAGGTTGAGATGTTACTGGTGAGTCTGTGATGCCACAGTGAGATAGCAGTGACAATGTTGTGGTTGTCAAGTGACTGTGAGCATTAGATGTCAGTGATGAGACTATGGTGTCATAGCGAGGCTAGGCAGGATGTCCATCATGTCACTGCTGCTATGATTGCAGAGGTTAGCCTGTTATGTCACAGTCAGGCTGTAATCTCAGAGGTCTCACTGTGACGTCATAGTGAGACTGTGATGTCAGAAGTGAGGCTGTGATGTCACAGTAAGGATTGATGTCACAAATGAGGCTATAATGCCACAGTGAGGCTCACAGAGAGGTTGTGATGTCACAGTGAGACTGTGAGATCACGGTGGAAGATATGATGTCAGTGGCAAGGCAGATTTCACCATGAGATCAAGATATAACAGTTGAATCATTGATGTAACAGGTTAGACTATGAGGTCACAAAGAGGCTGTAAAGTCACTATGATGTCACTGGGCAAATTGTGATGTCACAGTGAGGTTGTGATGTCAACAGCCACAATGTAGTGTCCCAGGGAGGCTGTCATGTTTCAGTGAGCTTGTGAGGTCAGTGGTGTGGCTGTTGTCACAGTGAGTCTATTAGGATGTCAGTGAAGGTGTGATATCACATTAAGGCTACAATTTCAGAGGTGAACCTGTGATGTCATAATCAGACTGTGATGAAACAGTGAGGCTATAACCTCAGAGTTGAGGCTGTGGTGTCACAGTGAGACTTTGATGTCATTGTGAGGCTTTCTGTCACCCTGTGGTTGTAGTGTCACCGTGAGCCTGTGATGCCACAGGGAGTTGGTGATGTCACGGTGGAGACTGGGAGGTTAAAGTAAGGTTGTGATATCAATGTGAAGCTGTGATGTCACTATGACACTGTGACATCACAGAGAAGTTGTGATGTCACAGCGAGTATGTAACGTCACTCTGGAAGTGTAATATCAGAAGCTAGGCCAATTTCACCATGAGACTATAATTTAACAGGTGAAGCTATGAAGTAAGTTTAGACTGTGAGGTTACAGTGAGGGAAGATTGATGTCACAATAAGGCAGTGGTGTAACATGTGAGGCTGTGGTGTCAATGTTTAGGATGTCAAAGACTATGATGTCACTGCTGACGCTTTCATGTCACTGTGAGCCTGTGTTATCAATGGTGAGGCTGTGGTGTCATGGTAAGACAAAGTAGGATATCAGTGGTGTGGCTGTGGTGTCACAGTATGGCTGTGATGTCACCATGAGGCTGTGATGTCACAATGAGGCTGTGATGTCAGGGGTGAAGCTTTATGTCACAGTGATTCTTTGATGGCATGGTATGGCTGTGATGTAACAATGAGGCTCTGATGTCATTGTGAGGTTGTCATGTCACTGGGGTTGTTGTGATATCACAGTGAGGTTGTGATGTCCATATCAACATTGTGGTGTCACAGGGAGGCTGTCATGTTTCAGTGAGCCTGTGAGGTCAGTGGTGAGGCTGTGGTGTCATAGTGAGGCTAGGTAGGATGTCAGTGATGATGGTGTGATGTTCCATTGAGGCTATGATTTCAGAGGTTGGCCTGTGATATCAGTGAGGCTGAAATGAAACAATGAAGATGTAACATCAGAGTCAATGTTGTGATGTCACACATGTGCAGTGATTTCAGAGGTGAGCCTGTGATGTCATAGTGAAGATGTGATATCACAGTGATGCAACAACCTCCAAGGTGAGGCCGTGATGTCACAGTGAGGCTGCGTTGTCAGCAGTGGTGCTGTGATATTACAGTGAGGCTGAGATGTCAGTGGAGTGAGACTATGAAATCAAAGTTAGGATGTAATTTCAGTGTTTAGGCTATGATATCAGAATGAGATGAATGTGAGTGATGAAGGTATGATGTCACAGTGAGGCTGGCATGACACTATGAGGCCAGGACGCCACCTTGAGACTGTGATGTCACTGTGTGGCTGTGGTGAAACTGTGACCCTGTGATGTCACAGGGAGATGGTGATGTCACAGTGGATGCTGTGAAGTTACAACGAGACTGTGATGTCAGTGACAAAGCTGGTGTCACAATGAGGCTATGATGTCAGTGGTGATGCTGTGATGTCACATTGAGGCTGTAACGTCACAGTGAAGCTATGAAAGAGTTGTGTATGTAATATCACTATAAGGCTATTATGTCAGTGGGAAGGCTGATGTCACCATGAGTTGATGATGTCACAGTCAGGTTGTGATGGCATTGTCATGTAGAAATGTCACCGTGAGGATGTGTGGACACAGTGTGACTGTGATGTCACATTGAGGCTATGATGTCAGAGTTGAAGCTTTATGTCACAATGATTCTTTGATGGCATGGTATTGATGTGATATCACAGTGAGGCTGGATGTCACTGTGAGGTTGTGATGTCAGTGATATGCCTGTGATATCATGTCATTGCTGAGGGTGTATTGTCACTGGTAAGGCTCTAATGTCACAATGAGATTATAGCATCAAACAGGCTGTGATGTCACAGTGAGGCTTTAACATCAGAGGTGAGGCTGTGATGTCACAGTGAGGCTGTGATGTCACTGTCAGATTGTAATGTCACAGAGTCTTTGAGGACACAGTATGGCTTCAATGTCACTATTTGGCTTTGGCGCTATCATAAGCCTGTGATGCCACAAGGATTTGGTGATGTTACTGTGGAGTCTGTTTGTTCACAGTGAGACTGTGATATCAGGGGCAAGGCTCATGACAGAGTGAGAATGGCACTGGAGAGGTTTGGATGGCACAATGAGGCTGTGATATTAGTGGTGAGGCTGATGTTCCAATGAGGCTGTAATGTTACTGCGAGGTTCTAATGTCACAGTGAGGCTGTGATGCCACATTGAGGCTGTGATAGCACTATGTGACTGTGGTGTCACTAGGAACCTGTGGTGTCACAGTGAGACTGTGATGTTAGGAGCAAGACTGATGACACTGTGATGTTGTGATGACACTGGAGTGGTTTGTAAAACACAGTGAAGCTGTGATGTTAGTGATGAGACTGATGTCACAATGAGGCATGATGTCACTGGTGAAGATGTAATGTCACAGTAAGGCTGAATGTCAGTGGTGAAAAAGATGTCATAGTGAGTCTATGATGTCAATGGTGAGGCTATGATGTCAGTAGAGAACCTATAGTGTGACAGTGACACTGGTGAGGCTGTAATGTCAAAGGCTGTATTGTCACTGGTGTGGCAGTGGTGTCAGTGTGCTGACTAATGTCAGTGGTGACACTGATGTCACAGGTGAGGCTGTGCTGTCACTGATGATGCTTTGATGTCACACTATGGCTATGATGTCACTGTGAAAGTTTTATTTCACTGTGGACTGTCATATCTGCATATCTGGAAGCTGTGATGTCACAATCAGGTTGAGATGTCATAATGACGCCATGATGTCAGTAGTAACTGTGCTTTCAAAGGAAGACTATGTCATTGTTTAGTCTGTATTGTCACTTGTATGGCTTTAATGTCATAGTGAAGTTATTGAATCAAACTGAGGCTGTGCAGTGACATTGAAGCTGTGATGTCAGTGGTAAGACTGATGCCACAATAAGACTGTGATGTAACAGGTGAGCCTGTGGTGTCAGTGGGCAGGCTGTGAGGGACACTGTGATTTCACAGGGAGGCTGTTATGTTTAAGTGAAACTCTTAGGTCAGTGGTGAGACTGCACTGCCATAGTGAGGCTGGGTAGGATGTCAGTGATGATGGCGTGATGTTGCCTTGGAGCTATGATTTCAGAGGTGAGCTTGTGATATCATAGTAAGGCTGTGATGTAACAGTGAGGCTATAACATCAGAGGTGGGACTGTGATGTCACAGTGATGCTGTTTTGTCACCAGTCATGTGATGTCAGTGGATCATGACTGACGTGAGAGTGAGTATGTGATTTCAGTGTTTAGGTTGTGATATCAGAATGAGGCTGATGTAAACGATGAGGGTATGATGTCACAGTGAGGCTGGCATATAACTGATGAGGCTGTGATGCCATCGTGAGGCTTTGACATCACCGTGTGGATGTCATGTCATTGTGAACCCATAATGTCACAGGGATTTAGTGATGTCACAGTGGTGGCTGTGAGGACATAGTGAGTCTGTGATGTCACTAGCAAGGCTGATGTCACAGTGGGGCTATGATGCCATTATAAGGGTTGTATGTCATTGTGGGCTGTCATGTCACCCTGAAGTGTGTCACTCTGGAAGCTGTGATGTCATAGTTAGGCTGTGATGTCAGTGGCAAGAGTGATGTCACAATGAGGCTATGCTATAACAGATGAGCCTGTGGTGTCCGTGCGAAGGTTGTGAGGTCATTGTAAGGCAGTGTTGTCTCAGTGATGCTGGGATGATACTAGTAAGTCTGTGATGTCACAGCGAGGCTGTGGTGTAACTGTTGAGGCTATCATGTGACTAAGAGCTGAGATGTCATTGATGGGCTGTTGTGTCATAGCGAGGCTAGAAGGGATGTTTGTGGTGTTATTGATTCTATGATTTCAAAGGTTAGCCTTATGTCACAGTGAGTCTGTGATGTCACTGCTGAAGGTGTGATGTCACAATAAGGCTGTGATGCCACTGTGAACTGTGGGCTGTCATGTCAGCATGAGGTGATATCACTCTGGAAGCTGAGATGTGATAGTAAGGCTGTTATGTCAGTGGCAAGACTGATGTCACAATGAGGCTATGATGTCACCGGTGAGCCTGTTGTTTCGGTGGGCAGACAGTGAGATCAGTGTATGGCTGTGATGTCATAATGATGCTGTGATGTCATTGTGAGGCTGTAATGTCACTGGGGAAGTTATGATGTCACAGTGAGGTTGTTATGTCAATAGCGACTGTGGTGTCACAGGGAAGCTGTCATGTTTCAGTGAGTCTGTGAGGTCAGTGGTGAGACTGTGGTGTCATTGTGAGGCTTAGGTAGGATGTCAGTGATGAGGGTGTGAGGTTGAATTGAGTCTATGGATTCAGAGGTGAGCCTGTGATGTTATAATGAGGCTATGTGTGTCACAGTGTGGCTATAACTTCACAGTTGAGGCTGTGATATCACAGTTTAACTGTAATGCCATCATAAGACTTTGATGTCACCATCTGGCTCTGGTGTCACTGTGAGCTTGTGATGTCAGTAGTGATTGTGCTTTCACAGGGATACTATGTCATTTGCAAGGCTCTGTTGTCACTGGTGAGGCTCTAATGTCACTGTGAGTTTATTATGTCAAACTAAGGCTGTGATGCTGTCAGAGGTTAAGCTCTATGTTATTGGGCCTTCAAACCTGAGGCCTGCTGGAAATTTCTAAGCCTGGCTGGAGTTTCAGGACCTGTCCTTGAGTTCTGAAACTTATCTTTGACTCCCTCCTTCCCTCTCTGATGTAGTGCTGCTGTAACCTCCCCTCATTGACCTGGACACGTCCTTTGGCTGCCTTTCTCCTTCACCACCCCTCATGCCTCCTTCCCCCAGCAGGACCCTATATAAACTCAGGTGCTATTCAATAAAGTTGAGATCCTGCTTTGACAGATCTCCCGGTCTGGTGTGTTTCTCCCTGGTGGTGAGGGGGGTTCAGGCCGGGACACCCATCACCTGCCTAGCCCCGAGGGATATTTGACTGGACCAGAATCCCTCAATCGCACTAGCTGCAGGCTCATTCTCTCCCCTGCAGACTGGTGCCCCATGTGAGGCAAACCTCAACTCGCTGGCGGACAGTCGGTCTTTTGGGTGAGTGTACTCTCATAAATTATGGGGCAGTCCTCGTCCTGGGCTGATCCAGCCCTGGACTCCTTATGGGTACTCTTAAAGAGCCGAGGTTTAAACCTCACTGACAATCAGGCAGAGCAATCACGGTCCTGCTTGCTTAAAGTGGCTCCTTGGCTGCCTGAGAGTAATCTCTTTGACTGGGAAACGTGGGATAGAATAGAGAATTTGATTAGGAGACCTCAAATAGAGGAAGGGAAAACTCCTCCCTTGGGGGTCGTCCCTACTGTTTCTGCCTTAAAGGGCTGTTTCTCACCCAGACCCCCGAGAGAGGAAGGAAGGAAGCTCGGACCCCTAGTGAGAACAAAGACGAGACAGAAACAAAGCCGAAGCTCAATTCTAGCCTGAGCTCTCCCTGCCGATCTGACTTTCTTTACCCCTCCTTAGATCCTTTCGAAAGCACCCCCTGGCCCTCATAAGGAAGGCCTCCTTCAGACCCTTCCCCTCCCTCCTCTACTAATCCTGTTTATCACCCCTCTGTGCCTCCGCCCTCACCTCCCTCTGTGCATCAAACGGCAGAGCTCTTTCCTGTTAATATTAACCCAGGCATCCTTGTCTCATCTGTTTTATTGTGATTGTTGTTCTCATTGTCCTTGTTTTGTATTGACGTCTTTCTTCCTCCTTGACTGGTCTTAACATGGGGCAGACTTAGATGACTTATCTCTTATGGCAGACCACTTTTGGGGAGTTTAGGGAAAGAACTCAAAATCTAAGTGTTGAAATTAAGAAAAAAAAATTCATCACTCCCTGTTCTGATGAATGACTCACTTTCAAGGCTAGCAGATGTGTGTTTTAAACTGTCTTCTTTTTAATCTACCAAATAACACCTGTATTTTAATTTATAAAGCAATTAAGGAAAGAAAGCCTCTGCACCCCTGTACTGGAGGGGCCAGAAGAACTGTCTATCATTTTTTGTGCTGTGTCTATGGTGATATCATTTTAAGAGTTACTTTAAGTGTTTTGACTTGCTTAATTGTCTGGATTTCCCATAATATGTGTGTTTTATGTTTTAAAATAACAAAGCTATGGCCACTTCAAATTATTGCGTGCTTATAATCACATTTTGGTTTTTGACTCTTTATTATTTGGCATGCTCAATTTAAATGCATATGCACACGTAAGAATAAATTATTTTGATAACATTAAGAGGCCTGAGTATGTACTGACTAAAATATTTTGTTTTATCTTGATTTTTATGAAGCTTCACAAAAGGAGGTATTGTGTTTTTACCTAGGATCCGATAACATCATTTGTGTAATTCCTTTAAAAGTTTGTTTTCCCATGTGTAATACCAACATATCTAGCAACCGAAAGGAAAAATGATCTCTGGGAAATTCATTGGAATTTCTTCATTCTCCTAGTATGTATGAGATCTGCCTAGTATGGGGACAAGTCTGCTTTCTAATTCCAGGTGTACGCTTGTGTTCTGCTACAATCTTGCTAACTTAATTTGGATATAATGATTTTTTTTTTAAGATGAGGTCTACTGTTATTGCCTCTTTTAAAGGACATTTCTTAAAGGATAAATAACTGGAAACCATCAAGTATAAAAAAATGTATGATTCTTAGATGTGCAGAAGGTTTAAAAGAAGGTTTATGACATGAAATATGTTACTTAGAAAGGTAAAGTGTGTACAAGAGGTTTATGAGTTGATTACTTTAAAAAATGTTAACGTATGTTATAAATGTTTGTGGTATGTTAGGTTTATGAAAAAACTGAAAATTAAACATGATCAATTAAAGAAAGCCCTGCTAACACTCAATATTTTAAATTTGGCAAAAATGGACCCAGAAATACCATTCCAGAGATATTGGACTTCTAAGATATCATACAAGTCCATTCTGGTCCATTGGAGAGACCCCCTGACAGGGACATGGAGGGGCCTCGACCCCCTCATTACAGACAGCAAGGGTTTGGCTGTGTCTTCCCCCAGGATGAACAGAGCCCTATTTGGGTCCCCGCTCGGGATCTGCAATACCTCCCTCAGGAGAAAAATAATCAACACAGCCCCAGGGAGCACAACGCCCCTGAGGGTGGCACTTTTGCTCTTTCCCCAGGCCCCAACGATGACACTGTCGATCCTGACGACCACCATGATAATCATCTTCTCCCTGACATGTGATGGAGGATTTGGGGACCCTCGAAATGCCCGGACCATTCTTAGTAACCAGGCAAGAAAACCCTCTGACTGTTCTGGGGGGACATACACCTCCCTCCCCTCAGGGGGACATACCAGCCAGACAGTTGAGTGTGCTGGCAAAAAACCCTACTTCTGGCAGGCAACATCATCTTATACTGGGGAAGGTAATGCCATCTGGAGGTGTGTTACCAAGCCCAAAATAATCCCGGTTGTAGGTAACCACCCGGGACCTTGCCCCTGCTCCACATTCTACCCAACCGTGCACTCCTCTTGTTATCCTACCACCCAACAATGCTTTGACCAGACTACCAACAAGACATATTGGACTGCCATGCTCCAAGAGGGGAAAGAAACTTGACACAGAGTCTGCTGTCTCCTCCTGTTTTGATAAGGTGGGGCACTCAGTTTGCTGGGACTTAAATGGCCCCATAGGATTCTCAGATGTGGGAGGGCTTTAAGATGAACTTAAAGAATTTCAGGTTGAACATAGGATAGAGAGATTCCTTCAGGATATGTATCTTCAACTTATTTACCACCCTATAGTTCTCCTGCGGACACGGGGAGAACTTTTTCTCAATCCTCTTACTGAATCCTTATTAAAAATAACTTTTACCTTTCTAAATACAACAGCACCATCTCTTGCCCAGGATTGTTGGCTATGCCGCAGGCTTGGACCTCCCTGGCCTCTGGACATTTTGCTAACACATCCCAAGGCCTTACCTCCCCTACTACAAATTGCACTAAAGGTCTTCCCTTGCCTGTTCAATTAACACCAACCTCCCTGAAGACCACCTGCCTCTGGGCTCTACCATCCCCACATAACAACAGCTTGGATCTTGGAGGCATGCATCCTTCCTTTTGTGCAGACAACCTCACCGTGAATAATTCCCTGAGGTGCCCGGATGCCAGCTTTATTTTTGTCTGTGGTAGGGGAATGGCTTACTCCTTTCTGCCTTCTAATTGGACAGGCCTTTGCTTACCAGCTTCCCTCCTTCCAGATATTGATATTATAAGAGGGAGTGAACCCTTACCCATTCCCTCCTTTGACCTTATTGGGGGGAGATCTAAAAAAGCCATCCAGGTGATCCCCCTCCTTGTGGGGCTTGGTATTACAGCAGGGGTAGCCACAGAAACAGCAGGCCTGGGCACCTCCTTGGGCCTTTATAATAAGCTATCCCAGAGACTCATTGATGATGTTCAGGTTGTGTCTGAGACTGTAATTGAACTACAGTCTCAACTTAACTCTCTGGCCGATGTTGTTCTCCAGAATTGGAGAGGATTAGATGTTTTGACAGCCAAAGAAGGAGGGCTTTGTTTATTTCTAAAGGAAAAGTGCTATTGTTATGTCAACAGATCAGGAAATGTTCAAGATAAGATCAAGAAGCTCCAGGACGATCTAGAACACCGATGGCATAAATTTCAGGACAGTCCTTTCTGGACTGGCTTCCATGGTCTCCTACCTTCACTCCACTCTTTGGCCCCCTAGCCACCATACTTCTTTTTGCAGCCATTGGACCTTGTGTGATTAATGCCCTTGTTCGCTTTATTAAAAGGCAAATTGAATCTATGCAGCTTCATCAGGTCCAGGTCCATTACCAGAGACTTGCCACGTAGGAATCAAGCCTCCACACTGAACCCCTGAGCCTGATCTGACTAGGCATTACCTGAGGGTTGGTGGCCAAAGACGGGTAAGTGGGAGCCCAGCCAGAGATCAACCTAAGACAGGACTTGTAACACTTAAAGCTACAAACTCCCATGATGGGTAAGATTCCGGAAGGGGGCTTCCACATAGAAGACAAGCACAGTCGCTCAAGGCCATATGTTCTGCCTGGTCACAGGTGGCCTCCTGGACTCTTTCATACAAAAACAAAAGGGGGAAGTGTTGGACCTCCAAGCCTAAGGCCTGCTGAAAATTCCTAAGCCTGGCTGGAGTTTCAGGACCTGTCCTTGAGTTCTGAAACTTATCTCTGACTCCCTCCTCCCCTCTCTGATGTAGTGCTGCTGTAACCTCCCCTCACTGACCTGGACACATCCCTTTGGCTGCCTTTCTCCTTCACCACCCCTCACACCACCTAGCTCTCTTCCCCCCAGCAGGACCCTATATAAACTCAGGTGCTATTCAATAAAGTTTGAATCCATCTGCTTTGATGGATCTCCCGGTCTGGTGTGTTTCTCTCCGGTGGTGAGGTGGGTCCGGGCTGCAACACTCATCACCTGCCCAGCCCCGAGGGATATTTGGCTGGACCAGAATCCCTCAATTGCACTAGCTGCAGGCTCCTTCTACCCCCTGCAGGCCCATTCTATCCCCTGCACTACGTCACAGTGATACTTTGATGGCATGGTATGGCTGTAATGTCACAATGAAGCTGTGATGTCACAGTGAGTTTGTGTAGTCACATTGAGGTTGTGATGTCACTCTGATGTTGTGAGGTCAGAGTGAAGCATTGAAGTCAATAGCAACACTCTGATGTCAGAGGGAGGCTGTCATGTTTCAGTGAGCCTTTGAGATCAGTGGTGAGGCTGTGGTGCCATAGTGATTCTAGGTAGGATGTCAGTGATGAGGGTGTGATGTTGCATTGAGGCTATGATTTCAGAGGTGAGCCTGTGATGTCATAGTGAGGCTGTGATGAAAATGTGAGGCTATAACCTCAGAGGTGAGGCCATGATATCACTGTGAAGATGTGAGGTCACTGTGAGTATGTCATATCACAGAGAGGTTGTGATCTCACAGTGAGGGTGTGACATCACTCTGGAAGATGTGATGTTGGTGGAAAGGCTGATTTCACTATGCAGCTAAGATGTAACATGGGGGAATATGATGTAACAGGTTACACTGTGGGGTCACAATGAGGCTGTGATGTCACTGTGATGTTGTGATGTCACTTGGGATGTTGTGATATCACAGTGTGATTGTGATGTCAAACGTTATACTGTGGTGTCACGGGGAGGCTGTCATGTTTCAGTGAGCCAGTGAGGTCAATGGTGAGTCTGTGGTGCCATTGTGAGGGTAGGTAGGATGTCAGTAATGAAGGTGTGTTGGCACATTCAGCCTATGATTTCAGAGGTGACCTTTGATTTCATAGTGGGGCTGTGATGAAAAAGTGAGGCTATAACGTCAGAGTTGATGATGTGAGTCACAGTTGGGCAATGATTTCAGAGGTGAATTTGTGATGTCATTGTGAGGCTGTGATGTGGCAGTGAGGCTACAACCTCAAAGATGAGGCATTGAGGTCACAGTGAGGCTGTGATACCACCTTGAGGTTTTGATGTCACTGAGTGTCTCTGATGTGACAGTGAGGCTATAACCTCAGATGTGAGCCTTTGGTGTCCCAGAGAGGCTGTGTTGTAACCAGTGATGCTGTGATATCACAGTGAGGCTGAGATATCAGTGGAGTGAGCCTGTGACATCACAGTGAGGATGTGATTTCAATGGTTAGGTTGTGATATCAGAATGAGGCTGGTGTGAGTGATGAGGGTATATCACAGTGAGACTGGCATGTCACTGGTAAGACTGTGATGCCACTGTGAGTCTTTGATGTCACTGTGTGGCTGTGCTGACACATGAGCCCATGATGTCACAGGTTGATGATGATGTCACATGGAGGCTGTGAAGTCACAGTGAGACTGATGTCGTGGCAAGCTGATGTCACAGTGAGGCTATGATATCAGTGGTGATGGTGTGGTTACATTGAGGCTGTGATATCACAGTGCACCTGTGAGGTCAGTAGTTAAGCTGTGATTTCAGAAGTGAAACCAATGTGAAAGATGAGGCTGAGATGTCACATTGATGATATGATATACCTGGTGAGGTTGTGATGCCACAGAGAGTTTGTGGTGTCACAGTGAGTTTGTGATGTGTGTAGTGACTGCTGTCACAGGGAGACTATGTCATTGGTGAGGCTGTATTTTCAATGATGTGGCTCTAATGTCACAGTGAGTTTATTATGTCAAACTGAGGGTGTGATGTCACATTGAGGCTGTGATGTCAGAGGAGAGGCTCTGATGCCGCAGTGAGGTTATGATGTCAGCATGTGGTTGTGGTATCTCTGATGAGGCTGTAGTGATGCTGTGATGTCATAGTGAGGCTGTACTGGTACAGTGTGTCTGTGATGTCACAGTGAGGTTTTGTTAGAGTTGATGCTGTGACACCACAGTTGGGCAATGATTTGCCAGGTGAGCCTGTGATGTCACAGTGAGGTGTGATGTCACAATGAAGTTATAACCTCAGAAGTGAGGCTGTGATGTCATGTGACTTTATGTTTTCACCAGTAATGCCGTGATAACACAGTGAGGCTGTGCTTTCAGTAGTGTGAGACTATGACATCATAATAAGAATGTGATTTCAGCTGTTAGGCTATGATATCAGAATGAGGCTGATGTGATTAATGAGGATATGATGTCACAGTGAGGCTGTGATGTCACAGTGAGGCTGTCATGTCACTGCAGAGGCTATGAAGCTACAGTGAGGCACTGAAGTCACTGTGTGGCTGTGGTGACATCGTGAGCCCATGATGTCCTGGTAGAGGCTGTGAGGTTACAGTGAGACTGTGATGTCAATGGCAAGACTTATGTCACAATGAGGCTATGATGTCAGTGCTGAAGCTGTGATGTCACATTTAGGCTGTGATATCACAGTGAGGCTATGTCAGAGGTGTGTGTGATGCCACCATGAAACTATGTCAGTGGTTAGGCTGGTGTCACAATGAGTTTGTGATGTCACAGTGAGACTGTCATGTCACCATCAGGTTGTAATGTCACAGTGAGGCTGTGAGGAGGGAGTGAGGCTCTGATGTCACAGTGAGGCTCTGATGACACAGTGATGTTGGGATGTAATTGGAAAATTTTGGATGGCACAGTGGGGCTGTGATGTTAGTGGTGAGACTGATGTCAAAATGAAGCGGTGATATCACTGGTGAAGGTGTGATGTCACAATAAGGCTGGAATGTCAATGTGAGAAATATGTCATAATGAGTCCCTGATGTCACTGGTGAGGCTATGATATCAGTGGTGAAACTATTGCATGACAGTGACACTGACACTGGTGATGCTATGATGTTAAAGTCCCTGTTGTCACTGATGGGACTGTGATATCTGTGTTCTGAGTAATGTCATTGGTGATGCTGATGTAACAGGTGATGCTGTGCTATCACTGGTGAGGCCATGATGTCACCGTGAAGATTGTACGTCACTGTGGGCTGTCATGTCACCATGAGTTGATATCACTCTGGAAGCTGTGATGTCACAGTGAGGTTGTGATATCAGTAGTGACTGTGCTTTTATAAAAAGACTATGTAATTGACGAGGCTGTATTTTCACTGGTGAGGATCTAATGTCACAGTAAGTTTAATTGGGTCAATTTGAGACTGTGATGTCACAGTGAGGCTATGATATCAGAGGTGAAGCTTTATGTCACAGTGATGCTTTGATGGCACGTGTGGCTGTGATGTCACAATGAGACTGTGATGTCAATGTGAGATTGTGATGTCACTGGGGAAGGTGTGATGTTTCCGTGAGTTTGTGATGTCAATAGCAACAATGTGGTGACATGGGGAGGCTGTCATGTTTCAGTGAACCTGTGAGGTCAGCATTGAGGCTGTGGTGCCACAGTGAGTCTAGGTAAGTTCTCAGTGATAAGGGTGTGATGCTACATTGAGGCTATTATTTCAGAGTTGGGCCTGTGATGTCATAGTGAGGCTGTGATGAAACAGAGCAGGTGTGAGGTCAATGGTTAGGCTGTGATTTCAGAAGTGAGACTGATGTGAGAGATGAGGCTGAGATGTCACATTGACGATGTGATATAACTGGTGAGGCTGTGTGCAACAGTGAGGTTATGATGTCACCATGTGGCTGTGGTGTTACCTTGAGCCCATGATGTTACAGAGAGTTGATGATGTTACAGTGGAAGCTGTGAGGTCATAGTGAGACTGTGCAGTCAGTGTTGATGCTGTGATGTCACATTAAGGATGTGATATCTCATGAGGCTATGTCAGAGATGTATATGGGATATCACCATGAGGTTATTATGTCAATGTCAAGGCTGATGTCACAGACAGTTAGTGATGTCACAGTGAGGCTATGATGTCGCACTCTGGTTGTAATATCACAGTGAGACAGTGAGGCCACAGTGCCTATGATGTCCTAGTAAGGCTCTGATGACACAGTGATGTTGTGATGTCACTTGAGAGATTGTGATGGTCCAGTGAGCCTCTAATGTCAAGGCTGATTCTATGAGATGTCAGTGAGTTTGTGATGTCACAGTGTAGCTTTGGGATCACTGTAGAAGATGTGATGTTAGTGGTAAGGCTGATTTCACCATGAGGCTATGATGTAACAGGTGAGTCTATGATATAACATGTTAGACTTCCAGGTCACAGTGAGGCTGTGAGGTCACTATAAGGCTCTAATGTCAGAGTCAATGCTGTGATGTCACAGTGAGGCTATAACCTCAGAGATGCAGATGTGAGGCTGATGTCACAAAGAGGCTAGGATGTTACAGTTGAAGTTGTGATATCTCAGTAAGGCTGGAATGTCATTGGTCAGAAAGATGTCATAGTGAGTCTATGATGTCACTGGTGAGGCTATGATGTCAGTGGTGAACCTAATTACATGACAGTGACGCTGGTGAGGCTGTGATGTCAAAGGTTGTGTTGTCACTAGTGTAGCAATGATGTCAGTGTTATGACTAAAGTCAGTGACGACACTGATGTCACTGGTGAGGCTGTGCTGTCACTGGTGAGGCTATGATGTCACAATGAGGCTGTGTTGTCACTGTTAAGGTTGTATATGTGGGCTGTCATGTCACCGTGAGGTGAGATCACTCTTGAAGCCATGATGTCACAGTGAGACTGTGATATTATTGGCAAGACTGATGTCACAATGAGGGTATGATGTAACAGTTGAGCCTGTGGTGTCAGTCGGCAGGCTGTGATGTTCACTGTGAGGCTGTGATCTCGCAGTGAGGCTCTGATGTTAGGGCTGATTCAATGAGATGTCAGTGAGAATGTGATATTAGGGGTGGTTTGGATTTCACAGTGAGGTTAGGAGGTCAGTGGTGAAGTTACACAGTCACAGTGAGGCTGTGATGTCAAAGGAGAGACTGTGATGTCACTATGAGGTGGTGATGTTACTGTGAGGTGATGTCACTATGAGGTGGTGATGTTACTGTAAGGTTGTGATGTCACAGTGATGCTGTGATATCAGTGGTGATAAACTATAACCATCACAGTTAAGCTGAGATTTCAGTGGTTAGGCTGTGATGCCAGAAGTGTGGCTGATATCAGTGATGAGATTGTGATATCACAGTGAGGCGGTGGTTATGAGTATGACAACAGAGGATGAGATTTCAGTGGTGTGTGTGATGCCAGAACTGAAGCTATAATAATACAGTATGGCTGTTATATAACTGTGAAGCTGTGATGTCACTGTTCAATCACTGTGGGAAATGTGATGTCAGTGGCAGGGCTGATTTCACCATGAGGCTATAATGTAACAGATTAGACTGTGAGGTCATAGTGAGACTGTGAGGTCATTGTGAGGGTCTGATATCACTAGGGAAGTTATGATATTAGAGTGAGGTTGTGATGTCAATAGTGAGTCTGTCATGTCATGGGGAGGCTGTCATGTTTCAGTGAGCCTGTGAGGTCAGTGGTGAGGCTGTGGTGTCATATTCAGGCTACGTGTGATGACAGTGATGGGGTGTGATGTCACATTGAGGCTATGATTAAGGAGGTGAACCTGTGTTGTCAAGTGTTGCTGTTATAGCACAGTAAAGTTATAACCTCAGAATTGAGGCTGCCATGTCACATTGAGGCTCTGATGATACCATGTGGTTGTGGTGTCACTCGGGGCCTGTGATGTCACAGGGAGTTGGAGATGTCAGATTGGAGGCAGTTATGTCACAGTGACACTGTGATGTCGGTGGCAAGGCTGATGTCACAGTGAGGCTATAATGTCAGTGGTGATGCTGTGATGTCCAACTGAGGCTATGCTATCACAGTGAGTCTATGTCAGAACTGTGTATGAGAATTCACCATGAGGCTATTATGTCAGTGGCAAAGCTAAAGTCAGAGTAATATTGTGATGTCATAATGAGGTTCTGATGTCACTGTGAGGTTATGATATCACTGGGAAAGTTGTTAATCACAGTGAGATTGTGATGTCAATAGCGACACTATGGTGTAACAGGGAGGCTGTCATG
Source organism: Typhlomys cinereus (assembly GCA_023101885.1). NCBI lineage: Eukaryota > Metazoa > Chordata > Mammalia > Rodentia > Platacanthomyidae > Typhlomys > Typhlomys cinereus. The sequence goes on along the minus strand of JALPQD010000105.1, from coordinate 6,211,497 downwards.
TTTCAGTGAGCCTGTTATGTCATAGCGAGGCTGTGATGAAACAGTGAAGCTATAACATCAGAGTTGATGCTGTGATGTCACAGTTGAACAATGATTTCAGAGATAAGCCTATGATACCATAGTGAGGCTGTCATTTAACAGTGAGTACATAACCTCAATGGTGAGGCTTTGATGTTGCAGTGAGGCTGTGTTGTCATGTTGTCACCAGTGATGCTGTGATATCATAGTGAGGCAGAGATGTCAATGGAGTGAGACTATGACATCAAAAGTGAGGATATGATTTCAGTGTTAGGCTGTGATATCACAATAATGCTGATGTAAGTGATGAGGATATGATGTCACAATGAGACTGGCTTGTCAATGGTGAAGCTGTGGTGCCATTGTGAGGCTTTGATGTTACTGAGAAGGTTGTATGTCACTTTGGGTTGTCATGTCACTGTGAGATGATATCACTCAGGAAGGTGTGATATCACATCACAGTTCAGCTGAGATATCATAGGTTAGGCTGTAATATCCAAAGTGAGGCTCATGTCAATGATGAGATTCAGATATCACAGTGAGGTTGGGATGTTACTTGTGAGGCTGTGATGCCAAAGTGGGATAGCAGTGTCACTGTTGCAGCTGTCAAGTGCAGAGATATCAAGTGTGAGATGTCACGAGCATAAGATGTCAGTGATGAGGCTGTGGTGTGATAGGAAGGCTAGGCAGGATGTCAGTGGTGTAATTGATGCTATGATTTCAGAATTTAACCTGTTATGTTACAGTGAGGCTGTGATGGCAGAAGTTAGGCTATATTTTCGCAATGAGGGTGTGATGTCAGAAATGAGGCTGTAATGCCAGAGTGAGGCTGTGATATGACTGTGAAGCTGTGATGTCACTATGAGGCAGTGACATCACAGAGAGTTTGGGATGTCACAGTGAGGCTGTGAGGTCACTTTGGAAGATATGATGTGTGATAGTTAAGCCTGGGTGTCAACTTGACACACCTGGTGTTAACTAAGCTGGGCTGAGACCACCTCTGGAAAGGATCAACTGAGACTACTTGAAGGATTATACCTACCCTAGATCCTATCAGGACCTCCGAAGCTCTCATAGGATCCTCCCAGTACTGCATCATATAAAAAGGAGCCACCAAGGAGAACTGATGCCTTCTTGCAGCTGTTCTTCCTTCTGGCCACCCAGTTCCTTCGACTTTCCACTAGATTAAGACTCTAGGAGTTCTCCAGCTTTCAGCCATCACCTACTTGACTACCGAACTGAGCAGCTAGTTATTGGCAGCCATCGTTGGAACTACCTCGGCTACTGGAAGCCATCGTTGGACTACCTTGGTTACTGACAGCCTTCGCTGGGCTACCTTGGCCATATCTGTAAGCCAACTCAATAAATTTCCTATATATTCATTCTGTGAATTCCATGACTCTAGAGAACCCTAACTAATACATGATGTCAGTGGCAAGGCTGATTTTACAGTGAGGCTATGATGCAACAGTTCAGTCTATGATGTAACAAGTTATACTGTGAGGTCACAGTGAGGTTGTGATGTCACCATGAATATATGATGTCACTGTGAGGCTGTGATGTCACAGGGATGCAGTGATGTAATAGTGCAGCTGTTAGGTCAGTGATTATGCTGTGTTTTCAGAAGTGAGAGTGATGTTAGAGATGAGGCTGAGATTTCTCACTGACGATGTGATATAACTGGTGAAGCTGTGATGCCACAGTGAGGTTGTAATGCCATAATGAAGCTTGGTGTCACTGATGAGGCTATAAAATATGGGACAGCTAGTGATATTAGTGGTGAGGTAAGAGCATAGTGATGTTGTGCTGGTATAGTGTGGCTGTGATGTTACAGTTTGTGATGTCACACTGAGGTAGTCACAGTGATAAATAGTGACTGTGCTTTCACAGGGAGCCTATGTCATTGGTGAGGCTGTATTGTCACTGGTGAGGCTCTTAAGTCACAGGGCTGTGATGTCAGTGAGGTTATGATAGCAGAGGTGAAGCTTTATGCACAGTGAGGCTTTGATGGCATGGTATGGCTGTGATGTTACAAAGAGGCTGTGATATCACTGTTAGACAGTTATGTGATATCACTGGAGATGTTGTGATGTCACAGTGAGGTTGTGATACCAATTTCGTCATTGTGGTGTCACAGGGAGGCTGTGATGTCAGAAATGAAACTATAATACCACAATGAGGCTGTGATATCACAGTGAATCTGTGATATCACCATGAGGCTGTGACACCACAGAGAGGTTGTTTTTTCACAGGGAGGCTGTGAGGTCATTGTGAAAGTTTTGATGCCAGTGGAAAGGCTTATTTCACTATGAGGCTATGATGTAATGGGTGAGTCTATGATGTAACAGTTTAGACTGTAAGGTCACACATAGTGAGACAGTGAGATCACTGTGAAACTGTGATGTCTGTGGGAAGATGGATGTCACACTGAGACAGCGATGTAAGATTTGAGGCTGTAGTGTCACTGTTTGTAATGTCAAAGTCTATGATGTCACTGCTGAGGCAGTCATATCACCATGAGCCTGTGCTATCTTCAGTGAGGCTGTGGTGTCTTTGGAGGGCTAGGTAGGTTACTAGTGGTGAGGAAATGATGTCACAGTGTAGCTGTGATGTCACCATAAGTATGTGATGTCAAAGAGAGGCTGTTATGTCACAGTGAGGCTGTGATGTCACAGTACAGCTGTGAGACCAGTGGCTAGGCTGTGATTTCAGAAGTGAAACTGATGTGAGAGTTGAGATTGAGATGTCACATTGATGATGTGATATAACAGGTTAGTCTTTGATGCCACAATGAGGTTATAATGTCACCATGAAGCAGTCATATCACATTGATCCTATCATAACAGTGTTGAGTTTGTAATGTCACAGTGAGGCTGGATTGGTACAGTGTGGCTATGATGTCACAGTGTGGCTGTGACGTCACAGTTAAGTTGTGATTTCAGTAGTGACTGTGCTTTCACAGGAAGACTTTGTCATTGTTGAGGTTGTATTGATACTGGTGAGGCTGTAATATCACAGTGAGGCTGTCATATCAGTGGTGAGGCTGTTATGTTACAGTGAGGCTGTGTTGGGACAGCATGGCTGTAATGTCATAGTGAGATTGTCATGTCTCAGTGAGGCTATAATTTCAGAGTTGAAGCTGTGGTATCACCATGGGCCTGTGATGGCACAGGGAGTTCGTGATGTCATTGTGGAGTCTGTGAGGTCACAGTGAGACTGTGATGTTAGTGGCATGGCTGATGTTACAGTGAGGCTATGATGTCAGTGGTCATGCTCTGATATCAGAGTGAGTCTATGTTAGAGGTGTATATGTGATGTCACCATAAGGCTTTTATGTCAGTGGCAATGCTGATGTCACAGTGAGTTTGTGATGTCAGAGTGATGCTGAGAGGACACAGTGTGGGTAGGATGTCATAGTGAATCTTTGATAACACAGTGATGTTGTGATGTCACTGGAGAGGTTTAGATGGCACAGAGAGACTGTATTATTAGTGGTGAGGCTGATGTCATAATGAGGCTGTAATGTCACTGGCGAAAGTATGATATGATAAGGCTGGAATGTCAGTGGTAAGAAAGATGTCATGGTAAGTCTATGATGTCACTAGTGAGGCTAGTGGTGAATCTATTACATGACAGTTACACTGGTGAGGCTGTGATGTCAAAGGCTGTATTGTCACTGGTGTGGCAGTGATGTCAGTGTTCTGACTAATGTCAGTGGCAACACTGATGTCACAGGTAAGGCTGTGCTTAAGGCTGTGCTCTCACTGTTGAGGCTATTATGTCACAGTGAAGCTGTGTTGTAATTATGAGGATTTTATGTCACTGTGGGCTGTCAGCTCACCATGAGGTGACATGACTCTGGAAGCTGTGATTTTACAGTGAGTTTATTTAATGTCATAGTGAGTTTATTGTGTCAAATTGAGGCTGTGATGTACCAGTGATTCTATAATGTCAGTGATGTTTACATGGCACCATATGGATGTGATGTAACAATGAGGCTGTGATGGCACAGTGAGATTGTTATGTGAATAGCAACAATGTGGTATCACAAGGAGGCTGTCATGTTTCAGTGAGCTCACTGGTGAGGCCGCGTTGTCACTTCTGTGGCAAGGATGTCAGTATTCAGACTAATGTCAGTGGTGACACTGATGTTATAGGTGAGGCTGTGATATCACAGTGCTGCCGTGATGTCACAGTGATGCTTTGAAGGCACGATATGGCTATGATGTCACAATGAGCTCATGATGACACTGGGGAAGTTGTGCTATCACCTTGAACCCGTGATGTCACAGGGAGTTGATGATGTCATGATGGAGTCTGTGATGTCACAGTGCGATCGTAATATTTGTGGCAAAGCTGATGTCCCAGTGAGGCTATGATGTCAGTAGTGATGTTATGATATCACATTGAGACTGTGATGTCACAGTGAGGCTGTCAGCGGTATGAATGTGATGTTGCTATGAGGGTATTATATCATTTGCAAGGCAGATGTCACAGTGATTTTGAGATGTCACAGTGAGGCTCAGATGACACAGTGATGTTGTGATCTCACTAGAGATGTTCTGATGGCACAGTGAGGCTATGATGTCAGTAGTGAGGCTGATGTCACAATGAGGCTGTGATGTCACTGGTGAGGATATGATATCAGTGGTGAACCTATTACATGACAGTGACACTGGTGAGGCTATGATGTCAAATGCTGCATTGTCACTGGTGTGGCATTGATGTCAGTGCTCTGACTAATGTCAATGATGATGCTGATTTCTTTTTTTTAATTTAATTTTTTCTACTCATACAAACTTGATAGGTTCTCCATTCCCCTCTCTCGCTCCATCCCTCCCTGAAATTCCTTGCTCTCTCCTCCCTTTTCCCCTTCCTTTCCCCCTCCCTCCCTTTCTTTCAGTGCCCCCCTATTCCTGGAGCATCCTTTATTGTGCATGTCAAACTTCCCTCTGGGTTCTCCTCTCTGATGAGGTGTAAGGACTCAGCAGCATTGCATAGAGCTCTTTTTCGTGTTCCCCTTTACTATAGGAACACTATTATGGCTGTTAATCCCTTGCCTCTAAGGATTTTAGAGCCTGTGATCCATGCTAGATTTTGGGGGATCAATGACATAGTAGTCATTGCGCAGGTCAATCAAACATCTATTATGATTACTTCAGCCCTAATATGTGTGGAGTATCTTGTATATCTTTGCTCCTCCCCATCTTTAAGTTCTTACAATCTTATTACTCCCTCTCCCGCAAATTTCCATGAGCTTTGGGATGGGAAGAGATTATGTTGGCCTGGTTTCTGGTGATTAATGTAGGGTCTCTGATGTTCTAAATTATGGTTATTCTTTCTTTCTTCTTCCAGTTTTGCTGCTCCTGCACCGCCCTTGGCTCGTTCCTGATGGATATTGGATGTCACTTTTGCAGTCCTTGATGGTGGCATATTTTCTCTGTTGTAGCATGATCCCCTCTCTCCTTGTTGTTGGTGGGGCACTCCTTCCCCTTCACTCCTGTTTTTAATGTTTGCAATTACTATAGTTATTAGAGAGATTTATCTTTGAGTATGTCACTAAGTGGGTTTGGTACTAGGATTCACATATTAAGCAGTACATATGGTGCTTAATTTTCTGTGTCTGGGATACTTCACTCAATATAATTTTTAAATTCCATTCATTTCCTGCCATATTTCATTAATTCATCAGTTTTGGTGGCTGAGTAGTACTCCATTGTACAGATGTACCACATTTTCCTTATCCACTCATGAACTGTTGGACATTTGGGTTGATTCCATGACTTTGCTATTGTAAAGAGTGCTGCTATGAACATGGGTGTGTTGTGCTTTCAAGGTGAATTTTTGCTATATGGGAGATTATTCCCAATAGTGGAATAGCAGGGTCATATGGCATTTCATTCTTTAACTTTTTTAGGAATCAAGATGGCTCGCCAGAGTGGTTGTATAGGCCTGCATTCCCACCAGCAATGTAGGAGAGTACCGTTCTCGCCACATCTTTTCCAGCATTTTGTGTTGTTTCTATTGTGAATTTTTACCATCCTGACCGGGGTGAGATGATATCTCAGGGAGGTTTTGATTTGCATTTCCCTGATAGCTAAGGATGTGGAGCATTTTTTTTCATTAGACTTTGATATTAATTTAATGTTTTCTTATTACATCAAGTTAGTTCTGTTGTAATGTTTTATCTATTTTAAGGCATTTAACTTATTTTGAATTCATACATTCTTTTTTTTTTTATTTCAGCTCATACAAACTTATTAGGTACACCAGTTCCCTCCCTTCCTCCTCCTCCCCCCGTACCCTCTGCTTCCCCTCCCCACCCCTCTCCCTCCCCATCCCCCAGTGCCTCCCGCCCCAATTCCCAGAGAGTCCTTTCTTGTGCATGTCTGATTTTCCTCTGGGCCCTCCTCTCCGATGTCGTACAAGGACCCAGTGGCCTTTCCCTGAACCCTTTCCCGTGTTCCCCTTAGGTATAGGAACACTGCTGTGGCTGCCAATCCTTTACCTCCAAGGCTCTTGGTGCCTTTAGCAGATGCTAGACTTTGTGAGGTCCACAGTGGGTTGGACAATGCGCAGGGCATGCAAAGTCCAATTATGATTGCTTCAGCCCTAACTAGTATAGAGTATCTTATATATCATTGCTCCTAGGATGTGGAGCATTTTTAAAGATATTTGTTAGACATTTTAATTTTGTCCCTGGTAAAGTTTCTTTTAAGTTCCAAGGCCCATTTATTAATTGGGCCATTAGTTTCCTTGGTGTTTAGTTTTCTAAGTTTTTAGTGCACTCTGGATAACAGAGCTTTACCAGATGTGTGATTAGTGAAGATTTGTTCATATTTGGTTGGTTGCTTTTGTGTTCGAGTTATAATCTCTTTATCTGAACAGAAGCTCTTTAATTTCATAAGATCCCATCTATTGGGAGTTGGTTGCCCTAGTCCAATCACTGCGAGGGAGTTCCCTACCCTTTCAACTAATGTTTTTTGGTCTCTTGCTTTATATTGAGGTCCTTGATCCATTTGAAATTAGATCTTGTATATGGTGACAAATATGGGTCGAATTTTAGTCTTCTGCATGTGGACATTCAGTTTTGCCAGCACCATTTATTGAAGATACTGTTCTTTTTCCATTGGATATTTAGGGCCCCTTTGTCAAAGATCAAATGGCTGTAATTTTGTGGGCTTATATCTGGGTCTTCAACACTTATCCATTGATCTGTATGTCTATTTTGAAGCCAGTACCAGGCTCTTTTTATAACTATGTATTTGTAATATAGATTAAGGTTTGGAATGATGATACTTCTGGCAGTGTTTTTGTTACTCAGGATTGTTTTTTCTATACTGGGTCTTTTTTGCCTTCATATGAATTTTGAGATTGGTTGGTCAACTTCTTTAATGAATTGCTTTGGAAGTTTAATTGGCATAGCATTGAATCTTTATATTGCCTTTGGAAGGATGTTCATTTTTATGATATTGATTCTGTCAATCCAGGAACATGGCAAGTCTTTCCACCTTCTAGTGTATTCTGTAATTCCTTTCTTTAGGGCTTTAAAGTTTTCATTGTGAAGGTCTCTGATTTCCTTGGTTAGGTTTATACCAAGGTATTTCATTATTTTAGCTGCGATAGTAAATGGGATTGTTTCTCTTAGGGCTTTTTCACTTCTTTCATTCTGGGTACATAGGGAGGCCACTGATTTTTGTGTGTTTACTTTTTATCCTGTCACCCTGCTGAACTTCTGTATTAGTTCCAGGAGTTTCCTGGTGAAATTTTTGGGATTACTCAGGTATAAGATCAATGAAAACTTTAAAACCCTAAAGAAAGAAATTGCTGAAGACATCGGAGTGTGGAAAGACCTCCCATGCTCCTGGATTAGCAGAATCAACATCGTAAAAATGACCATCCTACCAAAGGCAACATACAAATTCAATGCTATACCAATTAAAATCCCAAAGCAATTCCTTAAAGAAGTTGACCAATTAATCTCAAAATTCATATGGAGGCACAAAAGACCCAGGATAGCAAAGACAATCCTGAGTAACAAAAACACTGCTGGAGGTATTACCATACCGAACCTTAGTCTATACTACAAATCCATAGTTATAAAAACAGCCTGGTACTGGCTCCAAAATAGACACACAGATCAATGGATAAGGGTTGAGGACCCAGATATAAGCCCACTAAAATACAGCCATTTGATCTTTGACAAAGGGGCCCAAAGAATCCAATGGAAAAGAACAGCATCTTCAACAAATGGTGCTGGCAAAACTGGATCTCCACATGCAGAAGATTAAAGCTGGACCCGTACTTGTCACCATGTACAAGACTTAATTCCAAATGGATCAAGGACCTTGATATCCAGCCAGAGACTATAAAAATCATAACGGAACGGATAGCGAACTCCCTTGAGCTGATTGGGCTAGGCCAACATTTCCTAAACAGACATCCACAGTCACTGCTACCAACTCTCAACATTTGGGATCTTGTGAAATTAAAGAGCTTCTGTTCAGATAAAGAGATTGTCACATAAGCTCAAAGGCAACCCACAGAATGGGAGAAAATCTTCACTAACCACATATCTGATAGAGCTCTACTGTCCAGAGTGCACAAAGAACTTAGAAAATTAAACACCAAGGAAACCAATGGCTCAATTAAAAAATGGGTCCTGGAACGTAAAAGAAATTTTGCCAGAGATGAAATTAAAATGTCTAACAAATATCTTAAAAAATGCTCCACTTCTTTAGCCATCAGGGAAATGCAAATCAAAACTTCCCTGAGATATCATCTCACCCCGGTCAGGATGGCAAAAATCCACAATACAAGCAACAACAAGTGCTAGAGAGGATGTGGAGAGAGGGGAACTCTTCTACATTACTGGTGGGAATGCAGGCTCATACAGCCATTCTGGTGAGCCGTCTGGAGATTCTTAAAGAAATTAAAGATTGAAATGCCATATGACCCTGCTATTCCACTTTTGGGAATAAACCCCCATGCAGCAGAGGTTCGCCTCGATAGCACAAGCACGACTATGTTCATAGCAGCACTGTTTACAATAGCAAAGTCATGGAATCAACCTAAATGTCCAACAGTTGACAAGTGGATAAGGAAACTGTGGTACATCTATACAATGGAGTACTACTCAGCCATCAGAAATGATGAATTACTGGAATTTGCTGGGAAATGGATGTCATTAGAAACAATTATATTAAGTGAAGTATCCCAATCCCAGAAAGTTAAGCGCCGTATGTACTCCCTAATAGGTGGCTCCTAGTACCAAACTCACCCAGCCCACATTGAGACACTCAAGGGTAAACCTATGTAATACGGCAATTGCAAGGATTGTGAACAGGAGGGATGGGGTTGGAGGGCCACACCAGACACAAGGAGAGAGGGGACCATGTTATAGCAGAGAAAATCGACCTCCAAGGAATGCAAGTAAGTAATGTGACACCTGGTTAAGTTCACAGACATTTGTTCCTGATCATGTACAACTGAGGGGGTATGATTTCACCAGAAGGGGAGGGCATATAGTCTGGCAGATGAAAAGAGATCATTTTGCAAATGGGTGACTGATCCCTCCTTCACCGAGGTTCCTGCTTTTATTACATCTACCCTTCAATGTGCTATTATAACAAAACTCCAGTTTAACAGTTTTTTGTCTCTGACCAGGGGGTGACATACAGTGCCCATCAGGATGGAGTGAAGGGCATTGCAGGAGCAACAAAACTGCAAAAGAAAATCAACAAACCACAATCCAGAACTTCAGAGACTCTCTATCATCCACATAGAACTAAACGAGCCTAATCACCCCCCATCCTGAAGCTCAGGGACATTTGCGGAAGAGGGGGCGGTAAGATTGTAAGAGCAAAAGGACGGAGGGAGCAATGATTTGAAGAGTCTCCACACTAGATAGGGCTGAAGCAATCATAATAGGACTTTGCATGCCCTGCGCCATGTCCATCACACTATTGATCTCACAAAGTCTAACATCGGCTAAAGGCACCAAGATCCTTGGAGACAAGGGATTGATGGCCACAGTAGTGTTCCTATGCTTAAGGGGAACATGAGAAAGGGTTCAGGGAAATGCCACTGGGTCCTTTTCGTCATCAGAAAGGAGGACCAAGAGGAGAGTTAGGCATACACAATAAAGGACTCTCTGGGAATTGGGGGTGAGGCACTGGGAGATGGGAAGGGAGGAAGGTGGAGCAAGGGGTTTGGTGGGAGGTGGAGGGGGGAGGGAGCTGGTCTACCTATTAAGTTTGTATGAGCGGAAATAATAATAAAAAATGTTAAAGAAATAAATAATAAAATTTTAAACATGTTAAAAAAAAAAGATCATGTCATCTGCAAATAGAGATAACCTGACTTCTTCCTTGATGATTTGAATCCCTTTTATCTCCCTTTCTTGTCTGATGGCCTCAGCTAAAACTTCAAGTACAAATTGAATGGAAGTGTTGAGAGTGGACAGTCTTGTCTATTTTCTGATCGAAGCGGGAATGCTTCAATTTTCCCCATTGAGTATAATTCTTGCTATTGGCTTGTTGTATATGGCTTTTATTATATTGAGAAAGGTTCTTTCCATACCACTGTCTTTAGGGTTTTGATATAAAGAGATTTTGACAAGATCCAAGTATCTTTTTGGCTTTAATAACCTCTTCCATTGAGCTGGTTAGTACTCCCACTTGGTCTTCAAGGTCTGAAATTCTGTTTTCTGCTTCATTTGTTCTGCTGATAAGACTCTCTCTTGAGTTCTGGGTAGAGGATAACTTGTCTTTTAGTTTAGTTTTAAACTCTGCCTGAAACTGTTTTAACTGCTCTATGCCTGTTTTTTGTTTCTTGAACTGTTTTTCTCACTCTTCCAAGTGTCTGTTGTGTTTCTCTTCAAAGTGGTTGATGCAGTTTTTTAAATCTTCCCAGATTTCCTTTCTTCCTATTGATCATGGTAATGATCATGCTTTGTACGTCATTATCTTGGGTCAGGCTTTCTTGGCTATTTTCTGTGGATTTGTTCTGGTTGGTGTCTGTCATTATGGGATTAATTCTTTTGGTGGGAGATTTGTTTTCTTGGGTTTTGTTTCTCATGGATTTGCACTTTGACTTTGGCATTGACATTTTGTCTCAAGACCTTCTATCAATTTCTGCACGTTTTTGACTGAACTGAGTTAGTTGGTATGACTACTCTTAGGCAGTTATTACTAGAGTTTATCTTGGAGTTGGTTACTATTGTTATTGTTATTTCCTAGATGAGACTATTAGACTGTTAGTACAGGTGGTGGACAGCAGGTGAATAGTAGTATAGTAGTGCACTTTTACGACTTAGTACCTTGGTGATATGTGAGGGTGAGTGGTATAGTCCCTGAAGTTGTATATGTTTTGGGGGGCAGCTATATGGAAAAGATACTCTATAGTAACTAATAATTGAAAGGAACAGGATGGTAAAAAGGGGGTTTACTTATCTTTGGGCTGGATGTGGAGAATCTCTCCCATGTAATAGAATGAATTTAGAGGATTTCAGATGCGTGGCCTTTATCCCTGAGAGCTTTGCTTGGGTGTTCTTTGGACTCTGTTGAATTCTGATGAGCAGCGTGTCATCCCCAGACTGGGATGCAGTATGTCCTTGCTGGATTGTGTGTGTCCTGGGAGAGCAGGTGAGTGGAGAAAGGGAAGAGGTGTTGGCGGGGGCACAAATAACATGGAGATCTGTGGTGGGGCCCAGGGGTCCTCCCCAGCCTGGAACAGCACCTGCTCCAACTGGATGGTGGGAAGAGTTGGGAAGAGTGGGTTATCTGGGGCTTTGGGATGAGCAGGGTGTTTACCTGGGACATAATGTGTCCTTGCTGGACTGGACTGTGCACATCCTGGGCAGGTGGGCAGGGAAAGGGCAGAGGTGCTGGTGGCAAGTGCAACTAACCAGGGGATCTTGGGTGGGGCCCAGGGGTCTTCCCTGGCCTGGAGCAGCACCTGCTCCGACTGGCTGGTGGGAATAGTTGGGAAGAGTGGGTTACCTGGGGTTTGGGGGTGAGCAGGGGATGTTTACCTGGGATGCAGTGTGTTCTGGGAAAGGGGGTAATGCTGATTTTGCAGGTGAGGTTGTATTGTCATTGGTGAGGCTGTGATGTCACAGTGAAACTGTGATGTCACCATGTGGCTGTCATGTCACCATAAGCCTGTGATATCACAGGGAGTTGGTAATGTCATAGTGGAGGCTGTGAGGTCACAGTGAGACTGTGATGTCAGTGGCAAGGCTAATGTGCCAGTGAGTCTATGATGTCAGTGATGATAATGTGAAATCAAATTGAGGCTGTGATGTCACAGTGAGGCTATGTCAGAGTTGTATATGTGATGTCACAGTAGGACTATTATGTCAGTGGCAAGGCTGATTTCACAGAGAGTTTGTGATGTCACAGTGAGGCTGAGATAGCACTGCCAAGTTTTAATGTCACAGTGAGGTTGTGAGGACCCAGTGTGGCTATGATGTCACAGTGATGCAATTATGACACAGTGATATTGTGATGTCTGTATAGAGGTTTGGATGGCACAGGGAGAGAGTGTGATATCACAATAAAGCTATGATGTCAGTGGTAATGGAGGCAGAAAGTCAATGGTGGGAAAAATGTCATAGTGAACCTATGATGTCACTGGATGTTGCCAAATCATTGCTGGGACAGCCAGGAAAAGAAGGAGGAATTCATCAGGAGTCTCATGGGCTTGGGATGAGTGGGGGAGCAGGCACAAGGTCACAACCCAGACCCTGGGAGTCAGGCGAGAAGCAGCAGGCAGAAGACGAGTTTGCGGCAGATTTATTATTGAGTGGCCCCTTACTAACACGAACCTCAGGAAACCTGGCCTCTAACAATTTCTGCCCTTGTGGGTCCAGGCTATTCAATTTCTGCTGCTGCCACTGCTCCATGCTCCTCCCAGTAGCGGCACCGACCTATGGCAGGAGGTTTCTGCTTTGCTAACATTTTCTGTTGTCTTTCTATCTCTTCTCTCTGTGAATTTTTCCTTTCCTGTTGCTTGACTAGATTTTGGAAAGCAATTAGTCACTTCCTCAGTGGAGGATCCTTTAAAGCTTGTATGATGCCAAGGAGGATGGGAACAAAGGGAGTGGGAGGCATGTAGTCTTCCTGGACTTCCCTCTTATGGGCCAGGAAGACCACTTCTATATAAATCTGTGAGTACCAGACATTTTCTGGGGAAATCCAGGAAGTTAAGATTAAAGCTTTCACCCAAAAATCTTCTAAGTCCTTTGGTTTCACTTTGATCCTATGTAAGTCTAGTAGAGCCTTAAGGGCAGTCAGCTAGGGTGTCTTCTGATGGGGTGTAAATTACCCATTATGAAGAGGAGAGGTTCCCTAATAGAGCAGATATGACTAGGAGCTGAGTGGACCAGGTGAAAGAGTGCAGAAAATAAAAAGCAAGGACTAAAACCAAGATGAAAGTGGAAACAGCTCCTAAAAGGGTAACCATTGTCTAAGGAGAGACCTAGTGCAGGACATATGGAGAGGTGTTTTGGATCTAAGCGTCCTGTGCTTAGTGAGGGACTTCATGGTTTCCTTACTTCCCTGGGCCATATGTTCCCGGGTCAGAATTGACAGATTGATAGCTCTTTCTGGATTCTGTGGGTCATGGTGTGTGGCCGATCTTAGTTGGTGAAGCGATATATCTGGTCAATTCCGCTAATGAATGAGACTCTGGTGCTGCAATATGGGGTGTTACCACCTTCAGTGTAGACAAGACACCCAACCACTCTGGTAAAATTCAGTGAGTGGCCCCTTTGGTGTTATATTTATTTGCTCATGGTGCCTGAAGATGTGCTGTGGGCCCTTCCTCTTTCCTTTTCCCTGTTTATCCATCTTTGTGCTCTTAAGGTTAGGAACACATAACAATAATTACGCATAATGTATCACCACTGTGATGTCAGTAGTGAACCTATTACGTGACAGTGATACTGGTGAGACTGTGATGTCAAAGGCTGTATTATCACTGGTGTGGCAGTGATGTCAGTGGAAATACTGATGTCACAATGAGGCTATGATGTAACAGGTGAACCTGTGATGTCAGTGGGCAGGCTGTGAGGTCACTGTGAGGCTGTGATGTCACAGGGAGGCTCTGATGTCAGGGCTGATGCTTGGATTTCATAGTGAGGTTGTGATGTCAATGATGAGGCTGTGCAGACACACTGAGGCTGTGATGACAGAGGAAAGGTTGTGATGTCTCTGTAAGGTGGTGATGTAAACATGAGATTAGATATCACAGTAAGGCTGTGATATCAGTGGTGATAGACTATGAGATCATAGTTTGGCTAGATTTCAGTGGTTAGACTGTGATGTCAGAAGTGAGGCTGATGTCAGTGATGAGGCTGAGATGTCACAGTGAAGTTGGGATGTAAGAGGTGAGGCTGTGGCGTTACTTTTGATTCTGTCACATGATCGTGAGCCTGAAATGTCAGTGATGAGACTGTGTTGTCACAAAGAGCCTAGGCAGGATCTCCGTCGTGTCACTGATGCTATGATTACAGAGATTATCCTGTTATGTCACAATGAGGATGTGATGTCATAGGTGAGGCTGTGATGTCATAGTGCAGCTGTAAGGTCAGTAATTAGGCTGTGATTTCAGAAGTGAGACTGATGTCAATGATGAGGCTGAGATGTCAAATTGATGATGACATATAATTAGTGAGGCTGTGATGTCAATAGTGACATTGTAGTGTCACAGGGAGGCTGCCACATTTCAGTGAGCCTGTGAGGTCAGTAGTGAGGCTATGGTACTATAAAGTGGCTGGGTAGGATGTCAGTGATGATGGTATGAATCGAGGCTATGATTTCAGAGGTGAGCCTCTGATGTCATGGTGAGTCTGTGATGAAATAGTGAGGCTATAACGTCAGAGTCAATGTGATGTCACAGTTGAACAATGATTTTAGAGGTAAGTCTGTGATGTCATAGTGAGGCTATGATAGCACAGTGAGGCTATAAACTCAGAGGAGAGGTTATGATGTCTCAGTGATGCTGTGTTGTCACCAGTGATGCTGTGATGTCAGTGGAACAAGACTGTGACATTAGAGTATGTGATTTCAGTAGTTAGGCTGTGATGTCAAAATGAGTCTGGTGTGAGTGATGAGCGTGTGAGGCCACAGTGAGACAGGTATGTTACTGGTGAGGCTGTGATGCCACTATGATGCTTTGATGTCACTGTGTGGCTGTGGCACCATGAGCCCATGAGGTCATAGCAAGTTGGTAATGTCACATTGTGGAGGTGATATCACATTGAGGCTGTGTTGTCACAGTGAGGCTATAAGAGGTTGTAATGTCACTGGTGAAGATGCGATGTCACAATATAAATAGAATGACAGTGGTGAGAAAGATGGCATAGTGAGTCTATGATGTCATTGGTGAGGCTACGATGCCAGTGGGGAACATTTCAGGTGATAGTGACACTATTGAGGCTGTTATATCAAAGGCTGTGTTGTCACTAGTGTGGCAGTGATATCAGTTTTCTGACTACTGTCAGTGGCGAAGATGATGTCTCAGGTAAGGATGTGCTGCCACTGGTGAGTCCATGATATCACACTAAAATTGTGATGTCACCATGAAGTTTTAGGTCAATGTGGGCTTTCATATCACTGTGAGGTGATATCCCTCTGGAAGCTGTGATGTCACAGTGTTGCTGTGATATCAGTGGCAAGACTGATGTCAAAATGAGGCTATGATGTAACAGGTGAGTCTGTGGTGTCAGTGGGCAGATTGTGAGGTGATTTTGAGGCTGTGATGTTGCAGTGAGGCTCTGATATTATGGCTCATTCTATGAGATGCCAGTGAGGCTGTGACATCAGGGGTGATGCTTTGATTTTACAGTGAGTTTAGGATTTCAGTGGTGAGGCTGTACAGTTACACTAAAGTTGTGATTTCAGAAAAAAGGCTGTGATGTCACTGTGAGGTGGTAAAGGAACAGTGATATTGTGATATCACAGTGAGGCTGTGATATCAGTGGTGATAGAATATGACATCACAGTTTGACTGTGATTTCAGTGGTTAGGCTATGATGTCAGAAGTGAAGCTGATGTCAGTGATGAGGCTGACATGTCACTGGTGAGGCTCTGATGCCACAGAAAGGCTGTGGTGTCAGTGTTGAGGCTAGGCAGGATGTCCATGGTGTCACTGATGCTATGATTTCAGAGCTTAGCCTGTTTTGTCACAGTGAGTCTGTGATATCAGAAGTGAGGCTGTGATGTCACTGTAAAGCTGTGATGTCACTAGGATGCTGTAATATCACAGAGAGGTTTTATGTCACAGTGAGTCTGTGGTAGTCACTGTGGAAGATGTGATGTCAGTCGCAAAGCTGATTTCACTACGAGGCTACGATAGAACAGGTGAGTCTATGATGTAACACTTTAACCTGGGAAAGTGCAATGAGGCTGTGAGGTCACTGTGAGGTTGTGATATCTGGGGGAAGATTGATGTCACAGTGAGGAAGTGATGTAACATGGGAGGATGTGGTGACATTTGTTTATGATGTCAAAGGCTGTGATGTCACTACTGAGGCTCTCATATTACTGTGAGCCTGTAGTGAAGCTGTGGTGTCATAGTAAGGCTAGGTAGGATACTAGTGGTGAGGCTGTGATGTCAGTGTGGCTCTGATGTCAACATGAGGTTGTGATGTCACAGTCGGGCTATGATGTCAAAATGCACCTGTGAGGTCAATGGTTAGGCTATGATATCACAAGTGAGATTGATGTTCGAGATGGGGCTGAGATGTTGTATTGACTATGTGATATAACTGGTGAGGCTGTGATGTCACAATGTGGCTGTGATGTCACAGTGAGGCTGTGATCTGACAGTGAGGTTATGATGTCACCATGAGTCTGTGGTGTCATTGTTGGAACTGTAATATCATGGTGAGCCTGTATTATCAATGGTGAGGTTGGGATGTCAGAGTGAGTCTGTGATATCAGTGGGAAGACTGATGACACAATGAGGCTATGATGTAATAGTTGAGCTTGTGGTGTCTCTGCCCAGGAGATTACTGTGAGGCTGTGATGTCGCAGTGAGGCTCTGATGTCAGCAATGATTCTGAGATATATGTGAGGCTGTGATGTCAGGGGTGATGCTTGGATTTCACAGTGAGATTAGGATGCCGCTGGTGAGGCTGAGAAGTTACACTGAGGTTGCGATGTCAAAGGAGATGTGATGTCATTGTGAATTGTTGATATTACCATGAGTTGTGATGTCACAGTGAGGCTATAATATAAGCAGTCACAGTTCAGCTGAGATTTCCATATTTAGGCTGTGATGTCAGAAGTGAAGCTGATGTCAATAAAGGGGCTGAGATATCACAGTGAGACTCGGATTTTACTGGTGAGGCTGTGATGGCACCATGAGGCTTTGATGTCACTGTGTTACTGTGATTTCATCATGAGCCCATGATGACACAGGATGTCGGTGATGTCATGGTGGAAGATGTGAGGTCACATTTTCTGTAATGTCAATGGCAAGTCTGATGTCACAGGGAGGCTATGTACTTAGTGGTGAATGCAGATGATGTCACATTGAGGCTGAGATGTCACATTGAGGCTATGTGAGAGGTGTGTATGTGATGTCACCCTGAGGCTATTATGTCAGTGGCAAGGCTGATGTCACTGAGTTTGTAATGTCACATTGAGGCTGTGATCTCATTGTCAGGTTGTAATGTCACAGTGAGACTGTGAGGACACAGTGAGGCTGTGATGTCACAGTGAGGAACTAATGACCTAGTGATGTTGTGATGTTACTGGAGATGTTGGATGGCACAGTGAGCCTGTGATGTCACTGGGGAAGGTGTGATGTTGCAATAAGCCTGGAATGTCAGGGGTGAGAAAGATTTTATAGTGAGTCTATGATGTCACTAGTGACGCTATAATGTCAGTGGTGGACCTATTACATGACAGTGACACTAGTGATGCTGTGACTTCAAGGGTTGTGTTGTCACTGATGTGGCAGTGATGTCACAGTGCAGCTGGTAGGTTAGTGATTAGGATGTATTTACAGAATTGTGACTGATGAGAGAAATGAGGATGAGATGTCTCAATGACAAGTGATTTAAGTGGCGAGGCTGTGATGCCACAGTGATGTTGTGATGTCAAAATGAAGCTGTGGTGTCACTGGTGAGGCTGTAAAATATGGGTGAGCTTGTCATATGAGTAGTAAGGCTGTGATGTCAAAGTGATGCTGTGCTGGCACAATGTGGCTATGATTCCCCAGTGAGATTGTGATGTTACCATGAGGTTGTGATGCCAGTAGTGACTGTGCTTTATGTCACAATGATGCTTTGATGGCACAGTATGGCTGATATGTCACAATGAGGCTGTTATGTCACTATTAGATTATGATGTCACTGGGGAAATTGTGATGTCATAGTGAGGTTGTGATGTCAATAGCGATACTGTGGTGTCACAGGGAGACTGTCATGATTCAATGAACCTGTGATATCAGTGATGAATCTGTAGTGTCATAGTGAGGCTAGGTAGGATGTCAGTGATGAGGGTGTGATGTCACATTGAGGCTATGATTTCAGATATAATTTGATATGATATTTGATATCATATATTATATATCAGATATCTGATATATCAGATATCAGACATCAGGCATCAAAAATCTGATATCACCCATGCTATGATATGATGATATGATTTGTAATATTACTGATGCTATGATTTTGGAGGTTAGCCTGTTATGTCTCTTTCATGGTTTGAAATGTGTAGCCCACAGTCTCATGTATTTGGGAAGGTTATGGCACCTTGAGAAGTGTAGCCTTGCTAGAGAAAGGCAGTAACAAGGGGTAGGTCTTGAATTAGAGTAGTTCCACTCCACCTCCAGGAGAAGTCTGCCTTTAGTGCAAGCAGTCTTCAGCTGTCTGCTTCCAAGATGTCTTGGTGACTTAGCCTCCTCCAGCTATGGCCAACCAGCTATGCCACCTCTGCTTTAAGAGACTATACTTCCCTTCTTGATCTGTAAGCTTAATAAATCTCCCTTTCTCCCTTATGTTGCTTGACTTTGGGTCCTCTCTCACAGCAATAGTTAGGAGTAACCATTATAAAAATTGGTACCAGAAGTCGGGTATTACTGTGAGGTTAAGAACAGCTGGTACCACAAAGTGAAGTTGTTTATGAAACTGAGAGAAGTTGGTACCTAGCAGTATGGCCAATGCTAGTGTGCCTTTGGAACTCTTTTTTGGGAGAAATATGGAGAACATTGGGACTTTGTGCTGTGAAAGTCTTTGTGGATTGGTGAGGGGGCCAAATGGACTTTTCTTGTGAGCTCAGAGGAGAGCAATGCTGTGAGAGATGCAGACAGTGGAAGCCCAGTGTTTGCAACTGGATGAGTGACACATGGTGTTGTGTGTTGGCTGAGTTTAGTGAAGTTTTGGCCTTGTCCTGAAAGCTTGCCTAAAGTTAAACTGGAGTGCTTGGCCGAGGAAATTTCAAAGGTGTAGTTTTGACAATGCAATATGGATACTTTTTAGTTTTCTTCAAAATTATGAAAAAAAGCAAAGAATCAGGCAGGAAGAAGCAAAAACTGTAAGATCTAATGATGAAACATAAAAAGCCAAATTTAAAGAGTTGAACCAGAAAGAAGCAGGTTTTGTATAACAAAGCCTCCTCTCAATTTGGATAATAGGAGAGGCCCTAGCTTGAGGGCAAGATCCTCAGAGAAGTCTCCCACCCATAAGAATGTAAAACCTTTTATAAGAAATGAGCTAAAGAGTGGAGTTCTAAAGCAAGGATCTACTTCTATAAAACAACTGTCCAGGTGTGAAAGAGCTTTTCCCCATGGTCAGCATAGAGAAGCAGAATCAGCTCTGATTTAAGGAGGTCAATCTTGGCAAAGTTGTCCACGTGTTTCTGGTTTTAGAGGCATCAATGACGCAAGAGGGAGGAGATCATGGAATCCTCCTACAAGACATTGAAAAATGATTGAAGCTAGGCAGAATGTGGCAGAAAGTCTGCAGGGTATAGGCCCAAGAAGGGCAGTTTTTGATGCCACTGACAAGTAAAGATATTAGGGATTCCACAGAGGGCCAGCCATGCCATCTCTGCTTTGAGAGACTATACTTCCCCTCTGGAACTGTAAGCTGAATAAATCTCTCTTTCTCCCATAGGTTGCTTGACGTTGGGTGCTCTCTCACAGCAATCCTTAGAGAGGTTGCATTAGAGGGGTGGAACCAAAGCCCTTTGTAACTGAGATGATTTCAACAAGATGCTCACCTGTTGGACTTGGAGCTACAAGATTTGGAGTTTGTCCTGCTGATTTTAAGTCTTGTTATGGATGAGTCTTTCCTAGATAGGCCCCCACTGCTTCCTTTTGGAATGAGAATGTTTATTCTGTGCCATCGTATGTTGGAAGTATGTAACTTATCTTTTGATTGTATAGGAGGCTTTGGACTTTGGACTTTTGGACTATTTTGGGACACTGATGTAGTCTATGAAGACTTTTAAAGTTGGTCTGAGTATGGTTTATATAATGAGATGCCAATGAGCCTGTGGGGGCCAGGGATCGAATTTCATGGTTTGAAATGTATTTGGCAAGGTCATGGCACCTTGAGAGGTGGAGCTTTGCTAGAGAAAGGCAGTCACAAATGGTGGGTCTTGAGGTGGATTAGCCCCACCCTACCTTCAGAACTCTACCTTTGCTTCAAACAGTTTTCAGCTCTCCACTTCAAAGATGTCTGCAGTGACTTAGTCTCCTCCAGCTTTGGCCAGCCAGCCATGCCATCTCTGCTTTGAGAGACTATACTTCCTCTCTGGAACTGTAAGCTGAATAAATCTCCCTTTCTCCCATAAGTTGCTTGACATTGGTTGCTCTCTCACAGCAATCCTTAGGAGTAACCATTAAAGTCACAGTGAGGTGGTTATGTCAGAGCGGAGTCTGTGATGTAATGGTGAGACTGTGATGTCAGAAATGAGGCTAAAATCCCAAGTGAGGCTGTGATATCAATTGTGAAGCTGTGATGTCACTATGACGCTGTGACATCACAGAGAGATTAGTATGTCATAGTAAAGCTGTGAGGTCACTGTGAAAGATGTGACTTCAATGAAAAGGCCGATTTAATCATGATGCTATGATGTAACAGGTAAGTCTATGATGTAACAGGTTAGACTGTGAGGTCACATAGAGGTTGTGAGGTTACTGTGAGTCTGTGATATCTGTGGGAAGATTGATGTTACAATGAGGCAGTGATGTAACATGTGAGGCTGTGATGTCACTGTATATGTCAAAGGCTATGATGTCACTGCTGAGGTTGTCATGTCACTGTGAGCCTGTGCTATCTGAGGTGAGGCTGTGGTGTCATGGTAAGGCTAGTTAGGATACCTGTTGCAGTGGTAATGTCACAGTGTGACTGTGATGTCACCATGAAGTTGTGATGTCACAGTGAGTCTATAATGTCACAGGAAAGGCTGTGATGTCACAGTGCAGCTAGCTAAATGATGTGAGAGAAGAGGCTGAGATATTGGATTGACAATGAGATATAACTGGTGAGGCTGTGATGTTACAGTGAGGTTATGATGTCACCATGATTCTGTGGTTTCGCTAGTGAGGTTGTAGTATCACAGTGAGCCAGTCCTATCAATAGTGAGGCTGTGATGTGTCACTGTGAAGCTGTGCTTGCACAGTGTGACTGTGATGTAACATTGAGGTTGTGATGTCATAGTGAAGTTGTGATATCAGTAGTGCCTGTGCTTTCATGGGAAGACTATGTCATTGGTGAGGCTGTATTGTCACTCATTCAGCTCTAATGTCACAGTGAATTTATTATGTCAAACTGAAGCTTTGATGTCACAGTGAAGCTATGATGTCAGAGGTTAAGCTTTATGTCACAGTGATGGCACAGTATGGATGAGATGTCACAATGAAGATGTGATGTCACTGTGAGGTTGTGATATCACTAGGGAAGTGGTGATGTGATGGTGAGGTTCTGATGTCAATAATGATACTGTGGTGTCATAGGGAGGCTGTAAAGTTTCAATTATCCTGTAAGGTCAGTGGTGAGGCAGTTGTAGGATATCAGTGATGAGACTGTGATGTCCCATTGAGACTATGATTTCAGAGGTGAGTCTGTGATGTCATAGTAAGGCTGTGATCAAACAGTGAGGCTCTAACGTCAGAGTTGATGCTGTGATGTCAGAGTTGGGCAATGATTTCAGAGGTGAGCCTGTGATGTTATAGTGAGGCTGTTATATCACAGTGAGGCTATAACCTCCGAGGTGAGGCTGTGATGTCACAATAAGGTTGTGTTGTCACCAGTGATGCTGTAATATCAGAGTGAGACTGTGATTTCAGTGGAGTGAGACTATGACATTACAGTGAGGATGTGATTTCAGTGATTAGGCTGTGATATCAGAATGAGGCTGGTGTAAGTTATGAGGGTATGATGTCACACTGAGGCAGGCATATCACTGGTGAGTCTCTGATGCCAACATGAGTCTTTGGTATCACCTTGTGGCTGTGGTGACACAGTGAGCCCATGATGTCACAGGGAGTTGGTGATACCTTGGTGGAGGTTGTGAGGTCACAGTGAAACTGTGATGACAGTGGGAAAGTGATGTCACAGTGGCTGTGATGTCAGTGGTGATGCTGTGATGTCACATTGAGCCTGTGATGTCACAGTGAGGCTATGTCAGTGGTGTATGTGTGATTCACATGAGGCTTTTATATCAGTTGCAAGGCTAATGTCATAGTGAGTTTGTTATGTCACAGTGAGGCTATTATGGCACTGTCAGGTTGTAATGTAACAGTGAGGCTCTGAGGACGCAGTGATGTTGTGAAGTCACTGTATAGGTTTTGATGGCACAGTGAGGCTGTAATATTAGTGGTGGTGGTGATGTCATAATGAGATTGGGATGTCACCAGAAGGCTGGAATGTCAGTGGTGATCCAGATGTCACTGGTCAGGCTATACTGTCATTGGTGAGGCCATGATGTTACACTGAGGCTGTGATATCACTGTTAAGAATGTATATCATTGTGGGCTATCATGTCAGTGTGACGTGATATTATTCTGGAAACTGTGATGCAACATTGAGACTATGATGTCAGTTGTAGGACTGATGTCACAATGAAGCTCTGATGTATCATGTGAACCTGTGATGTCAGTGGGCAGGCTATGAGCTCACTGTGATGCTGTGATGTTATAGTGATGCTCTGATATCAGGGCTGATTCTATAAGATATCAGTGAGGCTGTGATGTCTGAGGTGATGCTTTGATTTCACAGTGAATTTCGGATGTCAGTGCTGAGGTGGTAATGTCAGACTGAGGCTGTGATGTCAGAGGAGAATTTGTGATGTCACTGTGAGGCTCTGATGTTATCATGAGGTTGTGATATCACCGTGATGCTGTGGTATCAGTGGTGATAGACTATGACATCACAGTTCAGCTGAGATTTCAGTGTTTAGGCTGTGATGTCAGAAGTGAGGCTGATGTCAGTGATGAGGCTGGGATGTTACTGGAGAGGTTTTGGTGGCACAGTGAAGCTGTGTTGACACCGTTGAGGCTGTCATGTGATGGTGAGACTGAGATGTCAGTGATGAGGCTGTGGTGTCATAGCAGGACCTCTGTTTTGTCATTAATACTGATTTCAGAGGTTAGTGCCATGTCCTAATCCAACCATGCTGTTTAGATAAGGTCCAACATGACAGAATATTGTTTGAAGGAAACAATTTCTGGATAAAGGACATGGCATTATTTGATATAAATAAAGAAATAAAGAAAATAAGGGGGTAGTCAGCCCTTAATGTTACTACCTGCTTTAGTGTTACTGTCTGGTTCTGGCCTAAATCCTGCTGGCTGGGGAGTGACACATTAACATCTAAATGGGCAATTGCTAGGTCTTAGGGGCTCTCCCTATGTAAATTAAGTTTTGCCTCTGTCAGGAGGATTCCTCCCTCTGGAATTTGAGTCTACCTCTTTTCTTTATTTTTTAAATTTTTTTTATTATTTATTAAATTGTGTGTGTGTGCGCACATGTGTGTGTGTAGAACCACGAGAGAATTTGGAAACCACCATGGACCACATTCACCTCTTTCTTGTTTACTTGCCCCAGGATTCATAGGCTCTGCCCAACCAGGACAAGAAGCACAGGCTGCCCCTACTTTCGCCCGGCGTTATACATGGGGCATAGGATCCTGAAAGGCAGAGGCTTAACCCCTGAGCCATCTCTCCAGCCCCTTGAGTCTACCTCTTGTATGTTCTTAGATCTTTTTTGGTGTTGTTGCTGTTGTTTTTCTCAGGGCTAGCTAGTTTACAGTCCCTCCCCCACACATTCAATGTTTATACATAAATCAGAGAAAATCTTTGAAACATTCATTGTCCCTTTACATTTAACAACTGAGTGTCATGCCTACTTTAACTTTACCTGGAGACATCATGTCTGTTCCAACATGGAAAATATATGTCATCTCTGCTCTTTCTTTGTTACTTGGAATGAATATATTTTAAATAATCCTGTAAAGAATTTGGTCCTGGTTTTCTTTGATGTTTTCCCAATGGGCGTGATGTCACATCCCCTGGCCATTATTCTTGATTTTCTGATGTTAGAAACTCTATTAAAAATTTCAATAAAGAGTTCAGATTCACTCAGCCCAGAAAGCTGTTTGTCTGTCCTCCATTCTCCTAATCCTTGCCTATCTTGTTGAGGGGAGCCCTGGATTCGAGGTTGCAGCTTGAACTATAACAGGTTAGCCACAGTGAGGCTGCGATGTCAGAAATTAGGGGATAACGCCAGAGTGAGGCTGTGATATCACTCTGAAGATGTGATGTCACTATGAGGCTGTGACCTCACAGAGAGGTTGTGATGTCACAATAAGACTGGAAAATCGGTGGTGACAAGGATATCATTGTGAGTTTATGATGTCACTATTGAAGCAATGATTTCAGTGGTGAACTTATTATGTGACAGTGACACTGGTGAGGCTGTGATGTTAATGACTGTGTAGTCACTGGTGTGGCAGTGATGTCAATGTTTTATGTCTGTGGTGATGCTGATGTCACAGGTGAGGCTGTGCTGTCATTTCTGAGGTCTTGAGACTGTGATGTCCCTGTGAAGGTTGTGTGTCACTATGGGCTGTCATTTCAGAGTCAGATAATATCACTCTGGAAGCTATGATGCCATAGTGAGGCTGTGATATCAGTGGCAAGACTGATATTACAATGAGGCTATGAAATACCAGGTGAGCCTGTGTTGTCAGTGGGCAGGCTGTGAGGTCACTGTGAGTCTGTGATGTCGCAGTGAGGGCTGATTCTATGAAATATCAGTGTGGCTGTGATGTCAATGGATGTTGCAGTCAGCCTGCATGGTTGCTGATAAATGACCAGAACACAGCTTAAGGGAATAAGGAGTTTACTTTCTTACAATAGTCCGGTTACAATTCATAGTCCAGTTTGACAGGAGAGCATACACCAACACCAAGGCTGAGGGAACTGGTCACACCATCACTGCATAAAGACTGAGAGATGGACAATCCTTACTTTCCAGACCAGCATGTCTGGCCAAGTATACAGAAGGATACAGAAGGCCAACTCTCTCAACCAGGTCTCTGTGATTTATCCAGGGCCTAATCCCACCCACCATGGGCTGGATCTTCCCCAGCAGCTAGACAATCTCCATCAGGTTTGCTCTGGGCTTAACTCAACCATCAACTCTCTACAACTGTGCCCAGAGCTCAAACCCTCAAGAGTCAAGATGACACCTGTGCTTAACTATGACACTCCACCCCTTGTCAACTTGACACAAAAACAATAGCACTTTTAAACTGTAACCTTTCCTTGTCCCCACAGATGTTAAAATATAAATACATTCCATGGACAAATTTAAAACGTTCTCTCATTAAAACTTCAGTTCCAATATTTTAAAAATTCAAAGTTTCTTAACCTTAAAACTCTTAAATCAGAATAAATTAAATACTTTAAAACAGATAAAACATTAAAACAGAAAGATCTTAATAAGAAAATATTAAAAAGGACAAAGTCTAGCAAATCACCGCATCCTGTACTTCAATGTCCATCTTCTGCTGCTCATCACGTAGTCAAGGCGGCTCAAAGATTTGAGGCAATCCCAGTCCCTGTTTGCAGCTCAAAGTTGTAAGAGCAGAGTTCCTTGAACCAGGCTGAATCTCTACTCGCAGTTGTCCTCAGCAGCAGTCCCACAGTTCTGGCATTTCAAACACAACTCTGGGTTCACCATCTCTTGCAGGAACTCTACACCTGCCACTTGGTGCCAAGCTTTTGCTGCTCTCCATGAACCCTTCAGTAGTACACATAAACCAGTATCACCTGAGGGACGCTGCCAGATTCCGAAGCGAGGTTGAAACGCAGCTTAGTCCACTGGAGCCACAGCTGCACCAACTTCAATGCACTGACGCTGGAAAAGCCTCTCTTCTAGGCAACCAAATTTGCAAAGGGCTTTCGGCCCCTGAAGGAATCTGAGCTTCCAAACCACGAACTTGCCATCGGTGGTTTCCACGTCCTCCACTGTCTTAGTGCAAGTCACTAGGTTTTCCTTCACTCATACTCATTTGTCCAACAGCCTGCCCTTTGCACATCCAAACCTCCAAGGTTGCGAACACAGCTCTCATCTGTCAAGCAAACCAGTCCATCGTCCTTATATTCAGTTTTACCAAAGTCCTTGTTTCCCTCCTCACAAACTGGGCCCGAACAATGCCTCTCAGCAATTGGCCCACTAAACGCTGAAGAACGGTATTTGTAAATCCACAAAGTGAAAATTCTCAAGCATTTTCAACTTTGTCCAGTGAAACCATTCAAAAGACACAAAGTCCACATAGACAGATTTATCAGCAACACCCCACTCTCTGTACCAATTTCTGTATTTGTTAGGGTTCTCTAGAGTCACAGAATTCACAGAATGAGGATATGATCACAGTGAGGCTGGCATGTCACTGGTGAGGCTGTGAGGCCACTATGAGGCTTTGATTTCACCTTGTGACTGTGGTGTCACTGTGAGTCCGAGATATCACAGGGAATTGGCGATGTCACGGTGGAGGCAGTGAGGTCACAGTGAGACTGTGATGTCAGTGGCAAGGCTGATGTCACAGTGAGTTTTGTTTTCAGAGTAAGGATGTGCTGTTATTGGTGAGGCCATGATGACACACTAAGTCTGTGATGTCACTGTGAAGTTTGTATGTCACAATGATGTAACAGGTAAGCCTGTGGGATTACTGGACAGATTTTGAGGTTAGTGTGAGGCTGGAATGTTGAAGTGAGGCTATGATTTAAAGTTTGATTCTATGAATTGTCAACGAGGTTGTGACATCAGAGGTGATGCTTGATTTCACAGTGAGATTAGGACATCAGTGGTGAGACTGTGCAGTCACACTGAGGCTGTGAGTGGAGAAGCTGTGATATAACTGTGAGGTAGTGATGTTACCATGGGGTTGTGATAGCACAGTGAGGCTGTGATATCAGTGGTGATAGACTATGACATGCCAGTTCAGCTCAGAATTCAGTAGTTAGGCTGTGATGTCATAAGTGAGGATGTTTTCAGTGATGAGGCTGAGATGTGACAGTGATGCTGGGATGATATTGGTGAGGCTGTGATGCCACAGCGAGGCTGTGGTGTCACTATTGAGGTTGTCATGTGAATTTGAGGCTGAGATGTAAGTGATGAAGCTGTGGAGTTAAGCGAAGTTAGGCAGGATGTTCATCGTATCACTGAAGCTATGATTTGAGAGGTTAGTGTGTGATGTCACAGTGAGGCTGTCATGTCAGGAGTGACACTGATGTGATGTCAGAGGTAAGGCTGTGATGTCACTATGAGTCTGTGATGTCAGAAATGCTGCTATAATGCCACAGTGATGCTATGATATCACTGTGAGGCTGTGATGTCATTGTGAGACTGTGACATCACAGAGGGATTCTGATATAACATTGAGGCTGAGAGGTCACTGTGGAATATGTGATGTCAGTGGCAAGGCTGATTTCACCATGAGGCTATGATGTAACAGGTAAGTCTATGATGTAACATGTTAGACTGTGAGATCAGAGTGAGAGTGTGCTGTAACTGTGAGACTGTGATATCTGTCACAATTAGGCAATGATGTAACAAGTGAGGTTGTGGTTAAAGTGTTCATGATGTCATAGGCTATGAATGATGTCTCTGCTGAGGCTGTCCCATCATTGTGAGCCTGTGTTGTGTGTGGTGAGGCTGTGGTGTATTGACAAGGCTAGGTACGATACTATTGGTGAGACTCTGATGTCACAGTGTGGCTGTGATGTCACAGTCAGATTGTGTTGGCACTGTGTGGCTGTGATGTCATTGTGAGTTTGTGATGTCACAGTGAGGTTGTGATGTCACTAGTGACTGTGCTTGCAGAATGCAACTATTTCATTGGTGAGGCTGTGTTGTCACTGGTGAGGCTCTAATGGCACAGTGAGTTTACTATGTAAAACTGATGTTGTGATGTCACAGTGAGGCTATGATGTCAGAGGTAAAACTTCATGTCACAGTGATTCTTAGATGGCATGGTATGGGTGTGATGTCTCCATGTGGCTGTAGTGTCACTGTGAGGTTGTGATGTAACAGTGATGTTGTGATGTCAGTAGCGACACTGTGGTGTCACAGCGAGGTTATGTTTCAGTGAACCTGTGAGATCAGTCGTGAACTTGTGGTGCCTTAATGCAGCTGTGTAGGATGTTAATGATGAGGCTGTGAGGCTATAACGTCTGAGTCGATATAGTGATGTCACAGATGGGCAATTATTTCAGAGATGAGCCTGTGATGTCACGGTGAGTCTGTCATGTCACAGTGAGACTGTTATCACAGAGGTGAGGCTGTGATATTAGTGGTGAGGCCAATGTCACACTGAGGCTGTGATGTCACTGATGAATGTGTGATGTGGCAATAAGGCTGGAATGTCAGTGGTGAGAAAGATAACACAGTGAGATTATGATGTCACTGGTGATGCCATGCTGTCACACCGGGGCTGTGATATCACTGTGAGGTATGTATGTCACTGTGGGCTATTATGTCACTGTGAGTTGATATCATTATGAAATCTGTGAGGTCACTGTGAGGCTGTGATATCAGAGGCAACATTGATGTCACTTTAAAGCTATGATGTCAGAAGTTATGCTTGGACTTCACAGTGAGGTTAGTACATCAATGGTAAGGTTGTGCAGTCAAACTGAGGCTGAAGTCATTGGAGAGTTGTGATGTCACTGTGAGGTGGTGATGTTACCATGAGGTTGTGGTATCACAGTGAAGCTGTGATATCAGTAGTGATATCACAGTAGTGGTTTGGCTGAGATTTCAGTAGTTAGGGTGTGATGTCAGAAGTGAGGCTGATGTCAGTGATGAGGCTGAGATAACACAAAGAGACTGACATGTTACTAGTGAAGCTCTGATGCCACAGCGAGGCTGTGGTGTTACTGTTGAGGTTGTCATGTGAGTGTGAGGAAGAGATGTCAGTGATGAGGCTGTGGTGTCATAGCGAGTCTAGACAGGATATCCATGTTGACACTGATACTATGATTTCAGTTTAGCCTGTTACGTCAATATGAGGTTGTGATGTCATAAGTGAGGGTGTGATGTCACAATGATGCTATGATATTGGTAGTGAGGCTGTGATGTCACAGAGAAGCTATGTCAGAGGTATGAATGTAATGTCAACAGCAGCCTATCATGTCAATGTTAAGGCTGATGTCACAATGAGTTTGTGATGTCACAGTGAGGCTATGATGCCACTGTCATGTTGTAATGTCACAATGAGGCTATGAGGACACAGTGTGGCTATGATGTCACAGTGATGTTGTGATGAAACAGTGATGTTGTGATGTCACTGGAGAGGTTTAGATGGCACAGTGAGGCTGTGTTGTTAGTTGTGAGACTGATGTCACAATGAGACAATGATATATTAGGTGAGCCTGTGGTGACAGTGAGCAGGCTATGAGGTCATTACAAGGCTGTGATGTCACAGTGAGGCTGTGATGTCAGGGATGATTCTATGAGATGCATGAGGCTGTGATGTCAGGGATGATGTTTGGATTTCAAAGTGAGGTTAGGACATCAGTGGTGAGGCTGTGCAGTCACACTGAGGCTGTAATGTCAGAGGAAAAGCTGTGATATCACTTTGAACCAGTCATATCAGTGGCAAGGCTTTGATGTCACAGTATGGTGGTGTTGGCACAGTGTGGCTGTGATGTCACAGTGAGGTTGTAATATCACAGTGCGGTTGTGATGTCCATAGTGACTGTGCTTTCACATGAAGACTATGTCATTGGTGAGCTGTATTGACACTGGTGAAGCTCTAATAACATTGTTTTTGTATCAAACTGAGGCTATGATGTCACAGTGTGCCTTTGATATCAGAGTTGAAGCTTTATGTTACAGTGATGCTTTGAAGGCACAGTACCGCTGTGATATCACAAAGAGGCTATCATGTCACTGTGAGTTTTTGATGTCACTGGGGAAGTTGTGATATATCAATGAATTTGTGATGTCAATAGCAACAGTGTGGTGTCACAGGGAGGTTGTCATGTTCCAATGAACCTGTGAGGTCAGTGGTGAGGCTGTGGTGTCATAGTGAGACTAGGTATGTCAGTAATGAGGGTGTGATGTCGCATTGAGGCTATAATTTCAGAAGTGAGCCTGTGATGTCGTAGTGAGGCTGTGATGAAACAGTGAGGCTATAACGTCAGAGTCTATGCTGTGATGTCACTTTGGACAATGATTTCATAGGAGAGCTTGTGATGTCATAGTGTAGCTGTCATGTCACAGTGAAGCTCTACCCTCAGAGGTGAGGCTGTGGTGTCACAGTGAGCCTGTGTGGTTACCAGTAATGTCATCATGTCACAGTGAGATTGCAATATCTTTGGATTCAGACTATGACATTAGAGTGAGGATGTGATTTCAGTGGTTAGGCGGTGATATCAGAATGTGGCTGATGTGAGTGATGAGGGTATGATGTCATAGTGTGGCTGGCATCGCTGCCAATGACAACACAGCCTTTGACATCACAGACTCACCAGTGTCAATGTCATATAACAGGCTCACCACTGACATCAGATCTCACCAATGATATCATAGACTCACTATGACATCTTTCTCACCACTGACATTCCAGCCTTACTTTGACAACACACCTTGACCAGTGACATCACAATCTCATTGTGACATTAGCCTCACCACTAACATCACAGCATCACTGTGCCATCAAAACCTTTCCAGTGACATCACAACATTACTGTTTCATCATAGCCTCACTGAGACATCATGGCCAAACTGTGTCCTCACAGTCACATTACAACCTGACACTGACATCACAGCCTCACTGTGACATCACAAACTCACTGTGACATCAACTTCACACTGATATAATGACTCATGGTACATGACTTACAACAACCCTCTGACATAGCCTCATTGTGACATCACAGCCTCAATGTGATATCACAGCATACCACTGACATCATAGCATCACTATGACATCAGTTTTGCCACTGACATCAAGTCTCATGGTTACCTCACATCCTCAACCATGACATCACCAACTGCCTATGATGTCATGGGCTCATGGTGACACAGCAGCAACACGATGACATCAAAGCCTCATGGTGACAGCAAAGCATCACCAATGACATGCCTGCCTCACTGAGACGTCATATGCTCATCACTCACACCAGCCTCATTCTGATATCACAACCTAACCACTGAGATAACATCCCATTTCTGATGTCATAGTCACACCCCACTGACATCTCAGCCTCACTGTGATATCACACAGCTTCACTATGACAACACAGGCTCACCTCTGAAATCATTGCCCAAATGTGACATCACAACAGCGACTCTGACTTTATAGCCTCACTGTTTCATCACAGCCTCACTATGACATCACAGGCTCACCTCTGAAATCATAGCCTCAATGCAACATCACACCCTCATCACTGACATCCTATCTAGCTTCCCTATGGCACCACATCCTCACCAATCATATTGTCTCCCTGTGAAAGCACAGTAACTACTGAGATCACAACTTCACTGTGACATCATAACCTCACTGTGACATCAGAGCCACACGGTGCCAGCATTTCCTGTGTCATCACAGCTTCACAAAGATCATGCAGACTCACCTTGATATTATAACCTCATAAGTGACACACAGCCTCATGGTGACATCATCACCTCACAGTGGCATCACAGCCTCACTAATTATATCACATCATCAATGCAACATCTCAGCCTCACGTCTCACATCAGTCTCACTTCTGAAAACAGAGCCTCACTGTGACATCACAGCCTCATGGTAACATCACAGCCAGACTCTGACATCACAGCCTCACTATCACATCACAGGTTCACCTCCGAAATCACTGCCTCAATGTTACATCACACCCTCATCACTGACATCCTAACTAGCCTCACTATGGCACCTCAGTCTCACTACTCATCTCACAAGATCACTAAAGCATGACAGCCTCCCTGTTACAGTACAGTGTCGCTATTGACATCACAACCTCACAGTGACATCACAGTCTCATTGTGAATCACAGCCATACCGTGTATCAAAGCATCAGTGTGACAAAAAGCTTCATCTCTAACATCATAGCCTCACTGTGACATCACAGCTTCAGTTTGACAAAATAAGTTCACAGTGATATTATAGCCTCACCAGTGAGAATAGAGCCTCACCAATGATGTAGTCTCCTTGTAAAAGCACACCCACTACTGACATCACAACCTCACTGTGACATCTCAACCACACCGTGACATCACAGCCATACATTGCCAGCACTGCCTTACTGTGACATCACAGCCTTGCCATTGATATGACAGAATCACCAGAGATACCACAGCCTCATAGTGATATCACAACCTCACTGTGGCATCATAGCCTCACAGTTATATCATATCATCAATGCGACATCTCAGCTTCATCTCTCACATCAATCTCACTTCTGAAATCACAGACTAACCACTGACTTCACAGATGCACTGTGACATTAGAGCCACATTGTGACATCATAGTCTCACTACTAGTATCCTACATAGCCTTACTAGGAAACTACAGCCTCACCACAGTTAGCACCGTGTGATAGTTAAACCTGAATTTCAACTTGCACATCTGTATTAACCAAGATGGGCTGAGACGACCATAGAAAAGATCAACGGAAAACACTTGATAGAAGTGTACACACCCTAGTTCCCATCAGAACCTCTAAAGCTACCATAGGATGCTCCCAGTACTGCATCATATAAAAAGGAGCCACAAAAGAGAACAGATGCCTTCTTGCAGTTGTGCTAGGAGTCGTTCTTTCTTTTTGCCATCCGGTTTCTTGGATCTTCTAGCCTTCGACTAGACTAAGACTCTAGGAGTTCTACAACCATAAGTCATCACCCACTTGAATACCGAACTGAGCAGCTAGCTATTGGAAGCCATTATTGGAATGACCTTGGCTACAGGCAACCTTCGTTAGACTACATCAGCCATATCTGTATACCAACTCAAAAAAATTCCTATATATATTATGTATATACATATATTCATTCCGTGAATTCCGTGAATCTAGAGAACCCTAACTAATGGCTGTGGTGTCACCATGAGCCCACAATGACGTAACAGACTCACTGTGACATCACAACCTCTCTGTGATGTCACAGTCTCTTAGTGACATCACAGCTTCACAGTGATATCACAGAATTACTGTGGCATTATAGCCACATTTCTGACATGACAGCCTCAATGTGACATCACAGCCTCAACTTTGACAACACAGCCTCACTGTGACATAACAGGCTGACCTCTGAAATCATAGCATTAGTGACACTACGGACATCCTGCCTAGCCTTGCTATGATACCACAGCCTCATCACTGACATCTCAGGCTCACGTCACATGACAGACTCAACAGTGACACCACAGCCTCACTGTGGAATCACAGCCTCACCAGTAACATCCCAGTCTCACTGTGACATCTCAGCTTCATCACTGACATCAGACTCACTTCTCACATCACAACCTAATCACTGAAATCTCTGCCAAACTGTGATGTCATACTCTAACACCACTGTGTTAGCCTCACTGTGATATCACAATGGTACTATCGCTGCCTCACAGTGACATCACAGCTTCTCCTCTGACATCACAGCATCAGTGTGTCTGCACAGCATCACCACTGACATCCAAACCAAACTGTGAAATCCAAGCATCACCCCTGATGATCCAGCCTTGCTAACATCTCATAGAATCAGCCTGACATCACCAACTCCCTGTGCCATCCTGGGCTCAGATTGACACCACAGCCACATGGTGACATCAAAGTCACACAGTGGCATCACAGTCCCTCAGTGACATGGCAGCCTCACTGTGACATAATACCCTCATCAATCACATCAGCCTCATTCTGATATCACAGCTTAACTACTAAAACCACATCCTCACTGTGATCATCGTCTTGATCCACTGACATCACAGACTCACTGTGACATCATGGCATCACTGGTGACCACACAGCCTCACTTCTGAGGTTATAGCTTCACTGTGACATCATAGCCTCATTATGACATGACAGACTGACCTCTGAAATCATTGCCCAACTGTGACATCACAACATCAACTTGGACATTGTAGCCTCATGGTTTCATCACAGCCTCTCTATGACATCACAGACTCACTTCTGAAAGCATAGCCTCAATTCGACATCACACCCTCATCACTGAAATCCTACCCAGCTTCACTATGGCACCACAGCCTCATCACTGACCTTATTGGCTCACTGAAAAATGACAGTCTCTCTGTGACACCACAGTGTTGCAAATGACATCACAACTTCACTGTGAAATCACACCTTCCCTACTGACATCACAACCTTACAGTGACATCACAGCCTCATTGTGACATCACAGCCATACCATGCCATCAAAGCATCACTGTGACATAGCTTCACTTCTGACATCATCTCACTGTGTCATCACAACCTCCATTCCGCACAATAAACTCACTGTGACATTAGAGCCTCACCAGTGACAATACAGCCTCACCAATGACATACTCTCCCTGTGAAAGTGCAGGCTCTTCCCGATATCACAACTTTACTGTGACATCACACCATCACTGTGACATCACAGCCACACTGTGCCAATAGAGCCTCACTGTGATATCACAGCCTTACCAGGGACATCAAAGGCTCATGGTTACATCATAAATTCACTGTGGCATCACAGCCTTACTTTGATATCACAGTCACACTGTCACATCACAACCTTACCAGTTATATCACATAATCAATGTGACATCTCAGCCTCATCTCTCACATCAACCAAACCAATGACTTCACAGTTGCATTGGGACATCACAGGCTCACTGTGACATCACAGCCTCACCACTGGTATCCTAGCTAGTCTTACTATTATGCAACAGCCTCATCATAATTAGAAGAGGCTCACAGTTATGTGACAGCCTCAGCAGTGCCATCATAAACAGTGACACCATAGCCTTACATGTTTCATGGCTGCCTCATACTCACATCAATCTTCCCACAGATATCACAGCCTCACGATGACCTACAGTCTCACTGTAACCTCACATTCTATCCTGTTATATCATAGATCACTTGTTACACCATAGCCTCATGGTGAAATTAGCATTGCCACTGATATCACATCTTTCACAGTGACCTCACAACCTCACTGTGACATCACAACCTCTCTGTGATGTCACAGTCTCACAGTGTCACTACAGCTTCAAAGTGATATCACAGTCTCATTGTGGCATCATCATCTCATTGCTGACATCACAGCCTCACTATGACATCACAGACTCACCTCTGATATCACAGCCTCACTGTGATATAACAGGCTAACCTCTGACAGCATAGCATCGGTGACACCACGGACATTGGTATGAAACCACAGCCTCATCACTGATATCTCAGGCTCATGATCACATGACAGCCTCAACAGTGAAACCACAGCCACTCTGTGGCATCACAGCATCATCAGTAACATTACAGTGTCACTGTGACATCTCAGCCTCATCACTAACATAAGACTCACTTCTGACATAACAGCCTAACCACTGAAATCTCAGGCAAACTGTGATGTAATAATCAATTACCATTGTGTCTCCCCGTAATATCACAACCTCACAGTAACATCACCACCTCAAAGTGACATCACAGCCTGTCCTCTGACATCACAGCTTCAGTGTGACTGCACAGCCTCACCTCTGATGTCCTAATCTCACTGTAAAATCCAAGCATCACCCCAACATTACAGCGTCACTGAAATTTTATATAATCAGCCCTGATATCGCAGCCTCACTGTGAAATCATAGCCTCACCATTGGTATCCTACTTAGTCTTGCCATGACACCAGAGCCTCACCACAGATAACACAGGCTCACAGTGATGTGACAGATTCAGCAGTGACATCACAGTCTTTGATATCATAAACAGTGACAACCCAGCCTCACTCTCAATTACAGTCTAACTTGTTACATAATAGACTCACCTGTTACATCTAACTTCATTGTGAAATCAGCCTTGCCACTGACATGATATCACAACTTCCGCAGTAATGTCATAGCATCACGTGACATCACAGTAACATCACAGTCTCACAGTGACATCATAGCTTCTACTCTGACATCACAGCCTCAGTGTGACTGCACAGCCTCACTGACGTCCTAACCTTACTGTGAATTCCAAGCCTTAACCCTGATGTCACAGCCTCATAGAATCACATAGACTCAGCCCTGACATCAGACCCTCACTGCAACATCACAGCCTCAAAGTAACCTCACAACCTGCCCACCAGTGGCTCACCTGTTACATCAAAACCTCATTGTGACATCAATCTTGCCATTGACATCACAGCCTCACAGTGACATCACAACTTGGCCCCTGACACCACAGGCTCACCTGTTACATCATAGCCTCATTGTGACGTTAGTCTTGCCACTGATATCACAGATTCACTGTGATATCACAGCTTTCAGAGTTATATCACCTCATGCTGACATGACAGCCCACAGTGACATACAACTTTCACAGTGATTTCACAGCCTCAGTGTGCCATTAGGGCCTCACCAGTGAAAGCACAGCCTCACCTGCAACATCAGCGTCACCACTGATATTAGTCAGAACATTAACATCACTCCGACACCAGTAACACCACAGCCTTTGATATCATAACCTCAGCAGGGTCACTGTCACCTTAAAGATTCACCACTGACATCAGAGCCTCACCAGTGATATCTTAGCCTCACTGTGTAATATTTCTCACCACTGACATTCCAGCCTTATTGTGACATCATACTTTCACCAGTGACACCACAGCCTCATTGTGATATCAGCCTTACCATGAACCTCACAAGCTCTTGGCGACATCAAAATCTCTCCAATGACATCACAACATCACTGAGTTATCAGAGCCTCACTGTGACGTCATAACCACAGTGTCCACACAAAGTTACTGTGACAATGCAACCTGACAGTGCCATCACAGCCTCACGGTGACATCACAAATTCACTGTCACATCAGCCTTGCCATTGACGTAAAAGCCTCATAATAGTATAACAGTTTAACCTCTGAAATAATAGCATTAGTGACACCACAGACATCCTGCCTAGCCTCGCTATTGTACCACAGCCTCATCACTGACAACTCAAGCTCAAGGTCACAGCCTCAACATTGACACCACAGCTTCTCTGTGGCATAACAGCTTCACCAGTAATATCTAGCCTCATTTTGATATCTCAGCCTCATCACTGACCTCAGACTGACGTCTGACATCACAGCTTAACCACTGAAATCTCAGCCCAACAGTGATTTCATAGTCTATTACTATGGAAGTCACAGCCTCACTGTGATATTACAACCTCACGGTAACATCACAGACTCTCCTCTCACATCACAGACTCAGTGTCACTGCACAGACTAACCACTGATGTCCTAAACTCACTGTGCAATCTAAGCATCACCCCTGACCTCACAGCCTCATTGACATCTCATAGAATCACCCATGACATCAGAGCCTCACTGCAACATCACAGCCTCACAGTGATCTCACAACATTTGCACTGACACTACAGGCTCAACTGCTACATCATAGCCTCATTGTGACATCAGTCTAGCCACTGACATCACAGCCTCATTGTGACATCAGAGCTTCCAGTGTGTTATCACCTCATGGTGACATCACAGCCCACAGTGACATACAACCTTCACAGTATCATCACAGCCTCAGTGTGATATCACAGAATATCCAGTGATAACACAGCCTCACCTGTGACATCAGCATCGCTACTGACATTAGTCAGAACACTGACATCACTGCCATACTAGTGAAAACACAGCTTTTGGCATCACAGCCTCACCAGTGTCACTGTCATGTAATAGGTTCACCACTGACATAGCCTCACAAGTCACATCATAGACTCACTATGACATCTTTATCACCACTGACATTCCAGCCTTATAGTGACATCACACCTTCACCAGTGACATGACTGCCTCATTGTGACATCAGCCTCACCACTAACATCATAGCCTCACTATGCCATCCAAACCTCCCCACTGACATCTCAACATCACTGTGTCACTAGAGGCTCACTGTGATATCATAGCCACACTGTGTCCTCACAGCTTCACTGTGACAGTACAACCTGACAGTGACATCACAGCCTCACTATGATATCACAACCTCTCCTCTGACATCACAGCCTGAGTATGACTGAACAGCCTCATCACTGACATCCTAACCTTACTGTGAAATCCAAGCATCAACCCTGACGTCACAGACTCACTGACATCTCATAGAATCAGCCTTGAAATCAGGCCCTCTGCAACATCACATCCTCACAGTGACCTCACAACCTTCCCACTGATACCAAAGGATCATTTATTATATCACAGCCTCACTGTGACATCACAAACTCACTGTGACACCAACCTTGTCACTGACATAATAGCATCATGGTGAAGTCATATACACCAATGACATAACCTCACTGTGACATCACAGACTCCCACTGACATCATAGCCTCACTGTGACATCAACCTTGTCACTGACATCACCGTATCACTGTGACCTCACAGCCTCTACCATGACATTGCTATGTCCCTGTAAACTCACTGGCTCATAGTGTCACCACAACCACACAATGACATCAAAGCAACACAGTGGCAGTACAGACTCACCAGTGACATGTCAATCTCACTGTGACATCATACCCTCTTCATGCACACCAGCCTCATTTTGATATCACAGCCTAACCACAAAAATCACATCCTCACTGTAATGTCACAGTCTCATCCAACTGACATAGCCTCACTGTGATATCATGGTATCACTGGTGATAACACAGTGATAGCCTCACTGTGACATGACAGCATCACTATAACATCACAGGCTCAGCTCTGAAATCATAGCCTTAATGCGACAACACACCCTCAGCACTGACATCCAACCTAGCCTCACTATGGCACCACAGCCTCACCACTGACCTCACAGGCTCACTGACATATGACAGCCTCCCTATGACACGACAGTGTCGCTATTG
Organism: Typhlomys cinereus; assembly: GCA_023101885.1. Taxonomy (NCBI): domain Eukaryota; kingdom Metazoa; phylum Chordata; class Mammalia; order Rodentia; family Platacanthomyidae; genus Typhlomys; species Typhlomys cinereus. The sequence continues at coordinate 6,171,932 of JALPQD010000105.1, read as the reverse complement.
GCATCAAAAACATCAAAAACCTCACTGTAACATCACTACTTACCCAGTAACATCACAACTTCACTGTGATATCACAGGCACACTGTGACATCACAGCCTCACCACTGATAGGACAGGCTCACCATGATATTATAGCCTCACCATTGACTCTGCAGCCTCATGGTGACATCATAATCTCATGGTGACATCACAACCTCACCAGTTATATCACATTGTCAATGTGATATCTCAGCCTCATCTCTCACATAAATCTCAATTCTGAAATCACAGTATAACCACTGGTCTCACAGTGGCACTGTAACATCACATCCTCACTGTGACATCACAGCCTCATGGTGACATCACAACCACACTGTGACATCACAGCCTCACCACTGGTATCCTACCTGGGCTTGTGATGACACCACTGCCTCACCACAGGTAGCACAAGCTCACAGTGACATGACAGCCTCAGCAACGACACTCTAGCCTTTGACATCATAAACAGTGACACCACAGCCTCACAGGTTACATCACTGTCTCACTGTGGCATCGATCATCTCACAGATATCACAGCCTCATATTGACCTCAGAGACTCACTCTGACCTCACAGTCTAACCTGTTACATCATAGTCTCACCTGTTACATTATAGCCTTACAGTGAAATCAGCCTTCCCACTCACATCATATCTTCCATACTAACCTTACAGCCTCACTGTGACTTTGCAACCTCTCTGGGATGTCACAGCCTCACTGTGACATCACAGCTTCACAGTGATATCACAGCCTCACTGTGGCATTATCATCTCATTTCTGACATCACAGCCTCACTGTGACATCACAGCCTCACCACTAGTATCCTACCTAGCCTTACCAAGAAACAACAGACTCATCACAGATATCTCAGCCTCAAGAGATCTCACTGTGAAGTGATAATGAGGTTGTGATGTCACAGTGAAGCTATGTTCTCAGAGTTGAGCCTGTGATGTCACTATGAAATCAGTTTCATGGTGTGATTTTAGAGGTGTGACTGTTACATGACAGTGAGGTTTTTATATCACTGTGAGGCTGTGATGTCACTGAGGCTCTGATGACAGAGGGGATTCTATGAGATGACACTGTGGCTGTGAGATCAGTGCTGATGCTGTGATTTCCCAGTGAGGTTAGGATGTCCACAGTGAGGCTGTGCCATCACATTGAGGCTGTGATGTGATGTCAGAGATGAGGCTGTAATGTGACAGTAAGGCTGTCTTGTCACTGATGGTATTGTGATGCCACAGTGAGATTCCAATGCCACTGTGGAGGATATAATGTCACAGTATACCTGTGATGTTACAGTAAGGCTGTCCCCTCACAGTAACACTGTGATGTTAGAGTGTGGCTATAATGTCACATTGATGCTGTACTGACACATTGAGGTAATTTAGAAGATAGTGAAGCTGTGAAGTCCTTGGTGATGCTGTGATTTTACAGTACATTTAGGTTGTCAGTGGTAAGGCTGTGCCGACACAGTGAGGCTGTGATATGATGTCAGAGATGAGGCTGCGGCATGACAATGAGGTTGTGATGTCACAGCAAGGCTGTTGTGACAGTGTGAGGCTGTGATGACAGTTAGGCTGTGATGTCAGAGGTGAGGCTGTGATGTCACCATGAGGCTGTGATATCAGTGGTGAAGGTATGAAGTCACAATGAATCTGCTTTGTGGTGAAGATTTGCTGTCACAATGAGGCTGAAATGTCAGTTGGGAGAATGAGGTCATAGTGAATTTATGATCTCATTGTTAAGTCTATGTTTTTATTGATGAGCTTATTATGTGATAATGATGCTGAGATGTCTGTGGTGAAGTTTGATGTCATAGAGAGGCTAGAACATTAGTGGTGAGGCTGCGATGTCACTATGAGACTGTTGCATCACATTGAGGCTGTGATGTCACAATGAGGCTATGATGTGAGATGAACCTATGATGTCAACATGAGATTGTAATGTCACAGTGGGACTATGATTTCAGAGATGAGGCTGTGATGTCACCAGTGAGGCTGTTGTGTCAGTGGCAAGGCTGAAATCAGTTTTTGATGTCAGAGCATCTGTGATGACAAAGTGATGGTGTTATGTCACTATTTTGGTGTGACTTCAGAGGTGAGGCTGAAATATAATGATGAGTCTGTCATATCAGTGGTGAGGCTGTGATGACACAGTGAGGCTGTGATGTCAATGTGGATGTCATGCCCGCACGGTGACATTACAGAATCACTGTGAAATCACAGCCTCTCTGGGATGTCACAAACTCACTGTGACTTCAGCCTTTCCATTGACATCACAGACTTACTATGACAACACAGTCTCATGGTAACAGTACAGGTTTACCTCTGATACTGTGATGTTTCAGTGTGGCTGTGATATCACAGTGAGTCTGTGATGACATAGTGAGGCTGTGATGACACCATGAGGCTATCAAGAGAGAGGTGAGGTTGTACATCACCATGAGGCTGTGATGGCAGTGGTGAAGGTATGAAGTCACAATATGCTTGAGATGTCAGTGGTGAAGGTATTATGTAATAATAAGGCTAAGATATTAGTGGTGAGAATGATGTCGTAGTGAAGTTATGATCTCACTGGTGAGGCTATGATATCAGTGGTGAACCTATTTTGTGAGAGTGATGCTCTAATGTCTGTGGTAAAGCTTTGATGTCACAGTGAGGCTATGATGACAGTAGTGAGGCTGTGAAGTGACAGTGAGGTTGTGATGTCACAGTGAGTTTATGATGCTATTATGGAAGCTGTGAATTCACAGTGAGGCTGTAATATCAGTGGCAAGTCTGAAGTCACAGTGAGTTTGTGATGTCTGAGTATCTGTGATGTCATAATGATAGTGTTTTGTCATGGTTAGGGTGTGACATCCGAGGTGATGCTGAACATAATAGTGAACCTGTGATATCAGTGGAAAGGCTGGGACAACTCAGTGAGGATACGATGTCAATGTGGAGACTATCATGTCACAGTGTGGCTGTGATGTCATGGTGATGCTGTGATGAAATAGTGAGGCTGTAATGACACTGTGAGGCTGTGAAGTCAGAGGTGAGGTTGTGATGTCACCATGAGGTTGTGATGTCAGTGGTGAAAGTATGAAGTCACAATATGGCTGAGATGTCAGTGGTGAAGGTATGGTGTCACAATAAGGCTGAGTTGTCAGTGGAAAGAATGATATCATAGTGAGATTATGATCTCACTAGTCAGGCAATGATGTCAATGGTGAGCCTGTTGTGCAAGAGTGAGGCTGTGATGTCTGTGGTGAAGCTTTGATGTCACAGTGAGGCTAGGATGTCAGTGGTGATGCAGTAAAGTCACAATATGGCTGGGATGTCAGTGGTGAAGGTATGGTGTCAAAATAAGGCTGAGCTGTCAGTCGAAAGAATGATATCATGGTGGGATTATAATCTCAGTAGTCAGGCTATGATGTCAGTGGTGTGTGAGAGTGAGGCTATGATATCTGTGATGTCTCTGATGTCACGTGAGGCTAGGATGTCAGTGGTGATGCAGTGAAGTCACAGTGAGGCTGTAATGTCACTGTGGAAGCTGTGAGGTCACAGTGAGGTGAATATCAGTCATAAGGCTGATGTCCCTTGTGAGGCATGTTTTCAATGGTGAAGTTCTGATGTCAGTGAGGCTATGTGTCATACTGAGGCTGTGATATCAGTGAAGCCACGGAATCAGAGGTAAACCTGTACTGTTCCCAAGAGACTTTATTGTCATAGTGAGTTTGTGATATCAGTGGAAAGGCTGAAGTCACAGTGAGTTTGTGACGTCCCAGATAGGCTGTGATTTCACAGCGATTCTATAATGTCATAGTGCGGACATGACATCACATGTAATGCTGAGACATAATAGTGATCATGTGACATCAGTGATGAATCTGAAGTCACACTGAGGCAGTGATGTCAGAATTGTGGCTGTGAAGTCACAGTGAGGCTGTGATGACACCATGACGCTCTAATATTCATGGTGATTCTACCAGATGACAGTGAGGCTGTGACATCAGTGTTGATGCAGTGACTTCACAATGAGGTTAGGATGTGAGTGGATAGGCTGTACCATCAAAATGAGGCTGTCATGTGATGTCAGAGGTGATGCTGCAATGAGGCAGTGAAGTTGTATTGTCACTGATGATGCTATGATGTCACAGTGAAATCACAGCATAACCACTGATGTAACATCCTCTCTATCATCACATTGAATCACCACTGACATTAGAGCTTCACTATGTCATCACTACTTCACCTCTGACATGACAGCCCCACTATGATTTCATAGCCTCACCACTGACATCCTAGCCTCACTGTGACATCAAAGTATCAGCACAGACATCACAGCCTTGCTGTCACATGAGATTCATCATTGACATCATAGTCTCACCAGTAAGATCATAACTTTACTATGAAATCATTCTCACCACTGATAACTTAGTCTCATTGTGAATTGTACCTTCACACTGACATCTTTGCCTCATTGTGATATCGTACCTTCACCAAAGATATCACAGCTTCATGATAACATCACAGCCTCATCTATGTCATCATACACTCAATGTGTCATTACAGCATCACTGTGTCATCACAACCTCACTGTGACATCACAGCCACACCTCTGACTCATAGCCTCTGTGTGAGAGCACAGCCTCAGAGTGACATTACAGCCACACTGTGTCATCAAAGCCTCACATTGACAGAACAGTATCACTGTAATGGCACACTGTCAGTGTGACATCAAAGCCACACTATGCCGTCACAGCCTTCACAGTGACATCATTTACTCAACTGTGATGTCATGATATCACCAGTGACAACACAGACTCACTCCGACATCTAAACCTCACTTTTAACAAAACATCACAACCTCACTGTTAAGGTACATCCTCATCAGACATCACAGCTTCACCATTGACATTTTAACCTCCCTGTGATATCAAAGTTTCTTGTCTGACATCACAATGTCACTGTCACATAATAGGTGCACCGCTGATATCACAGCCTCACTTGCAAATTGATAACCTCACTGTGACATAATTATTGCCATTGACATTTCAGACTCATTGTGACATCACACCCCTACCACTGACATCACACCCTTATGATGACATCACAGCCTCACCTCTTACATCATTGCTTCACATTACCACCAGAGACTCACCATGTCATCACTGCCTCACTGTGATATCACCTCACTGTGACATCACAGCCACACCTCAGGCAATGCAGCCTCACAGTCATATCACAGCCACAGTCTTATATTACAGCCTCCATGTTGACATCACAGCCACACCTCTTACATCATAGCCTCCATACTAACATCATAGCCTCACTATGACATCACTGCATCGCCAGTGATATCACAACCTCACTGTGACATCACAGCTTCAAATCTGAGTTTACAGGCTTAGTGTGACCACACCAACTCACCACTGACATCATAGCCTTACAATTACATTTCAGCCTCTTCTCTTAAATCGCTCCCTCATTGTGCTTTAATAGCCTCACTGTGTCAACAGCATCTCTGTGACATCACAAACTCCCTGTGACTTCAGCCTTGTCACTGACACAACAGCTTCACAGGCGACATCACAGTCTCACCTCTGACATCACAGCCTCACTGTGACATTACAGTCTCAAAGTGACATCACAGGTTCACCTCTGACATCATAGCCTCACTGTGACAGCACAACCTCACTGTGGCATCAGAGCTTAACCATTGAAATCAAGCCTCACTGTGACTTTCCAGTCTCACCAGTGTCAAAACAACCTCAATAATACATCAAAGCCTCACCTCTGAAATCACATCATAACCTCAATGTGACAGCACAGCCTCACTACTGACATCCTAACTTCGCTGTGAAATCACAGCATCACTAATGATGTCACAACCTCACTGTAATCTTGTAGAATCACCACCAACATCAGAGCCTCACTGTGTTATCACAGCCTTTCTGTGACATTACTGGATCACTGTGACAACGCAGCCATACTTCTGACATCACAACCTCACTGTGATGGCACAGCATCACTATGATGCCACAGACTCACTGTGCCATCAGAGCCACACAGCATCCACATTGATATCACAGCCTCACTATGACATCACAACATCACCTGTGGCAACAAAGCCTCATTGTCACAGTATAGCTTCACCTCTGAAATCACAACCCAGCCTCACTGTGCAGATACAGCCTCACCAATCACAACCTATCCTCACTGTGAAATCTCAGCATCATCACTGACATCACAGGCTCATTGTCATCCCTTAGAATCACCATTGACATTTGAACCTCACTGTATCATCATAATCTCATGGTGACATCACAGTCTCAATGTTACATAACAGGCTCACTACTGACATCATGGCCTCACCAGTGAGATCATAACCTCACTATGACATCATTCTCGTCACTGACGCCTCAGCCTCATAGTGACATCATACCTTTACCCCTGACATTCTAGCTTTATTATGATATCACACATTCACCACTGACATTACAGGCTCATGGTGACCTCACAGTCACACTTCTGACATCATAGCTCCACACTTTCATTACAGCCTCACTGTCATCACAGCCTCCTTGCTGACATCATAGCATTACTATGAGAGTACAGGCAAACTGTCATCACAGCCTCACTGTGACATTGCAGGCTCACTGTGCCATCACAGCCATACCTCTGACATCACAGACTCACTGTGAGACCGCAGCTTCACCGTGACTTCTCAACCACTCTATGACATCACAGCCATCACAGTGACATCATAACTTCACTGTGACAGCACAGCTTCATTGAGACCTCACAGATTCCACAGTGACATTACAGCCTCAGTGTGACATCACAGCTTTTCTGTGATTTCACAATCTCACCACTGACATTCTAGTCTCACTATCACATCAAAGCTTCACTACAGACATCATGGCGTCACTGTCACATTATAAGCTAACCATGAAATTGTAGCCTCACCCGTAACATTATAAATTCACTATGACATCATTCTTGCTACTAACATCTCAATCTCATTGTGATATCATGCCTTCACCACAAACATCAGAGTCTCATGGTGACATCATAGACTCACTTCTGACTTCACAGCCTCACAGTGTCATCACAGCCTCACTGTGACATCATAGATTCACTGAGATCACTGCCTCAATGTGACATCACAGCCACATATCTGACGTCACACCTTCAATTGTATGTCTGAGCCTCACTCTGACATCGCATACAAACTTGGACATCACATTTGATATCACAGGATCACTGTTATGTTTCAGGTTCACCTCTGAGGTAACACCCTCACTGTGATATCACAGCTTCATTGTGCCATCACAGCCTCACAATGATATCTCAACCTCACCAATGACATCCTAGCTTCACTGTCACATCAAAGATTTACCACTGATATTACAGACTTACTGTCACATAATAGGCTTCATCACTGACATCACAGCTTCACTATGACAGCACAGCATCACTGTTAAAATCACAGCCTCACTATGACAGCACAGTGAAATGTCTGACGTCACTGCCTCACTGTGAGGGTATAGCCTCACTGTGAAATCACAGCGACACTGTGTCATTCCAGACTCCACATTGACATCATTGCCTAACTGTGACATGACTCAGACATAAAAGGCTAACTGTGACATCACAACCACACCAGTGACATCCCAGGCTCACTGTTATGTTTCAGCCATACCTCTGATGTCAGACCCTCAATGTGACATGACAGCCTCACTGTGATCTCATAGCCTATCTTTGATGTCAGAAAATCACTGTGATTTCAATCTTGTCACTGACACAACAGCCTCAGCCGTCACATCAGAGCATCTCCTCTAAAACCAAAGCTTCACTTTGACATCACAACCTCAGTGTGACACAATAGCCTCATTGTGAATCGAAAACTTCCCCATTGAAACCAAGCCTTATGGTGACACCAGTCTTGCCACTGACATTGCAGCCTCACTCTGACTTCATAGTTTCTACAGTAATATTACTGCCTCACTGACTTCACAGTCTCACTGTGACATCACATTCTCATTGTCACAACATCCTGACTGTGACATCAGAGGTTAAAGCTTGAAACCATGCCTCACCTGTGACATCAGCCTTACCACTAATATACATCCTTGCTATGACCTCAAAGCTTCCACAGTGATACTATAGGGTCACTGTTATAGCACAGGCTCACTGTGACTTCACAGCCTCACCACTGACTACCTAGTATCACTGTGACATTAAACCTTCATCACAGACATCACGGTGTCATTGTCATCTAATAGGCTCAACACTGACATCACAGCTTCACCAGTGAGGTAATAACCTCACTATGACATCATTCTCACCACTGACATCGCAGCTTCATTGTGATATCATACCTTTACCACTGACAACATAGCCTCATTTTGATATCACATCCTCACCTCTGACATCATGGCCTCACTGTGTCATCACAGCCTCAACTCTGAGACCAAAGCCTTACTGTGATGTCACAGCCTTGCCAGTGACATCATACATTCACACTTTGATTTTAGCCTCTAATGTCAGATTCTCACTGTAACATAGCATCCTCACTGTGACATCACAGCCTCTCTGTGACATCACAAACTCATTGTGACTTCAGCCTTGCCACTGACACAATAGTTTCACCAGTGATAGCACAGTCTCACATCTGACATCATATCCAACTGTGACATAAGAGCTTCACTTTATCATCACAGCCTCTCTGTGATGTTACAAACTCACTGTGATTTCAGCCTTGTCAGTGACACAACAACATCACTGGTGACATTACAGACTCTCTTTTGCTATCACAGCCTCACCACTATCTCAGCCTCATTTTGACATCATTATTTCACCAATGACATCATACTTCATTGTGACCTCACAGTGTCATCACACCCTCACTGTGACATCACAGACTCACTGTGACATCCCAGCCACAGCACAGATATCACAGTTTCACTATGATGGCATAGCCTCACAGTGACATCACAGACACACTATGACATCAGTCTCCACATCACATCTTAACATCACAGCCTCATTGTGTCATCACAGCATCACCAGTGACAACACAGACTCACTGTCTCATCACAGCCTCACTTTTTGCCTCACATCAGAGCCTTATATGATGGCACAGCCTCACCACTGACCTAACTTACTGTGAAATCACAGCATCACTTGTGATGTCACAACTTCACTGTGATCATACTGCTCATTTAGAGCTCACAATGGTCAAAGATAAATCACATTGGTTATAGCTATGGTGGTCATAGATATTTTACAATGGTCATAGTTCATAGTGGTCATAGAGCGCTCAGAGTGGTCATCGGGTGCTCACAGTTGTCATAAAGAACTCACAATGGTTATAGAGATCACACAGAGTTCAAATTGAGCTCACAGTGGTCATAGAGAGCTCATAGTTGTCATAGCTAATACTGGTTATAGAGAGCTCACAGTCATCATAGCTCATACTGGTCATAGTGATCTAAGAGTGTCCATACCTCACAGTGGTCATGTAGAGCTCATAATGGTCATAGAAGACTCTCAATGGTCATACATCTTAGTAGTCATAGTGAGCTCAAAGTGGTCACAGCTCATAGTTGTTAGAAAGAGCTAATGGTGGTGAGAGCACATGCTAGTCATTGAGAGATCATAGTGGTTATTATAGATCATAGTGCTCACAGAGAGTTCACAGTTTGTCAAAGAGTGCTCACAGTGCTCATAACTTATAGTGTTCATAGAGAGGTCACAATGGTCATAGTTCTTAGTGGTCATAGAGAGGTCATAGTGATCATAGAAAGATCACAATGGTCATTGAGCTCTTACTGTGGTCACAAAGATATTGCAATGTGGTCATACCTCACAATGCTCATAGCTCACAATGGTCACAGAGAACTCACAGTGGTCATAGATTACTCATAGTGGTTTTATAACATAATGGTCCTAGAGAGTTCACAGTGGTCATAGCTCATAGTGGGCATGGAGAGTTCATAGGCCACAGTGCATGATGGTCATAACTCATAGTGGTGATAGAAAGCTCACAGTGTTCATAGCCCAAAGTGGTCATAGAGAGCTCATGGTAGTCATAGCTCATAGTGGTGACAGGGAGCTCATACTGGTCACAGTGGCCATAGAGATCTCATATTGGTCATAGCTTAGAGATGTCCTAGAGAGCTCACAGTTGTCATAGAGAGCTCATAATGGTCATAGAGAGCATAAATGGTCATAATGCATTCACATTCCTCATTGATCATGGAGCTCTCTCTCCAAGACAGATCACATTGGTCATAGCTCATGGTGGTCATAGAGATTCATAATGGTCATAGCTCACAGTGGTCATAGAGTGCGCACAGTTATGACAGAGAGCTCAAAATGGTCATAAAGATCTCACAGAGTTCTAAATGAGCTCATGGTGGTCATAGAAAGTTAGAATTGTCATAGCTAATAGTGATCATGGAAGAATCATAATGGTCATATATCTTAGTAGTCCTAGAGAGCTCACAGTGGTCACAGTTCATAGTGGTCATAGAGAGATGGCAGTGGTAATAGAGAGCTCACGGTTGTCTTAGCTTAGAGTGGTCATAGAGAGCTCACAGTGGTCATTGAGAGCTCATAGTGGTCATATAGGTCTCAGTTGTCATTAATCATAATGGACATTGAGAAGTCACAGTGTTTAACAAGAGCTTAAAGTTGTTTTACCTTATGGTAGTCATAGAGAGGTCACAATGGTCATAGCTCACAGTGGTCACACAGAAGTCATAGTAGTCATTGAGATGTCACAGTATTTATAGAGGGCTTACAGTGGTTATAGAGAGTTGAATGTGGTAATGAGAGCGGAGAGTGGTCATATAGATCTGATAGTTTCATAGAGAGCTCACAGTTTTAATAGAAAACTCACAGTGGTCATAGATGGCTGACAGTACTCATAGAGAGCTCACAGTAGTGATAGGTAGCTCACAGTGGTCATAGAGCACTCATAGACATCATAGAGCGTTCACAGTGGTCATAAATGCTTATAGTGGTCATAAAGAGCTCACAGTTGTCATAGAGAATTCATAGTGGTCATATGGAGCTCCCAATTGACATAGATCATAGTGCTCACAGTTAAACAGAGCTCAGAGTAGGCATAATTTACAATGGTCATAGAGATTTTGCAATGGTCATAGCTCATAGTGGTCAAACGTGGTCATAGTAGTCATAGAGAGATCACAGTGGTTATAAAGTGATTAAAGTATCATAGAGAACTCAAATTGGTCATAGTTTATAGTGTTCATAGAGCACTCACAGTGGTCATAGAGAACTTATAATCATTATTAAGAGTTCAATGTGATCATAGCTCATAATATTGATGAGCAACTCACTGTGGTTATAGATCTTAGTGGTCATAGAGAACTCCCAATGGTCATAGAGCACTCACATTAGTCAGGGCTCACTGTGGTTATAGAGAGCTCATAATGGACAATAAGAGCTCACCGTGGTTATAGCTCCCAAACGTCATGAAGAGTTCACAATGGTCATAGCCCATAGAGTTTATACAGAGCTGTTAAGTCTTCATAGTTTGTATCGCTCATATAGAGCTACTAGGGTCATCAAAAGCTCCCAGTGTTCACAGAGAGCTCAAAGTGATCATAGAAAGTTGACAATGGTCACAGCTCATAGTGGTCATAAAGAGATCATAGTGGTCACAAAGACCTCAAAGTGGTCATATAGAGGTCACAGTGGTCATAGAGACATCATTAATGGTCAAAGTAAGCAGGCAGTAGTCATAGAGTGCTCATAGTGGTTATAGATCATAGTGCTCATTGAGAGCTCACAGTGCTCAATGTGAGATTACAGTGGTTATAGAGAGCTGGTATTGGTCATAGAGTGGTCATAGTGTTCAAAATATATCACAGTGGTCATACTATGCTCACAATGGTAAGAGAAAGTTCTAGTGCTCATAGTGCATAGTGGTTAGAGAGCACTCACAGTACTCATAGAGAGCTGAAAATGCATAGAGAACTGACAGTGATCAGAGAGAATTCACTATGATCACAACTCATAGTTATAGAGAACTCACAGTGGTCATCAAGTGCTCACAATTGATATAGAGAGCTCATTGTTGCAGTCTGCCTGTATGGTTGCTGATAAGTGACCATCAAACAGCTTAAGGGAGCAAGGGTTTATTTTCTCTTTCAATTCCTGATTACAGTTCTCAGTCCAGCTTGAATGAGAGCATGCACCAACAACCAGGCCAAGAGAATTGGCCATACCAACAACACATAACAGTTGAGAGATGGTCAATCCTTACGTGCCAGACCAGCATGTTTGGAAAAGTGAACAGAAGGATGCCAACTCTTTCAACCAGCTCTCTTTCATTTATTCTGGGCCTAATCTCACCCATTGTGGGTTGGGCCTTCTCTGGCAGCTAGACAATCTCCTGCAGATTTGCTCTGGGCTTAACTCAACCACTGATTCTCTACAAATATGCCCAGAGTTCAAACCCTCAATAGTCAAGTTGACACTTGTGTCCAATTATGACACTCTCAATGGTCATAGAGATCTCAAAATGCTCAAATTGAGCTCACAGTAGTCAGAGAACTTGTAGTTCTCATAGAGAGCTCATAGTGGTCACAGAGAGCTCATAATGATTATAAAGAACTCATAATCGTTATAGAGAGCTCAAAGTGGTCATAAGTCATAATGTTGATAGAGAGCTCACAGTGGTCACAGACCATTGTTGTCATAGAGAGCTCACAGAGGTCATAGCTCCTAGAGTTTATATAGAGCTCATCATGGTCATAGAGAGGTCACAGTGGTCATAACTCATAGTGAACATAGAGAGGTCACAGGGTTCATAACTAACAATGGTCATAGAGAACATATAATAGAAAATGAGAGCTTACAATGGCCATATCTCATACTGGCCCTAGAGAGCTCATAGTGGTCACAGAGAGGCTCACAGTGGTAGTAGAGGGCTCACATTGGAAATAGAAACTTGACAGTTGTCATAGCGAGCTGACCATTGGCATAGAGAGCTCACAGTTTTAAGAGAGAGCTCACAGTGGTCATAGAGCCGTGCCAGTGGTCACAGAGAACTCACAGTGGTTATAGAGAGCTCACAGTTGTCAAAGAGAGTTCAAAGTGCAAAGTGGTCATAGCTCACAGAGGTCTGAGAGAGCTCATATGGATCATAGTTCAAAGTGGTCATTGAGAGTTCATAGTGGTGATAGAGAACTCACAGTGGTATTAGCTCATATTGATCACATAGAGTTCACAATATTCTTAGTTCATAATGATGATAGAAAGCTCACAGAGGAAATAGAGGGCTCACAATGATCATATCTTACAGGATTTCTTTGTAGAAACTTACACCTGTCATAGAAAGCTCACAATGGTTTTAGAGAGCTCATAGTGGTCTAGAGAGCTCACTGGGTCATAGGGAGTTCACAGTGGCCATAGAACGCTCCCAGTTGTCAAAGGTTATAATGCCTATAGAGAGGCTACAGTGGTCCAAGAGAGCACCGAGTAGTGAAAACTTATAGTGATCACAATAGTCATAGCTGAAAGTGGTCACACAGAGGTCATAATGATCATAGAGAGATCATAATGGTAATGGTGGCCATTACCACAGAGAACTTATATGGTCATAATGCACACTGGTCATAACTCACAGTTGTCATTTTTAGTTCATAGTGGTTGTAGCTCATAGTGGTCATAGAGTGGTCATAGTGGATATACAGAGATCAGAGTTGTGAAAGAGAGCTCACTGAGATCATAGATAACTCACAGTTGTGATCAAGAGCTCATAGTGGGCAAAGAGAGCTCACAGAGGGCATAGAAAGCTCATAGTGGTCACAGTTCTCTGCATTAATAGAGAGATCACAGTTTTCATAGATCATAGTGTTCAGAAAGAGCTCATAGTGACCATAGCTCACAGTGGTCAGAGAAAGCTCAAAGTGGTCATAGAGAGATTACAGTCCTCAGGAATGTTACACTGTTCATAGAGATCTCATAGTGGTCATAACTCATAGTGGTCAGAGTGTTCATAGATGTCATAATTCACAGTGTTCATAGAGAGCTCACCGTGATCACAGAGAGCTCTTAGTGCTCATAGCTCTTAGTGGTCATAGAAAGCTCATAGTGTTCGTAGCTCATACTTGTAATAGACAGCTAACAGTGATCATAGAGAGCTCACTGTTTTCATGGAGAGTTCACAATTAGTATAGAGAGCTCAAAGTTGGCAGAGAGAGCTCACAGAGGGCATAGGAAATTCATAGTGCTCACAACTCTTTCATAGTGGTCATAGTTCATAGTGGTTATACAGAGCTCACAGCGGTCATAGAGAGCTCAAAGTGTTCACAGCTCATTATTATCACAAAAAGCTCACAGTGTCCATAATTCATTATTGTAATAGAGAGGTCACAGTGGTCATAGAGAGCTCAAAGTGGTCATTGATCACAATGGTTATAAAGAACACTTAATCTTTATCTTCAGCTCACAGTGGTCATAGCTCATAGTGTTGAAAGAGACCTCACAGTGGCCATAGACCATCGTGGTCATAGAGAGATCTCCTTGGTCATAGAGAGTTCATATTCATAGGTCATAATGTCAAAGGTCATAATGCCTATAGAGAGGCCACAGTGGTCCAAGAGAGCACCGAGTAGAGAAAGCTTATAGTGCTCACAATAGTCATAATTGTGGTCATAATTCACAGTTGTTTAGGGATCTCATTGTGGTCAGAAAGAGCTCATGGTGGTTATAGCTCATAGTGGTCATAGAGGGCTCACAGTGGTCATAGGGATCTCATAGTTGTCATAGGGAGCTCACAGTGGTCATAGATCATAGTGAATATGGAAAGCTCACAGTCGTCAAAGAGAACTCAAAGTGGTCATAGCATACAGTGGCCACAGACAGCTCATAATATTCAGAGCTCACAGTAGTAATAGAGAGATCATAATGGTCATAGAGATCACAGTGGTCATAGAGTGCTGACAGCCATCATGCAGAACTGACAGCTATCACAGAAAGCTCTTTCACACAAAGAGAGCCACAGAGACTTCATAGTGGTCAGAGCTAACAGTGGTCATAACTCACAGTAATAACAGACCACTCACAGTATGTATATAATGCTTATAGTTGTCATAGAAAGCTGACAGTGGTCATAGCCCAACGTTGTCCTTGAGAACTCATAGTGCTCATAGAATACTCACTGTGGTCATTGGTCATAGTGGTCATAGAGAGCTCACAGTTGCCATGGAGAGATCACAGTCATCATAGAGAGCTCAAAGTCATCATAGAGAACTCACAGTGGCTATAGAGAACTCACAGTGGCTATAGAGAACTGAAGTTGTCATACCTCATACAGGTCATAGAAAGCTCAGTGTTGTCATAGAGAGCAGACATTGGTCATAGAGAGATGACAATTATCATAGAAAGTTCACAGTGATCATAGAGAGCTCACAGTGATCATATAGAGCTTACACAAGTCAAAAAACACACTCATACAAATCACAGCTCACTGTGGTAACAGATAGCTCACAGTGGACATAGCTCATAGGGGTCATAGAGAGTTTACAGTGGTCATAGCTGACAGTGGCCATATAAAACTCATAATCACCACAGAGGGCTTACGGTGGTCATAGCTCCAAGTGGACCTAGAACATACTGGTCAAACAGAGATCACAGTTGTCATAAAGAGATCAAAGTGGTCATAGAGAGTTCACAGTGGTCACAGAGAGCTCATAGTGCTCATAGCTCACAGTCTTTATAGAGGGCTCATAGTGGTCATAGCTCATAGTGATCATAGAGAGCTCATAATGACCAGAGAGCTCACAGTAATAGTTCATAGTTGTCATAGAGAGCTCAAATTAGTTATAGCTCATAATGCTCATAGAAGGCTCATAGTGCTAATAAAGAGCTTACAGTCATCATAGAGAGCTCTCAGGCTTCATAGAGAGCCCACAGTGGTAACAGAGAGCTCAGAGTGGTCATCGCTTATGAGTGATCATAGAGAGTTCACAGTCATCGTATAGAGTGGACTCTAGTCATAGAGAGTCATAGTGGTCATAACTCATAGTGGACACAGGGAACTCACAGTTGTCATAGAGATCTCATAGTGGTCATAGAGAGGTCATAGTGGACATAATGAGCTCAAAATTGATGTCGAGAACTCACAATTGTCATGGAGAGTTTCCATTGGTCATAGAGAGCCCACAGTTACAATACAGAGCTCAGAGTGGTCATACAGAGTTCACTATAGTTATAGAAAGCTCACAGTGGTCATAGAGGGCTCACAGTGAACATAGTTCAAAGAGGTCAAAGCTCACAGTGGACATAGAGTGTTTATAGTCATAGTCACAGTGGTCATAGTGAGGTCATACGGATCATAGCTCATAGTGGTCCTAGATAATTCAAAATGGCCATAGAGAGTACACAGTGGTCATAGAGAGCTCATAGTGGTCACAGAGACCTCACAGGAGTCATAGCTCATAGTGGTCATAGAGAGGTCATAGATCATAAGTCATAGAGAGCTCAGAGTCCTCATACACAGCTGACAGTGTTCATAGAGAGCTAACAATTATGATAGAGAGCTCACTGTGGTCATAGAAAGCTCACAGTTTATAAAGAGATCTCACAGTGGTCATAGAGAACTCACAGATTTTGTAGAAAATGCATATACTGGTCAGAACTCACTGTGGTAATAGGGAGCTCACAAGGGTCATAGCTCACAGTCATCATAGAGAGCACTTAGTGATAATAGCACAGTAATCATAGAGAGCTCATAGTGATCATAGCTCACAGTGGTCATACTAAGCTCTCAAAGGCCAGAGGTTATAGTGGTCATAGAGGGATAACAGTAGTTATAGATCAGAGTGGTCATAGAAAGTTTGTAGTTGTCATGAGGGACCCTCACCACCTGTGATAGTTAAGCCTGGGTGTCAACTAGATACACCCGGTATTAACTAAGCTGGGCTGAGACCACGTCTGGAAAGGATCAACTGAGACTACTTGAAGGATTATATCCACCCTAGATCCTATCAGGACCTCCAAAGCTCTCAAAGGATCCTCCCAGTACTGCATCATATAAAAAGCCACCAAGGAGAACAGATGCCTTTTTGCAGTTGTGCTACGAATCATTCTTCCTTCTGGCCGCCTAGTTCCTTCGACCTTCCAAGACTCTAGGAGTTCTCCAACCTTCAGCCATCACCTACTTGACTACCGAACTGAACAGCTAGCTATTGGCAGCCATCATTGGAACTACCTCGGCTACTGGAAGCCATAGTTGGACTCCCTCGGCTGCTGACAGCCTTCACTGGACTACCTCAGCCATTTCTGTAAGCCAACCCAATAAATTTCATATATATA
This sequence comes from Typhlomys cinereus, assembly GCA_023101885.1. Classification (NCBI taxonomy): domain Eukaryota; kingdom Metazoa; phylum Chordata; class Mammalia; order Rodentia; family Platacanthomyidae; genus Typhlomys; species Typhlomys cinereus. Next base: position 6,154,571 of record JALPQD010000105.1, on the reverse strand, counting down.
TATATATATATATATATATATATATATATATATATATATATATATATATATATATATTCAGTCTGTGAATTCTGTGACTCTAGAGAACCCTTACTAATATACCACCCTAGAGGAAAATTCTGCTAGGCAGGCCAGTACATGCCTGTAATACAGCAATTTAGCCATAGCCATTGCTTAGGACTAAGCATAGCCTTGAGCTAGTTGTAGATGCTCCCCACCCTTTGTGACCACAAACCATCCAGTTCTGGGAAAATCCATTGAACTGCCACCAAGAACCAAGAACAGATAGCCTGTGGTTAAGCAGGTGGTCTGAACCAATCACAAGGAGCCAACCCCACCTAAGCTTCAAACTGACCAATGACTGTAAAGTTCAGGCCAAAATTCTGTAACTGTCATCCTATAACTCTATATTAAACTCTCAGCTTCTGCTGCTCAGGGCCGCTTCAGCCTCTCCTGGGTGGGCAGTTGCTGGAGCTGCCCAGAGCAGCATAATTAAAGCCTCTTGTTCTTGCATTGAGAACGGTCTTGGTGTCTCTCTCTTGGTGGCCTCGTTCCTGAGTGAAAGGCTGGGGTCTTTCATTTTGGGGGCTCATCCAGGATACGAGACCCCTGAGAGACTGCCCCAACACCAGCATCGGAGGTACATGAGCGTTCTTGTGTGTATCTACTTGTGTTTAGTCTAGAATTGTATCTAATTGTGTTTTATCTAAAATTGTATCTATTTGTGTTTTGTTTAAAATTGCATACTTGTGTTTTGTCTAAAACTGTGACAAAGTTTCATTTTCTCATACGACTATCAGTTTTGGGGTGGTCAATAACTGTGAAGCAGATGTGCCATATCACAGAGACCGTGGGAGTCCTGGAGGATGCCCTGGACTCTCACTGGAGGACCGGAGTGTCCTCAATCTGTAGGGGAGGGGAAAGGAGTGTCTGCTTCCCACCTGGGAAGACTGGAGTGTCCTCAGTCTTTCAGGTTCTGGGGAGCCAATAACTGTGAGACAGATGTGCCATATCTCAGAGACCGCGAGAGTCCTGGAGGATGCTCTGGACTCTCACTGGGAGAACCGGAGTGTCCTCAGTCTGTAGGAGAAAGGACAGGAGTGTTTGCTCTCTACCTGAGTTCATCTAATCTGTTGTCTGTAGTTTGTCTGATATGTTGTCTGCAGTATTTGGGTCTGTTTTAAATCAAGACTTGAGGTCTTTCATTTTGGAAAGGTCCCAAAGGAACTTCCCAACTCGATCTGTCTGTTTTCCAGAAACCAAGTCTCTATCTTGGATATCTCTTCATATTCTGTCTTACTGTTCTCTTTTCCTATTTGACGGGATTAAAAATTTCCAGGTGACTCATTAAAATGGGGCAGGTATCTTCGACTCCACTTGACTTATTCCTGACACACTGGGCGGATGTAAGGGACAGGACTACATTAGATATAAAGAAAAAACATACTGCGTACTTACTGTTCTTTTAAATGGCCCTCCTTCAACTTAGGATGGCTACTGGAGGGGACTTTTCATGACCCACGGTGTCAGCAGTCCAAAATGCTGTCATGACCGAGTGCATTTTAGTCGATCTGCCCACATAGGTCTGGCATTTTGTGCCCCCTCCCTCAGCCCCAAAACCCTCACAGGTGCTTGCATTGAAGCTAAATCCAGAGAAAAACTACCTATTCTTCAAGATTCCCTCACTGAACCCCCTCCTTGACCCCTCTCCCTCCTATCCACAGAACCTCACCTCACCAGACCCTTCCCCCTCAGCGCCTCCATACTCCACTCTTCAGCCTTCCCCCTAAAGTTCCTTACCAAGGGGAGATGGCCCCATAACTGGGACCCAGAACTACTGGTGCACCATCTCCCCGGAGCCTCATACTCTACATCCGGACCTGCGGTGCTGACCCTACCCTTCCGGGCTAAGGCCTCCCTGATGTCGAGGGCAACCAACCTATGCAATACTGGCCATTCCCATCCTCAGGCCTATATAATTGGGAGATTCAGACCCCCCTTTTCTCTGAAAACCTTACACGATTAACCAACCTTATAGAAACCATCCTTTTCACCCATGAGCCCACATGGGATGATATCCAGCAGCTTCTAAGGGTCCTCTTCACCACAAGAGGATCAATAATGAGGCCTGCACATTAGTTCCGGGGGAGACTGAGAACTCCACTACAGATCTTGCCCAAATCAATGCCGGGTTCCCAACACCCGACCTGAATGGAATTACAATTACCCAGAAGGTAAGGAGAGGTTACAGGTCTACCGCCAGACTTTGTTGATAGGTTTCAAAGATGCCGCCAGGCAGCCTAAAAATTTGAGCAGGGTACATGATGTGAGGCAAGAAGGAAAAGAATTTCCCGCAGACTTGTTGAAGCAGCTGATGGAAGCCTATCGCCAATTCATGCCCTACGACCCACATAAGGAAGAAAATAAAAGTAAGATAGACATGTCTTTTATCTACCAATCAGCTCCTGACATAAGGCAAAACCTCCAGAGAAAGGAAGGCTTACAAGAAAAGTCATTCCATGAATTAGTCCAGGCAGTGGAGTGAGATGGAGATGGAGAGTCTAGGATGGGCATTGTAGGCTTCCCACCCGGGAGGACAACAAGGAAATGGAAGAACAAAAAGAGGTAAGAAAAGAAAAGAGACAAAAAAAAATAAGGACCAGTGTGCCTACTGTAGAGAAAAAGGACATTGGGTTAAGGAATGCCCTAACAAAAGATTTAGGCATCCTCCCGCCACTACAAAAGCCAAAGAAGTCCTCACTCTGCAGGAGGACAGTAACTGGGGGGGGGGGAAGGGGCTCAGAGCCCCTCCCTGAGCACAGAGTAATCTTAAAGGTGGAGCTTCTTGGTAGACACTAAGGGCTCAACACTCAGTACTCATGAATCCCTTGGGCCCCGTGTCCTCAAGAAAATCCTGGGTACATGGGGCTACAGGTTTAAAACAATACTCATAGACTACCCGAAGAATGGTGGACCTGGGAGTGGGCCGAGTATCCCACTTATTTATGGTGATTCCTGACTGTTCTTACCCCCTGTTAGGGAGAGACTTGCTGACAAAAATGGGGGCCCAGATATACTTCCTCCCTGAGGGGCATCGAGTCCTGGAGGCAGGTGTAACCTCCCTACAGGTTCTAATCCTCAAGCTAGAGGATGAATACAAACTGTATGAATGGGAAACCTCCTCAGAAGCCTAGCTGGGCTAGAAAAGTTTCCGCAGGCCTGGGAAGAGAAGGTGAGCACCTGACTAACTATAAAAAAGCCAGCAGTCTATATAGAGCTTAAACCTGGGGCAGACCTGGCCACTTTGTGGCAGTATCCGCTCTCAAGGGAAGCAATGGAAGGCATAGGCCCCACATCCAGCGCTTTCTGGAGAAGGGGTTACTCAGGCCATGCATGGAACATCCCTTTATTACCAGTCAGTAAACTTGGCACAGGGGACTTCTGGCTGGACCAGGACCTCTGCAAGGTCAACAAGGGGACCCAGGACATCCACCCTACAATGCCCATCCTACACTCTCCTGAGTACCTTTGACCTAAGGAAGAACTGGTTCATGGTGCTGGACCTGAAAGACACTTTTTCTGCCTATCATTGGGAGCCAAAAGCCAGGATTATTTCGTCTTTGAATGGAAAGACCCAGGAAATGGGTACTTGGGTCAGTTCACATGTATGTGGCTACTGCAGGGATTCAAGAACTCACCCACTCTTTTTTTTTTAATTAAAAATTTAATTATACATTTTAAAATTTTTTACCAGTTCCCTCCCTCCCCCTTCCTCCCCCCGAACCCTCTCCTCCCCCTCCCCTTCTCCCAGTGCCTCCCCCCAATTCCCAAAGAGTCCTTTATTGTGTACGCCTAACTCTCCACTGGGTCCTCCTCTCCGATGACATATAAGGACCCAGTGGCATTTCCATAAGCCCTTTCTCTTGTTCCCCTTAAGCATAAGATCACTACTATGGCTGTCAATCCCTTGCCTCCAGGGGTCTCGGTGCCCTTAACAGATGCTAGACTTTATGAGGGCAACAGTGCGCTGGACATTGCGCAGGGCATGCAAAGTCCCATTATGATTGCTTTGGCCCCAACTATTGTTGAGAATCTTGCAAATCGTTGCTCCTCCCATCCTTTTGCTCTTACAATCTTACCGCCCCCTCTTCCGCAAATGTCCCTGAGCTCCAGGATGGGGAGAGATTAGGCTGGCCTAGTTCTATGTGATTGATATAGAGTCTCGGAAGTTCTGGATTGTGGTTTGTTGATTTTCTTTTGCAGTTTTGCTGCTCCTGCAATTCCCTTCACTCCATTCTGCTGGGCACTGTATGTCACCCCCTGGCCAGAGACAAAAAGCTGTTAAACTGGAGTCTTGTTGTAATAGCACATTCAAGGGTAGATGTAATAAGAGTAGGAAACCTCACTGAGGGAGGGGTCCATCACCCATTTGCAAAATGATTACTTTTTATCTGCTAGACTATATGCCCTCCCCTTCTGGTGAGATCAGGAAAGAACGTCTGTGAACTTAACCAGGTTTCTCATTACTTACTTGCAGGCCTTGATGGAGGCCTATTTTCTCTGCTGTAACATGGTCCCCTCTCTCCTTGTTTCTGGTGTGGCCCTCCTAACCCATCATTCTTGTTCATAATCCTTGCAATTACTGTGTTACATAGCTTTACTTTTGAGTGTCTCAATGTGGGGTGGGTGAGTTTGGTACTAGGAGCCACCTATTAGGGAGTACATACGGCGCTTAATTTTCTGGGTTTGGGATACTTCACTTAATATAATTCTTTCTAATGACATCCATTTCCCAGCAAATTCCAGTAATTCATCATTTTTGATGGCTGAGTAGTACTCCATTGTATAGATGTACCACAGTTTCCTTATCCACTCGTCAACTGTTGGACATTTGGGCTGATTCCATGACTTTGCTATTGTAAACAGTGCTGCTATGAACATGGTCGAGCTTGTGCTATCGAGGCGAACCTCTGCTGCATGGGGGGTCATTCCCAAAAGTGGAATAGCAGGGTCATATGACATTTCAATCTTTAATTTCTTTAAGAATCTCCAGACGGTTCGCCAGAGTGGCTGTATGAGCCTGCTTTCCCACCAACAATGTAGGAGAGTTCCCCTCTCTCCACATCCTCTCCAGCATTTGTCGTTGTTTGTATTGTGGATTTTTGCCATCCTGACCAGGGTGAGATGATATCTCAGGGAAGTTTTGATTTGCATTTCCCTGATGGCGAAGGAAGTGGAGCATTTTTTAAGATAATTGTTAGACATTTTAATTTCATCCCTGGTAAAGTTTCTTTGAAGTTCCAGGGCCCATTTTTTAATTGGGCCAGTGTTTTCCTTGGAGTTTAGTTTTCTAAGTTCTTTGTGCACTCTGGACAGTAGAGCTCTATCAGATATGTGGTTAGTGAAGATTTTCTCCCATTCTGTGGGTTGCCTTTGAGCTCGTGTGACAATCTCTTTATCTGAACAGAAGCTCTTTAATTTCATAAGATCCCAACTGTTGAGAGTTGGTAGAAGTGACTGTGCCATTGGATGTCTGTTTAGGAAGTGTTGGCCTAGCCCAATCAGCTCGAGGGAGTTCCCTATCCTTTCAACTATGGTTTTTAAAGTCTCTGGCCTGATATCAAGGTCCTTGATCCATTTGGAATTAAGTCTTGTACATGGTGACAAGTACGGGTCCAGCTTTAATCTTCTGCATGTGGAGATCCAGTTTTGCCATCACCATTTGTTGAAGATGCTGTTCTTTTTCCATTGGATTCTTTGGGCCCCTTTGTCAAAGACCAAATGGCTGTAACTTTGTGGGCTTATATCTGGGTCTTCAATCCTTATCCATTGATCTGTGTGTCTATTTTGGAGCCAGTACCAGGCTGTCTTTATAACTATGGATTTGTAGTATAGATTTAGGTTTGGTATGGTAATATCTCCAGCTGTGTTTTTGTTACTCAGGATTCTTTTTGCTATCCTGGTTCTTTTGTGCCTCCATATGAACTTTGAGATTGTTTGATCAACTTCTTTGAAGAATTGCTTTGGGATTTTGATTGGTATAGCATTGAATCTGTATATTGCCTTTGGTAGGATGGTCATTTTTACAATGTTGATTCTGCCAATCCAGGAACAAGGGAGGTCTTTCCACCTTCTGGTGTCTTCTGAAATTTCTTTCTTTAGGGTTTTAAAGTTTTCATTGTAAAGGTCTTTTACCTCCTTAGTTAGGTTTATACCAAGGTATTTCATTTTTTTAGGGGTTATAGTAAATGGCTTTTTCACTTCTTTCATTCTGGGCATATAGGAAGGCCTCTGATTTTTGCACATTTATTTTGTATCCTGACACCCTGCTGAACTTCTCAATTAGTTCCAGGAGCTTCCTGGTGGAGTTTTTGGGATCCCTCAGGTATAAGATCATGTCATCTGCAAATAGGGATAGCTTGATTTCTTCCTTGCCGATTTGAATCCCTCTTATGTCCCTTTCTTGTCTTATGGCTTCAGCTAAGATTTCAAGTACAATATTGAATAGAAGTGGTGAGAGTGGACAGCCTTGTCTAGTTCCTGATCGAAGTGGGAATGATTCTAATTGTTCCCCATTGAGCATAATCATTGCTGTGGGCTTGTTGTATATAGCTTTTATTATATTGATTAAGGTTCCTTCCATTCCCACTGTCTCTAGCGTTTTGATCATAAAAGGCTGTTGGATCGTGTCAAAAGCTTTTTCTGCATCTATCGAGAGTATCATGTGGTCTTGGACTTTGGACTGGTTTACATGATGAATTACATTTATTGATTTGTGTATGTTGAACCAACCTTGTGTACCGGGGATGAAGCCTACTTGGTCCCCATGAATGATCTTTTTAATATGTTTTTGAATCCGATTTGCTAAGACTTTGTTGAGAATCTTTGCGTCTGTGTTCATCAGGGAGATCGGCCTATAGTTTTCTTTTTTAAGTGAATCTTTATTAGGTTTTGGGATTAAAACGATATTAGCTTCATAGAAGGAATTTGGTAGTGTTCCTTCCTTTGCTATTTGATGGAACAGTTTAAGGAGTATTGGTGTTATTAACTCCTTAAATGTCTGGTAGAACTCTGTGCTGAATCCATCTGGTCCAGGACATTTTTTGGTGGGAACATTCGAGATTATTTCCTCAATTTCCTTATATGTTATAGGACTATGTAAATAATTCACAACTTCCTGATTCAATTTAGGTAAGTTGTGTTTACTTAGAAATTCATCCATCTCTTTTGTGTTGTCAAACTTCACAGAGTATAAGTTTTTGAAATATGATGTTATAATTCTCTGGATTTCTTGGGTATCAGTAGTGATAACTCCATGTTCATTTCTAATTTTGTTAATTTGGGTTTTTTCTCTCTTGCTTTTGGTTAGTTTAGCTAGGGGTGTATCAATCTTGTTGATTTTTTCAAAGAACCAGCTTTTTGATTGGTTGATTTTTTCTATCGTTTTCTTAGTCTCGGTTTCAGATATTTCTCCCCTTATTTTACTAATGTCCTCTCTTCTACTTCTTTTGGGATCAGATTGCTCTAGTTTCTCTAAAGCTTTAAGCTGCATTGTTAAGTTGTTTATTTCTGATGTTTCCATTTTTTTGACGTGGGCTTTAAGAGCTATGAACTTACCTCTTAGAACAGCTTTCATTGTGTCCCAGAGATTTTGGTAAGTTGTATTTTCGTTATCATTCACTTTCAGGAAATCTTGAATTTCCTTTTTAATTTCTTCCTGAATCAAGTTCTCATTCAGCATCATATTGTTAACTTTCCAGGAGTTAGTGTATTTTCTCTTGTTTGATGTGTTGTGGATGTCCAGCTTTAGGCCGTGGTGGTCTGATAGGGCACAGGTTAGAATTTCAACTTTCTTGTATATGTGTAGATTCATTTTGTGGCCCAATATGTGATCTATGTTGGAGAAAGTTCCGTGTGCTGCTGAGAAAAATGTGTATTCTTTGGTGCGTGGGTGAAAAGTTCGATAGAGATCTGTAAGGTCCATTTCTTTCAGGGTTTGATTAAGTTCCAAAGTGTCTCTGTTAAGCTTTTGACCTGTTGATCTATCCCATGTAGAGAGGGCGGTGTTGAAGTCCCAAAGAATTATTGTTTGGGGGTTGATTTCTTGCTTTAGACGCTGTAGGGTTTTCTTAATGAATGTGGAGGGGCCCATATTGGGTGCATATATGTTCAGTATTGTGAAATCTTCCTGGTGAATTGTACCTGTGACTAAAATGTCGTATCCATCCGTGTCTCTTATAAGTTTTTTTGGTTTGAAATCCACTTTGTCTGATAGCATAATGGCTACCCCTGCCTGTTTTCTGCTTCCATTTGCTTGTAGAATTGTTGACCAGCCTTTTATTTTTAGAGCGTGCCTATCTTTTGTGGTGAGATGGGTTTCCTGCAGGCAACAGTTTGATGGATTGTGATTTTTAATCCAAGTTCGTAATCTGTGTCTCTTGTTCGGTGAATTAAGTCCATTAACATTTAGTGTTATAATGGAGAAACTATTGTTAATTCCAGACATTTATTATGCTTAGTAGCTTTTATAAGTATATTGCTTCGCTTTTAATGGTGTTATACTTGCCTTCTGTTCTCCTGGATATGACTGTTTTTTTCTTCACACTTGAGTATCATTTCTAGCAGTTTTTGAAGGCCTGGTTTGGTGGCCATGTATCCCTTTAAGTTGTCTTTGTGCTGGAAAATTTTTCTTTCTCCTTTGATCATGACTGATAGTTTTGCAGGGTAAATCAGCCTGGGTTGACATTTTTGCTCATTCAATATTTGAAGTATGTCTCTCCAAGCTCTTCTTGCTTTTACTGTTTCGACTGAGAAGTCATTTGTTATTTTAATAGGTTTACCTTTAAAAGTGACTTGTTTTTTCTCCCTTGAAGCTCTCAGCACCAGTTCTTTATCTTGAATGTGGAGTGTTTTAACTATTATTTGCCGCGGTGTGCTTCTATTTTGGTCGTATCTGTTTGGGGTGCGGAATGCCTCTTGTATATGAATGGGCCTCTCTTTTTTTAGATGAGGAAAGTTTTCCTTGATGATCATTTGAAAAATTTCCTCAGGGGTGGTATTTTGAGATTCTTGCTCTGGTATTCCATGAATACGCATGTTAGGCTTCTTCAGGGTGTCCCATATCTCTTGGATATTTCTCTTCAGTATCTTTTTGCCTTTAACAACCTCTTCCATTGAGCTGGTTAGTACTCCCACTTTATCTTCAAGGTCTGAAATTCTGTTTTCTGCTTCATTAGTTCTGTTGATAAGACTCTCTGTGGCGTTCTGGGTTGAAGATAACTTGTCTTTTAGCTCAGTTTTAAATTCTGCTTGAGTTTGTTTTAACTGCTCTATGCCACTTTTTGTTTCTTGCACTGTTTTTCTCAACTCCTCCAGATGTCTGTTGTGTTCCTCTTCAAAGCGATTGATTCGATTATGTAATTCCTCCTGGATTTCCTCTTTCATAGTATTGAACATGGTAATGATCATATTTTGGAAGACCTTATCCTGGGTGAGGCTTTCTTGGCCTTTTTCCACGGGTTTGTTCTTGTTGGAGTCTAACATGGGATTAATTTCTTCAGTGGGAAATTTGTTTACTTGAGTGTTGCTTCTCTTGGATTTGCACTTTGACTTTGGCATTGTCATTTTAACTCTTAAGATCTCTCAATTTCATTAAACTGAATTATTTGACCTGGGGTACTGGTGGGCGGGGCCCGAACGGGGACTTACCTAGGGCGCGGGGTGAGGCCCGGCTGGACCACATGCGTGTCCCGACCGGCGGAGCAGGGTGGAGTGAAAAGGGAGGATGGGCGCGTCGGCGTGGAGCTATTTAACCCGAGGGCAGCTGGGGCGGGGCCCGGGCGCAGGGGGAGGTCCTCCTCGTCCCTAGGCCCCCGCGTGGCTCCGGCTGGATGGTGGGAGTCGGAGCCGGGTCCCTGTGGGCTGACCTGGGGTCCTAGGGCGCGGGGTGAGGCCCGGCTGGACCGCGCGTGCGCGTCCCAACCGGTGGAGCGGGGTGGGGTGAAAAGGGACGATGGGCGGTCGGCATGGAGCTATTTAACCCGAGGGCAGCTGGGGTGGGGCCCGGCCGCAGGGGGAGGTCCTCCTCGTCCCTCGGCCCCCGCGCGGCTCTGGCTGGATGGTGGGAGTCGGAGCCGGGTCCCTGTCACCCACTCTCTTTGATGAAGCCTTCCACCAAGACCTGAGTGAGTCTTGAAGAGCCCACCCCAATCTGGTTCTGCTCTAATATGTAGATTATTTACTCATCACAACAGACTCCAAGGACAACTGCAGGAGCGGAACCAAGGACCTCTTGCAGACACTTGGAGAGCTCAGGTACCACGCTTCATTCAAGAAGACCCAGCTATGCAAGGCAAAGATAAGCTATCTGGGCTATGAGCCAAAGAATGGCCACCGATGTTTGAGCCAGAATCGTAAGGATGCCATCCTCCACATCCCACCTCCAACAAGCGCTCGTAAAGTGAGGGAGTTCCTGGGTAGTGCTGGGTTCTATCAGCTGTAGATTCCTGGATTTCCTGAATTGGCAGCACCACTTTATTCCTTAACCCGGCCAAGTCAGCCATTCAGATAGGACAAGAAAGAACAGGAGGTGTTTGAAGCTATAAAACAAGCTTTGTTGTCTGCCTCGCTTTGGGACTCAGACATAATCAAACCTTTCCTCCTATATGTGACTGAAAAAGAAGGAGTTGCAAAAGGAGTACTCACACAGAAGCTAGGACTCTGAGTGCGACCAATTCCTACCTGTCAAAAAAGCTAGATCCTGTAGCATCAGGATGGCTGCTGTGTCTCCACATTATAGTAGCTACTGCCACTCTGGTTAAAGACAGTGGTAAACGGATGTTGGCACAATCTTTGAGTGTGATAACTCCACATGCCATTAAAGGAGTTTTAAGGTTCTCACCCGAAAAATGAATGAACAACTCCAGGATGTTTCATTACCAGACTCTTCTGCTAAATCCTGGCCAGATACATTTTAAGAGCCCTGCTGCCTTAAACCTGGCCACCCTCCTCCCCAACTCTGACATTCCACCAGATCCATATGAATATTGAGACATCCTGGCAGAGGTCCATGGTTGAAGGAAAGACCTCACCGATGTGTCCATGCTGGATGCCAAGTTTACCTGGTTCACTACTGGGCATAGATTCATGGACAACAGTAAGAAGAGAGCATGGGTGGCAGTGGTCTCAGAGACGGAGGTCATCTGGGCAAAGATATTACCTCTCGGGACCTCGGCACAAAAGGCTGAGCTCATAGCCCTAACCAAGATATTAGAACTGAGCAATAGAAAAAAGGGCAAGCATCTACACAGACTGCCGCTATGCCTTCACTATGGCTCATATTCATGGGGCCATCTATCAGTAGAGAGTTCTCACCTCAGAGGGCAAAGACATTAAGAACAAGGAAGAAATCATGACCTTCCTACAAGCACTGATGTTACCGCCAAATTGAGCATTATTCACTGTCCAGGTGACCAAAAAAGCACCAACCCAGTAGCCAGAGGTAACAATTTTGCAGACCAGACTGCTAGGGTCACTGCCTAAGAAGATCTACCATTAGTGAGCCTCCCAATGTTCCCAGCCAAATCCCTGAACCCCTTGCCCCCACCAAAGTATTCTCCTGATGAGATAACAGAAATATCTAAGAACTCCACCAATAGCCTCACCCCTGAGAGGTACTGGAGGAGCCCACAGTGGAAGCTGATCTTGCCATCGAAGGAAGGAAGAGCACTCCTCCATGGGGGATTATGTGCAGTCTTGGGAGAACAGTGTTGTTACTACATCAACAACTCAGGGGTAGGCAAAGATTCCCTGGCAAAGGTCTGAGAGGGTGTAAGACAACGGGAACAACAGATCAGGGACAGCCAAGGCTGGTTCGAGGGGGTCTTCAATTCCTCCCCCTGGTTAACTACCATGGTGTCCGCCTTTCTGGGACCTCTGATATTATTCCTACTATCTCTGACAATAGGATCCTGTATCTTAAATCAGCTAATTGTCTTTATTAGACAGAGAATAGGTGTGGTCCAGCTTATGGTCCTCAGACAATATGATGACTTACAAGACCTGGACCAAGATAACTATGAAACCACCAGCACTCCATGATTGGCATGTGCCTAAAGAAAAGGGGGAAATGAAGGACCCTTACCACCTTAGAGGAAAATTCTGCAAGGCAGGTTTGTACAGGCCTGCAGTACAGCAATTCAACCATATCCATCACTTAAGGCTAAGCATAGTCTTGAGCTAGTTGCAGATGCTCCCCACCCTCTGTGACCACAAACCATCCAGTTCTGGGAAAATCTGTTGAACTGCCACCAAGAACCAAGAACGAACAGTTAAGCAGGTGGTCTGAACCAATCACAAGGAGCCAACCCCACCTAACCTCCAAACTGACCAATGACTGAAAAGGTCAGACCAAAATTCTTTAACTGTCACTCTAAAACTCTATATTAAACCCTCAGCTTCTGCTGTTCAAGGCCACTTCAGCCCCTCCTGTGTGGGAAGTTGTTGGAGGTGCCTGGAGCACTGCAAATAAAGCCTCTCACTTTTGCATTGAGAACGGTCTTGGTGTCTCTGTCAGTGGCCTCGTTTCTGAGTGAAAGGCTAGGGTCTTTCAGTCATTGAGAACTCATAGTGGTCAAATATCATAATGGTCAAACAAAGATTGAAGTGGTCACAGCTCCTCATCGTCAGAGAGAGCATATAACGGTCATGGAGAACTCAGAGTGGTCATAGAACATAGTGGTCATAGAGAACTCAGAGAGGTCCTAGCTCACACTGGTCATAGAGAGCTCACAGTGGTAATTAAGAGGTCACAATGCTGACAGAGAGGTCACAATTCTAAAAGGTAACTCATAGTGCTTATACCTCACACAGATCTTATAGCGCTCATAGTAGATATAGCTTATACTGGTCATAGTGAAGTCATAGTGGTCATAGAGAGGTCTCAGTCGTCATGGCTCCTAGAGGACATAGAGAGCTTACAGAGGTCATAGGTCATAGTGTTCAGAGAAAGCTCACAGTGGTCATAGGTCATAGTAGTCATAGAGAGCTCAGGGTGGTTATAATCATAATTGTCACACTGAGCTCATAGTGCTCATAGAGAGCTCACAGTGGTCAGAGCCCATATGTGTTATAGACAGATCATAATGGCCATAGAGTGCTCAGAATGGTCATAGAGAGCTCACAGTCGTTATATAGAACTCAAAGACATCATAGAGAGCTCATAATTGTCACAGAGACTGCTTATTGTTCATAGCTCAAAAAGAAGTAATTTTGAGCTCTTAGTGGTCATAGAGAGTTCACAGTGGTCACAGTGAACTCCTAATTGTCATAGAGACTTCACAATGGTCATGGCTTGCAGTGATCATAGAGAGCTAACAGTGTACCTAGATCATAATGAAAATAGAGAGCTCACACTGGTCAAAGCTCTTAGTGGTAATGAATAACTCACAGTGTACATAGGACACAGTAGTCCTAATTGAACTCAGTGTGGTCAGAGTGAGCTCACAATGGTTATAGAGTGTGCACAGTGGTCATGGAGAGCTCAAAATTGTCACAGAGAGGTGACCGTAGTCATAGAGAGATTAAAGTTGTCAAAGAGAGCCCATAGTGGTCATAGCTTACAGAGGTATTAGAGACTTATAGTGTCATAGCTCACGATAGTCAAAAAAGATCACAGTGGAAACAGAAAGTTCATGGTGGGCATAGAACGCTCACAGTGGTCGTAGCTCATAGTGGTCATGAAGAGCTCACCGGACTCATAGGTCATAGTTGTCAAAAAGAGCTCATAATGGTCATAGAGAGCTCATATTGATAATACAGAGCTCACAGAAGTCCAACAGAGCTCAAAGTGGTCATAGAGATCTCATAGTGGTCATAGATCATAGTACTCATAGCTCACAGTGTACAAAGAGACTTCACAGTGGTCATAATTCAAAATTTTCATAGAGAGCTCTCAATATTCATATCTCATAGTGGTCACAGAGAGTTCAGAGTGGTCATAGCATTTAGTGGTCATAGAGAAGTCATAATTATCATAGAGAGTTCAAATTTATCATAGCTCATAGTTGTGTTAGAGAGATTATGGTGGTCACAGATGACAGTGATCATACACAGCTCATAATTGACATAGAGAGCTCACAATGCTCAATGCTCACAGTGGTCATGAAGAGCTCACAGTGTCATAACTCATGGTAGTCATACAGAGCTCATAGTGGTCATAAACATATACAGTGGTCATAACTCATAGTGGTCATAGAGAGGTCATAATGTTCATAGCTCATAGGGTTATAGAGAGCTAACAGTGGCCATAGCTTACAGATGGCCATAGAGAGCTCATCATGCTCAAAGCTCATAGTGGTCATAGAGAGCATATACTGGTCATAGAAGACTCACAGTGGTCATAAGTTATAGTGGTATGAGAGCTCACAGTGGTTAAAGTGTACAGATGTCATAGGGAGCTCATAATAGATGACAATTAGAGCTCAAAGGGTTCATAGTTCTTAGTGGTCATACACATCATACAGTAGTCATAGAGTACTCATAGTGGTCATAACTCATAGTGGTCAGATTGTGCTCATGGTGGTCATAGCTCACAGGGGTCATAGAGACCTAACAGTGTTCATAGAGAGCTCACAGAGGTAATAGCTCACAAGGGACATAAAGAGCTCATCATGGACATAGAGAGATCACAGTGCTCAAAGCTCATAGTGATCATGAAGAAATAAGAGTCTTCGTAGCTCATAGTGGTCTTAGTAGGTCACAATAATCATAGTTCACAGTGCTCATAGACAGCTTACAGTGGTCATAGCTCATAGTCATCATAGATCACCGTGGTCATGAAGAACTTATAAGTGTAATAGAGAGCTCAAACTTGGTCATAGTGGTGATATAGAACTAACAGTGGTCATAGATCATAGTGGACAAAGAGAGCTCACAGTGCTCACAGAGAGCTCACAGTTGTCATAAAGAACTCACAGTGGTTATAGTTCATTGTATTTATAGAGATCTCAGAGTGTTCATAGAGAGTTCACAGTGATCATAGCTCCTAACACACAAGAGAGCTCACATTTGTCATAGTTTATAGTGCACATAGAAAGCTCACTGTGGTTATAGAAAGCTCCCAGTTGTCATAGAGAGCTCACAGTTGTAATAGAGAGCTCATAGTGGTCATAATTCACAGAGATATTAGGGATCTTGTGGTCATCATAGCTTATAGTGGACATAGAGAGCTCATAATGGATGTAGAGAGATCAAAATTGTAATAGCTCAGAGTTGTCATACAGAGCTCATAATGGTCATAGATTATAGGGGTCATAAAGAGTATAGAGTGGTCCTAAAGAGCCCATAGTGCTCATAAAGAGCTCACAGTCATCATAGATCATACAGCTCATACAGAGCCTATTGTGGTCAAGAAATCGCTCAGGGATCATAGCTCATAGTGGTATTAGATAGATCACATTGGTTATAGATAGCTCACAGTCTTCAGAGCTCATAGTGGTTATAGAGAGCTCACAGTGATCATAGTTCACAGTGGTCACAGAAAAATCATAATCTTCATAGAGAGATCAAGTTGGTCTTAGCTCATAGTGGTGCAGAGCTAATAGTGGTCATTGAGAGCTTATAGTGGCAGTAGAGAGCTCACAGTGTTCATAGTTCATAGTGGTTACTGAGAGCTCATATTGGTCATAGCTCACAGAGGACTTACAGAACTTGTGGTGTCATAGAAAGCTCAGTGATCATAGCTCACAGTGGATATAGAGAACTCACAATGTTCATAGCTCATAGTGGTTACAGACAGTTCTGAGAGGTCTTAGATTATAGTGGGCCTAGAGAGCTCATAGTGGTAATGGAGAGTTCATAATGAAGAATAAGAGTTCAAAATGATCATTACCAGTCATAGAGATGACACAGTGGTCATAGCTTATAGTGGTTATAGAGATCTCAAAGTGATCCTAGCTCACAGTGGTCATAGAGAAATCATAATCATCATAGATAGCGCAAAGTGTTCACAGGTCACAGTGGTGATAGAGGGCTAACATTGGTCATAGATCATAGTCCTCATAGAGCGCTCACAGTGATCATAGCTCATAGTCTACATAGACAGTTTATTGTGGCCATAGAAAGTTCATAGTGGTGATACCTCATAGTTGTTATAGAAAGCTCACAGTGGCCATAGCGCATAATAATCATAGAGAGCTCACAGCGGTCACAGAGTTCACAGTGGTCATAGTTCAAAATGGTTGTAGCGAGCTGACAGTGGTAACAACTCACAATGGTCATAAAGAACTCATAATGGACATAGAGAGCTCACAATGGTCATGGCTCATACTGGTCATACAGAGCTCACAGTGGTCAAAGATCATAGTGGTCATAGAGATCTTACAGTGTTCATAGGTCTTTGTGCTCATAGAGAGGTCACAGTGGTCATAGATATTTCACAGTGGTCATAAAGAGCTCACAGTTGTCATAAATAGTTCACAGTATTTATAGCTCAGAGTGGCCAGAGAGAACTTATAATCATCATAGAGAGGTCATATCCCATGGTGGTGAAAGAAAGCTAATGGTGGTCATAGTTCATAGTGGTCATATGGTGCCAACAGAGGTCATAGCTCATAGTGGTCATAGAGAGTTCACAGTTGTCACAGCTCACAGTAGTCATAGATTGCTCATAAAGGAGATAGAGTGGTCATAGTTCATATTGGTCATAAAGAGCTCACAGTGGTTATAGCTCAGAGTAACCAAAGAGGTCCCACAGTTATCATAACTCATTGTGGTCATAGATAGCTTACAGTAGCCATGGTTCACAGGGACCATAGATAACTCAAAATAGACATAGAGAGATCACATTGGTCATAGCTCATAGTGGTCACAAAGCTCATAGTGATAATAGGTCACAGTGGTCATAGAGATCAGACGGTGGTCACAGCACACAGTGGATATTTGGAGCTCACAATGGTCATAGAGAGCACTCAGTTTTCATGCAGTGCACATAGTGCTAATAGCTCACAGAAATCATTGAGTGATCTTAGCTTCTAATTGCTATAGACAACTTATTGATCACAGTAGTCATAGAGAGCTCAGAGTGATAGATCTCAGTGACAAAGAGAGTACATAGTGGACATACAGAGTTCATAGTTATCATACATCACAGTGATCATAGAGAACTAATAATGGATATTGAGAGCTCACAGTGCTCATAGCTCATAGAAATAATAAAGAGCTTACAGTGGTCATAGCTCAGAAAGAATTGTCATAGAGAGATCAGAGTGGTCATAGAGAGCTCACAGTGTTTATAGGTCATAGTGGTCATAGACAGCTTATATTGGTCAGAGTTAATAGCGGTCATAGAGAAGTCATAATTGTCATAGACAGCTCACAATGGTCATAGATGATCATAGTGGTGAAGAGATCACAGTGGTCATAGGGAGGTCATAGAGACCATAGAGAGCTCACAGTAATCATAAATCATAGTGGACATAGAGAGCTCACAGTGGTCATACCTCATAGTTCTCATAGAGAGTTCATAGTGGTCATAGCTCATAGTGCCTATGGAAAGCTCATAGTGCTCATAGAGAAAGCACAGAGTTCATAGCTCATGGTGGCCATACAGAGCTCTCAAGGGTCACAGTTCACAGTGGTAATAAAGAGCTCATAATGGACAATAAAATATCACAGTGCTCATAAAGTCATAGTGGTCACAGGGATCACACAATGGTAACAGATATTAGTAGTTGTAGAGAGCTTCCAATTGCTATAGACAACTCATAGTGCTCATAGCTCAAAGAGGTAATTGAGCACTTATAGTGATCATAACTCACAATGGTTATAGATAGCACAGTGATCATAGAGAGCTCATAGTGCACATAGCTTACAGTGGCCAATGTAGACACACATGGACAATGAGGACTCACAGTAGTCATAGATACTAGAGGAAATAGGGATTTCACAATAGTCATAGTTCATAGTGGTCATAAAGAGCTCATGACTGTCATTGAAAGTTCACAGTGGTCATAGTTCATAATGGACACAAAGACATCGCAGTGGACATAGCTCAGAGAAGTCTTAGAGAGCTCACATTGGTCATAGGTCCCATTGCTCATAGAGAGGTACAGGATCATAGAGAGCTCACAGTAGTCATAACTGTCAGTAGACATAGAAAGCTTATAATGGACAGAGAGCTCACAATAGTCATTGCTTATACAAGTCATAAAGGCTCACAGTAGTCTGAGCTCATAGTGGTCACAGAGAGCTCACAGTTGTAATAGATCATAGTAGTCACATGAGAGCTCAAGTGGTCATAAACAGGTCACAGTAGTTATGAAGAGATCACAGTTTTCATAGAGAGCTAACAGTGGTCATAGCTCACAGAGATCATTTATATTTCATAATGGTCATAGCACATAGTGGTCATAGAGAGCTCATAGTGGACATAGAAAACACACACTGGTCTTTGATCATAGTTGGTATAGAGAGCTCACAGTGCTCTGTGAGAGATCCTAGTGGTCATAGATCATAGTGTGCTTAGAGAGCTCACAGTGGTTATAGCTCATAGTGGGCATAGAAAGGACACAATGGTTATAAATTGATTACACTTTTCATACAGAGCTCCTAGTGATCATAGGTAACTGTGGTCATAGAGAACTCATCATCATCCTAGAGAGCTCAAAATGGTCATAGCTCATAATGATATAAAAAGATCACAGTGGTATAGTTCATAGTGATCACAGAGAGCTCACAATGGTCAGAGCTTCTATGAGTCGTAGAACATTTGTAAATATCATAGAGAGATGACAGTAGTCATAGATCATACTGGTAAGAGAGATCTCACTGTGGTCACAGCTCACAGTAGTCATCGAGAGCTCATAGTTGACAAGAGTCCACAGTGGTCATAGCACCTAGTGGTCAGAGTGATCACAGTGGTCATAGATCATAGAGGCCACAGAATACTCGCAATGGTTATAGAGAGCTCACAGTTGTCATAGAGTGTGCCTCGTTCTAATACCTCACAGACAATATTGAGTGCTCTTAATGGTGATTGCTCACAGTGGTCATAGAGAGATCACAGGAGTCAAAGCTCATAAAGGTCATGAATAACTCACAGTGGTCATAGCTCATAGTGTTCATAGAGAGCTCATAAGTGACATAGAGAACTCACAGCAGTCAAAGGTCACAGTGGTCATAAAGACCTCAAAGTGTTCTTAGCTTATAGTGTTAAGGGGAACTCACTTTGGACATAGATCATACTGTTCATATGTTCATAGAGAGCACATAGTGGTCATGGACAATTCACAGTAGTAATAGAGAGCTCAAAGTTTTCATAGAAAGCTCATAGTGCTCATAACTCACAGAGGTCATTGAGAGCTCATAATGGATAGAGAAAGTTCAAAGTTGTCATAGCTCATAGTGGTCATAGAGGGTTCACAGTTGTCATAGCTCATACTTATCATAGAGAGCTCACAATGGTCATAGATCATAGTTGTATTACAGTGCTCATTATGATCATGGAGTATTCATAGTGGACATACATAGGTCATAGTGGTCATGAAGAGCTCATAAAAATCTTAGAGAGCTCACAGTAATCACAGCTTTCAGTGGTCATCGAGAGCTCATAGTGATCATAGCTAATAGTGCTCATAGAAAGGCTCAGATTGTTCAAAGGGAGCTAACAATGATCATAGACAGCCCACAGTGGTCAAAGATCAAATTGGTCATAGAAATCACACAGTGGTCACAGCTCTCAGTGATCATAGAGGACTCATAATGGACAATAAGAGCACACAGTAGTCATAGCTCAAAGTGTACATAGAGATCACAGAGTAGTCATAAGTCACAGTTGTCATAGAGAGATTACAGTTGTCATAGAGAGCTCACATAACACTCATAATTCAGAGAGGTCATTGAGAGCTCATAGATGTCATTGTTCACAGTGGTCATAGAAAGTTC
This sequence comes from Typhlomys cinereus, assembly GCA_023101885.1. NCBI lineage: Eukaryota > Metazoa > Chordata > Mammalia > Rodentia > Platacanthomyidae > Typhlomys > Typhlomys cinereus. The sequence goes on along the minus strand of JALPQD010000105.1, from coordinate 6,134,630 downwards.
ACAGTGGTTATAAGTCATAGATCACATTGGTCAAGATTACCCACAGTGGTCATAGCTCACTGTGGTCATAGAGAGCACATAATGGTCATAGATCATGGTGCTCCTAGAGAGCTCACAGTGGTCATAATTCACAGTGGTCATAGAAAGCTCACAGTGGTCATAGAGAGCTCAAAGTTGTGATAGAGTGTGCATAGATCTAATAGCTCACAGACATCATTGAGAGCTCTTAATGGCCACTGCTCACAGTAGTCATAAAAAGATTACAGTGGGCATAGCTCATAGTCATCATAGGTAGCTTTGAGTGGTCAAAGCTCAGAGGGGTCAGGTACAGTTTACAATGGCTGTATAGCACTCATTGTGATCATAGATCACATTGGTCATAGAGAGCTCATAGTGGACATAGCATACAGTGCTCAAGGCTTATAACAGTCATGAAGAGCTCACAATGGTCATAGTTCTTAATGATTGTGGAAAGCTCACAGTCATCATAGGTCATATTGCCTATAGAGAGCTCACAGTGATCATAGAGAGCCCAAAGTGGTCAAAGAGAGGCAATAGTCGTGACAGAGAACTCAGAGTTTTCATATAGAGCTCACAGTGGTCATAGCTCACAGAAATCTTAGATTATTGACCCTGTTCACAAAGATCGTAGGGGTCATAGGCAGCTCACAGTGGCCATAGAGAGCTCACATTGGTCATAGCTCATAGTGAACATAGAGAGCTCACAATGGTCATAGCTCTCAGTGGACATAGAGAGCTCATAGTGGTAAAAGAGAACTCACAGCCATCATAAATGATAATGCTCATAGCTCACAATGGTCATAGAGAGCTCACAGTTGCCATAGCTCATAGTAGTCATAGGGAGTCATATATGGACACAGAGAGCTTACAGTAGTCATAATTAATAGTTGGCATAAACAGCTCGCAGTGTCATAGCTCAGTGATCATAGAAAACTCACAGTGGTCATAGATGATAATGCTCATAGAAAGTTCACCATGCTCAAAGACAGCTCAGTGTTTTTAGCTCACAGGAGTTATAGAGAGCTCACAATAGTCTTAGAGACCTCACAGTGGTCATATTTCACTGTGATCATAGAGAGTTCAGAACGGACAATAAGTGCTCACAGTGGTCATAGCTTATAATGGTAATAGAGATCAAACAGTGTTATAGCTAATAGTGGTCATAGAGAGCTCATAGTGAGTGATAATAGGGAGCTCACAGTTATTATAGACAACTCGTAGTGCTCATAGTTCATAATGATCATAGAGAGCTCACAGTGCTAATAGCTCACATTGGTCATAGAGAGCACACAATGGTCATAGAGAGCTCCCAGTGATGATACATACCTCACAGTGGTTTTAACTCATAGTTACCATAGAGAGTTCACAGTGGTCATAGATGATAAAGCTCATAGAGTGCTCTCCATGATCAAAGAGAGCTCACAGTAGTTATAACTCATAGGAATCATAGAGAGCTCACAGTGGTGTTAGAGACCTCACAGTGGTCATACCTCACAATGGTCATAGAGAGCTCATAATGAACATAGAGAGCTCACAGTGATCAGAGCTCATAGAAGTATTGAAGAGCTCACAGTGGTCATAGCTTATAGTGGCCATGGAGAGGTCACAGTGGCCATAAATCATAGTGCTCATCCTGAGCTCACAGTTGTCATTGAGAGCTCACAGCGGTCAAAGAGAGTTCACAATGGTCATAGCTCATAGTGGCTATAGTGAGCACAGTGGTCGTAACTCATAGTTGCCATAGAGACTTCACAGTGGTCATAGTTAACAGTGGTCATAGAGAGCTTAGAGTGGTCATAGAGTGCTGACAGTGATCATAGATTAAATTGGTAATAGAGATCTCATAATGGACAATAAGAGCTCGCAGTCATCATAGATCAGTGGTCATTCAGAACTCAGAGTGATCATAGACTGCTCACAGTTGTCATAGAGAGTGCATAGTGCTCAGAGCTCAAAGAGGTCATTGAGAGCTCATATTGGTCATTACTCACAGTGGTCATAAAGGGCTCACAGTTGTCATAGCTCATAGTGGTCATAGGAACTCATACTGGTCACAAAGAGCTCAAAGTGTTCATAGCTCACAAAAGTATCAGAGATCTCATAGTGGTGATAGCTTACAGTGATCATAGGGAGGTCATAGTGGCCATAAAGTGATGACACTGGTCACACCTCATTGTAGATTTGGAGAGTTCACAGTGGTCATAGCTCAAAGTGGCCATAGAGAGCTCATAGTTTTCATAGCTCATAGTTGCTACAGAATGCTCCTGCTGTTCATAGTTCACAATGGTCATAGAGAGCTCATAATGGTCATAGAGTGCTGACAGTGGTCATAGATTATATTGGTCACAGAGATCTCATAATAGACAATAAAAGCCCACAGTATCATAGCTCATAGTGGTCATAGAGATCACACAGTGGTCATAGCTCACAGTGGTCATTCAGAGTTCAGAGTGATCATAGAGTGCTCACAGAGAGTGCATAGTGCTCACAACTCAAAGGGGTCTTTGAGAGTTCATATTGCTCTTAGGAGTCATTGAGAATGCACAGTGATCATATCTCATAGTGTTCATACAGAGATCACAGTAGTCATAGCTCAAAGGGAACATAGAGAGCTCACAGTCGACCTAGAGAGCTTATAGTGGTCAGAGCTCACAGTGGTCATAGAGAGCTCATAATGAACAAAGAGATCATATAGTGGTCATAACTCAGACTGGTCATAGAATGCTCAATGTTGTCAAAGGGAGGTCACCATGGTCATAGTTCATAGTAGTCATAGACGGCTCCCAGGGATCATGGAGAAATCACAGTTGTCAGAGCTACTAGTGGTCTTAGAGGGCACACAGTAGTCGTAGTTCATATTGGCTATAGAGAGCTCACAGTGATCACAGAAAGCTCACATTAGTCATAGTTCATCATGGAACTAAAGAGATCATGGTGGTCATAGCTCATTGTAGTTAGAAAGAGCTCACAGTGGTTATAGAGAGCTCACAGTGTTGATAGCTCATAGATGGCTTATAGTCTTCACAATGGCCATTATTCACAGTGGCCATTAAGCACTCACAGTGGTCATAGGTCACAGTGGCCATTGAGAGTTCACAGTTGTCATAGTTCATAGTGGTCATAGAGAGATCATAGTGGTCACAGAGAGCTCAAACTGTTCATAACTCACAGAGGTCATAGAGAGCTCCTAGTGGTCATAGCTCCTAGTGGCCATAGTCAGCACACAGTGATCATAACTTATAGTCATCATAGAGAACTCACAGTGATCATGACTTATAGTGGTCATAGGGAGTTCATAGTGATCACAGAGGCCTCACAGTGTTCATAGCTCATAGTGGTCATAGGCAGTTCACAGTGGTCATATCTCACAGTGGCCATAGAGAGCTCTCTGTGGTCATAGCTCATACTAGTCAAAGAGGACTCAAAGTTTTCAGAGATCACAGTGGTCATAGATTTTTCATAATGGTCATAGAGAGTTCATAGTGGTTATAGAGGGCAGTGTTACAAGCTCTTAGTGCTCATAGACAGCTTCATAGTGTTCTTATATCTCACTGTGGTCATAGAGAGAGCTCACAGTGCTCATAGCTCATAGTGGTTTTAGAGAGCTCAAAATTTTCATAGAAAGCTCACCATGGTCATTGTGAAGTAACAGTAATCATAGAGTGTTCACAATGGACATAGAGAGCTCCCATTGGTCATAGAAAACTTACAGTAGTCATAGCTCACAATGGTAATAAACAATTTACAGTGCTCATAGCTCATAGTGATCATAGTGAGCTCACAGTGGTTATAGATTGCTCACAGGGGTCATGGAGAACTCCCAGTGGTCATAAAGAGATCACTGTTGTCATAATTTCCTGTTGTCATTGTTCACAGAGGTCATAGAGAGACTGTACTACTCATTGCTCTTAGTGGTCATAGAGTGTTCATAGTGACCGTAGATATCTAACAAGTCATATTTCATGTTGGTCATAGAGAACCCACAGTAGTGGTCATATGTCATACTGGTCATAAGAGCTCAGAGTGTTCATATAGAGATCACAGTGGCAATACCTCATAGTTGTCATAAAGAGCTCAGAGTAGTCTTAAGTCATAGTGGTCATAGAGAGCTTACAGTTGTCACAGAGAGCTCACTGGTCATAGAGAGCTCACGGTGATTATGGACAGCTGACAATGCTCATAGATATCTCACAGTGGTCATAGATAGCTCACAGTGGTCATAACTCAGCGGTCATAGAGAGGTAATAATATACATAGTGTGCTCACAGTGGTCATAGCTGATAGTGGTCATAGAGAGCTAACAGTGGTCATAGAAAACTCATAGTGGTCATAGCGCATATTGGTCATAAAGAAATCACAGTGGTCATAGAGAACTCATAGTTGCCATAAAGAGCTCATGATGGTCGTAGAGAGCTTACAGTGTATGACCACTCATAGTAGTCATACATAACTCTTAGTGGTCACAGAGAGGTCATAGTCCTCAGAGATATCACAGTGGTCACAGAGAGTTCATGGCGGTCATAGATCACAGTGGTTCTAGGGATCACATAATGGCTGTAGAGAGTTCACAGGGGTCATGGCTTATCTTAGAAGTCATACAGCACTTCTAGTGGTCATCGAGACTTTAAAGTGGCTACAGAGAGCTAATAATGTTCATAGTGTTATCACAGTGGTCATACTTCATAGTGGTCATACAGAGCTAATGTTCATAGTGTTGTGACAAAAGTCTTTCCTCATAGTGGTCCAAGAGAGCTCACATTGGTCATAGTTCATAGTTGTCACAGAGAGCTCACAGTGGTTATAGCTCATACTGGTAGAGAGCTTATGTGGTCATAGAGATGGCACAGTCATCACAGGTGTCAAAGTGGTCATAGAAATTTCAGAGTGGTCATAGGGAGCTCACAGTGATGATAACTTACAGTGATCACAGAGAGCTAATGGGGTAATAGAGAGAGAGCTCAAAGTGGTCATAGAGAGGTCAAAATCATCAGAGATTTCAGAATGATCATAGACAACAAACACTAGTCATAATATACAGTAGTCATACAGAGTTCAGATCGGCCGTAGTTCACAGTAATCATACAGAGCTCATATTTTCATAGTTCTTACTGCTCATAAAGAGATCATAGTTAGTTGTAGTTCACAGTGGTCATAGAGAGTACATAGTGGTCATAGAGAGTTGAAAATGGCCATGAACAGCTCATAGTAGACATGGAGAGCTCACAGTGATCATAGACAGCTCACAGTGGTCATGGCTTATACTCTTCTTAGAGAGCTCATAGTGGTCTTAGAGAGCTCACAGCAGTAATGGCTCATAGTTGTCTTAGAGAGCTTACAGTGGTCAAAGCTCATGCTGATTTTAGAGATCTCACATTGGTCATAGCTCAGAGTAGTCATAGAGAGATCAAAGTGGTCATGGATAGGTCACAGTCCTCAGAGATTTCAAAGAGGTCACTGAGAGCTCAGAGTGTTCATAGAGAGCTCACAGTGGTCATAGTGATCTCTCACTGGTCATAGCTCACAATAGTCACTGAGAACTCACAGAGATCATAGCGAGCTCATAGTTGTCATACCTCACAGTTGTCACAGAGAAAACATTTGTCATCCTGAGTTCATAATGCTCAAAGCTCACAATGGCTACAGAGAGCTCACAGTGGTCATAGCTCACAGTGGACATAGAGATCTAATAATGTACACAGGGGCCCCAGAGTGGTGTTAGGTCATAGTGGTCATGGAGCACTCGCCATGGTCATAGAGAGCACACACTTGTCATAGTTCATACCAGTCCTAGAGAGATCACAGTAGTCATAGATAGTTACCAGTGGTCATAGCACATTCACAGTTGTCATAGAGAGCTCATAGTGTAAATAGAGAGCTCATAGTGTAAATAGAGATCTCACAGTGGTCATAGAGAGCTCATGGTTGTCATAGATAGCTCAAAGTTCTAATACAGAGGTCATAGAGGTCATAGATCACATTAATCACAGAGAGCTCATAGTGGTCATAGTTCCTACTGCTGTTAGAACTCTCTTGTGGCCATAGAGAGCTCACGGTGGTCACAGATAACTCACAGCCATCACAGAGAGCTCATACTGGTTATATCTCATAGCAGTCATATAGACCGCATAGTGGTCATAGCTCATACTGCACAGAAGGAATGCATAATGGCCACAGATAGCTCACAGTGGTCATAGAGAGTTCATAGTTATCATGACTTATACTTGTCATAGAGAGGTCATAGTGGTCATAGAGAGCCTACAGTGGTTCTAGAAAGCTCACAGTGCTCATAGAGAGCTCACAGTTGTCACAGAGAGCTCACAGTGTTATTAGGAAGGACATAGTGGTCACAAATTACTGTGGTGACAGATATAATAGTGGTCATAGTGAGCTTATAATTGTCATAGAGATCTTATAATGGCCATAGAGAGCTTATGGTGGTCATGGATAGCTCACAGTGTTCATCGAGTGTAGGAGGAATGGACTAGGCAGGCCTGTATTGTCTGTATGGGCTGCATGCATGAATACAACTTCCCCAAGCTAGAATCTGCAGTGGTGCCTGTTGCTGACATCAAACTCCTGGACTGAGGGGACCAATTTGGACAGGACAACATGGCAAAAGATCCCATTGGAACTTATGAATGTTTGGTGGGGTATATAAGCAGCCCAATATTTGAAATAAACGAGTCTGCAAATCTGAGAGCATGCTTTGCAACTTGCCCTACTCCAAGAGTCCATGATGTTGCCTTTGCGCCTGCTTATGCTGCCCCCAAGGGTCCTCTTGTGTCCCCGTGGGTCCCCAAAACTCCTCATCTGGTGCCCCAAAAGGGGCTTCCATGGCAGCCCTTTCCTCCTCACAGCATACAGCCATGGCCTAAGAATAGCGCAAGTTCCCCACTAAGCACAAGACATTTGGATCCCATACATTCCTAGTGTCATTTGTTCTTCTTTTGGTCCCATCTCTGTTCTTTAGAAAAATGGGTAACCTCCCCTCACACTAAGGATCCCCAAATATGTTTCTTAAAATCTCTCCTAGAGGGGCTGGAGAGGTGGCTCAGGGGTTAAGCCTCTGCTTTGCAGGCAGAATGTCCTGAGTTTGGATCCTAGATCCCACGTATAGACATTGGGAGGAAGCGGGGGCGGCCTGCCTTTCTGGTCCTGGTAGGGCGGAGCCTGTGAATCCCGGGGCAGAGTAAACGAAGTGGAGGTGGTCATGGTGGTTCCCGAATTTGTCCATGGTTCTACATACATACACACAGACACACACACACACATACACACACACACACACACATACATACATATATACATACATACACACATGCACACACATACACGCACAATTGAATAAATAATAAAAAAAAATCTCTCCTAGAGACTACAGGCTTCAAGATTAAGACTGCAGGCCTAGAGGAATTTTGGGATGAGGCTACAGTTTTAGCACCTAGTATCTCCCCAAAGAATATGTGGGAACCCAACCTATGGATGAGGATACTTTTCCTTGCTACAAAAAAAGAGAAAATTAGATAAATATATTCAACTATTAAATATAAAGTTTCTTAAATAGCAATTTGGTTTTGGTACTAAATTTGAAAGTTTAATCTGCTTTTAATGTTTTTCATAATTAAACTAAGCTGCTGGATTTAACTAATATGAGATCTTGTTTTAAATGATAAGGTTTTCCTAAATGTTAACCTGCCTTTGATAAAGCTATCAAGAGAAATTTTAAGACAGATGTCAGTAACTTGTACAACTGCCAGTTGCCAGTAAATTGCATGTTGTTCATGAGTTTGTATGTTTATTTTTTTGTGTTTACATGATGTGTGTCTTGGGTTTCAAAATAAAAAATCTGTGGCCACTTCAATTCTGTTTCACCAGTGTTGCATGCTAATATAAAAATTTTGACATGCCATTTTTAAATACATGTATGCATACTTTAAAACAAGAACAAATATTTTAATGACATCTAATACCTTAACTACTTATGTTTTATATTGATCACAATTGTTTTTTCTGATAGATTATAAGTTTTTCTTTCATGAGAGATTATCTTGCTAGATTTTGATCTTTAATAGGACTACAAATTAAAAAGTCATTGTGTTCTTAAAGGTTTTTCCAGATAGTCCCAAAATAACAAAGTCACTACAGTACTTATTAATTGAACTTACTAATTCCTCTGACTTCTTTTGTAGAATGTTATGACATCAAATCTAACAAACAGGAAAATATAATTGTCCTCTAAAAGATTCATTGGAATTTCTTCCTTTTCCTGGTATGTATGAGCTCCCTTTCTTGGTGACAAATCTCCTTTCTAATTACATGCTCGCATGTGTACTCCTGAGGTGGAATAGAAATTTCAAGTCTCCACTTTAGTCAGAACCCATTCCCTTGAAACAAAACAGAATTAATGTAATCTGGATCTAGCATAGTTTGTTTTCAAGAGATTCTAAGTGCATTTGGGTCAACTCAGGTTCATGTTTCCCATTCCTTGCAAGATTTTGGCCTAAGTTACTCAAGTAGTTTCTTTAACTAAATTTATTTTTCAAACAGCAAGGAAGGAAAGAAAAAGGAAAAAAAAAGTCATAAACTTGACATCTGCCTAAGGAGATAGATAGAATTGTAGCAGACATGCCCAAGCTGACAACCTTGAAATTCCCTTGCAGACAGGGAAAGAAAACAAAACAAAAAAATTATGTTTCTGAGAATAATGGAATCAGATAGCATGTAGCAGAATGCTTGTGGCTTAGAGGCCCACAGAGGAAAGTTTAGTAAAGATTTGCTCTTGTTCTAAAAGCTTCCCTGAAGTTAAGCTTAGTGTTTGGCACAGAAAAATGGCAATGAAAAACTTAAAACAGTTAAATCAGGAACAAGAAGAGAACAAAATGTCTGCTATTAAACAGACCAGCTCCACTGAAAAATCAAAGCTGGCTCTTCATTTAGATCAGAGCACTGGTCCTAAGATAATGCTTAGAGATATGTAGAACTTTCCATGTGAGGAAACAGTGTTCTTTTACATTCCCTTGGTTCCAAAAAGACCTGTGCCACTTTGTTTTAAGAATTCAGAAGGAAGAAGCAAACTAATTTAGATTATTCTGCTCCAAGATTCAGAAAGTTTACATATTTTTGGACAGGCCTTGCTATGCGACCTTAGAGATTTATATGTACCCGCGGAGAAAGGTCTCCAATATGTGAATTACTTACTTACAGCTCTTGGCTTTACACCAGACAAAGGTAGTGCCTATTTCAGGCAAGATAACAGGTAGATATTTTAAGCTTAATTTATCTCTTTTTGGGTCTTTTAGATGGACCTAAATATAAAAAAGTCATCCATCAAAGACCTCTAGACCATCTCAGCACTTCATAGATGAGTCTCATTGACTGCTCACACCTCCTTTGCCCCAACTCAGCAGGAAGTACCCAGAGCGGTTATCATCCCTCATCCCTTGAGTAGGCTGGGTCCTCAGAAGGTTAAAGGGTACAATAGGGAGGTCCAGAACAGTCCTTGCTGGGACAGTCTCTAAGGACTTTGAAGGTCTTTGACATTCCTGAAGGTCTTCCCCCAGAGCTGAAATCCTCCTGAGGAAACACCCTGCTGAGGAACTGACTTATCAATCCTCCCAGAGAAAAGATAGCCAACTTCTCTATGATGGGATTATGGAGATGAATTCTACATATCCAACAAACTGGTTGGTCTCTAGCCCCACATGGGCCTAAGAGCAAGTGGATTGGGCCTAATGGCAGTTAACCAACCAGAAAAAGTCAGTTTGCTTGCCTAGCTGTACAAATGTACTTGGTCCTGGCAGCCATCCTTGGCACCCAAGACCCTCACGGCCCTCTTGTGCTGTGAATACATTTTTATTTCCATGCCTGTTTCTCATGGATTCCACGAGTTTTTCTAACTGCTTGCCTTTCATAAGTTAATTCATAATTTTTTGAGGTAGTTCAAAAATTCTTAAAAGACAAATTTTTGAAGATAACCTACAGAAATTGGGGATTTCTTGTGATAGAAGTTAGAAGATTAAAAATATTAATGGACTAGTAAAGGCTCTATACAAAAACTAAATAGTTCATGCATTTGTGGGAGGCTATACCCGGTATTGGTAATTACAGAGATTTTATTTTTTTAAAAATTGCTTATCTAAACAGACGTACAGGTATTCTCCTATGACCATGTGCTGCTTGTTTATTTCATATTTAATAATATCCTGGTCTCTACAAAATTTAAAAAACTTTTACTAACTTGTGTTATAATTAATCTATATATTTGGCTCTAAAAGATTTTAAAGTACAACAATTATTTGAAATTTTTAAAATTATTTAACATTTTCACTTCAAAATGAGATTTAAGGCTATTTATCTTAAATTAAAAGTTTTCTTTTGTTTACGCATTAAATCCAAATTCCTAAAGGACATAACTGCTTAAGATCTTGTACAGTCTATTATATTTATATTATAAGGTTCATATACTTTAAAGACAAAAATGTTGGTAATTGTAAGAGACCAGAGTCATTAAAAGGCCAAAAGGAACTCATAAAACTTGTTTGACATATGCCCCCGGGACCCAGTGTACCAGGACATTCCAGAAGAACCATAAAAACGTCCCAGGTCTGGATGACAGATATCGCAACTGCCAGATGTCGAGACTGCCAGACACCTCAACCGATGCTTATCTCTACTCCCTTGCCCCTCTTCCCCCTCCAGCCTGAGCATATAAGCTGCACCCAAACCCTGAATAAACGAGACCTTGATAACCATTTGCTTGGTCTCCCTCTTTCTTTCTCGCCCATTGTTTCCTGCAGGCTCGATCCTCCTCAGAACCACGAATAACTGGTCCTGCTGGACAGGACAAGTAATGGGATCTAAGAACTGAAAATCTTAAGTGCAATATGAAAGAGTCAACTTACAATATTTTCTCAGACATGGCCTCTATACTTCTTAGATAAGAAATGACCACCCCAGGAAGATCTTTGTAATACCATCCTCCTAGTAGATTTATGACTTCCTCAGATATACCTCATTTAATTCTCATAATGTTCATAGAGGACCCAGCGTAGTCATAGTTCAAACTGGTCACAGAGAGCTCACATTGGTCATATCTCATAGTGGTTATAAAGAACTCAGTGGTCACAGCTCACAGTGGTCATAGAGAGCTCACAGTGTTCATAGATTGCTTATCCTCATAGAGTGCTCATAGTGGTTCTAGCTCACATTTTTCATAGAGAGCGCATAGTGGTCCTACAGAGCTCATAGTAGTCATATCTCATAGTTTTTATAGAAAGTTCAAACTGGTCATAACTCATAGTCATTATACAGCGCTCACAGTGGTCATAGAGAACTCATAGATGTCACAGAGATCTCACAATGGTTATAGCTCACATTTGTCACAGAGAGCTCAGATTAATCATAGCTCATAGTATTCATAAAGTGCTCACACTAGTCATACAGAGCTCAAGTGGTCCTAGAGAGCTCAGAGTGTTCATACAAAGCCACAGCATCATAGAGAGATCACAGCGGTCATAGAGAGCACACAGTGGGCATAGAGAGCTCACAGTGATCACAGCTCACAGTGGTCATAGAGAGCTCACAGTGGTCATAGCTCAGAGTTTCATAGAGAGGTCAAACTGGCCACAGATAGCCCACAATGCTCACAGAGAGCTCACAATAAAAATGGAGACCTCACACTGGTCATAGTTCATAGTGGTCATATAGAGCTCACAGTTGTCAGAGAGAGCTCATTGTGGTCATAGCTCACAATGGTCATAGGGTGCTCATGGTAATTGTAGAGAGCTCACAGTGGCCATAGGATGCTCATGGTGATTGTGGAGAACTCACAGTGGCCATAGAGTGCTCATGGTGCTATAGAAAGATCACAGTGGTCATTCATCATAGTTGTCATAGAGAGCTCAGAGTGCTCACACCTCACAGTGGTCTTATAGAGCTGACAATGTTCACAGTCAGTTCACATTGGTCATAGCTCATTTCTCATAGAGAATTCGCAGAGGTCATAGAGAATTGGTAGTGCTCATAGAGAGATCACTGTGCTCATAACTCATATTGTTCATAGACAACTAAGCCATTGGTCATCATAATCATAGAGAGTTCAAAATGGTTCTAGCACATAGTGGTCATAGAGAGCGCACAGTTTTCATAGCTCATAGCAGTCATAGAGATCACAGAGGTCATAGGTAATAGTGCTCATAGAGAGCTCACAGAGATGTTAGAGTATTCGCTGTGGTTATAGCTCATATCATAATGATCATAAAAAGCTCACAGTTGACATAGCTCATAGTGGTCATTGAGAGCTCAGTGAATATAGAGAGATCACAGTGGTCATAAGTTCTAGTGGTCATTGAGAGCTCACAGTGGTCATAGATAGCTCACAGTTGTTATAAGTCATAGAGGCCATAGAGACCTCACAGTGGTCATATCTCACGGTGGTCATAGAGAGCCCACAGTGGACATAGGGAGCTCATAGTGGTCATAACTCATAGTGGTCATAAAGAGCTTACAATGGTCATAGCTCATAGCTGTCCTACAGATCTTATAATGCACATAAAGAGCTCACAGTGTTCATAGCTCACAGTGATGATAGAGAAATTATAGTGGTCAAAGCTCAGTTCTCGTAGAGAACTCATAAAGGACCTAGTGAACTCACAGTCCTCATAGCTCATAGTGATCTTAGCTCATAGTGATCATAGAGCACTCACACTGCTCATAAGTCATTCTGGTAATATAGGATTCATGGTGGTCATAGAGACATCACAGTGGTCATAGCTAGCTCTCATAGAGATCATAGAAAGCCTATTCTGGTGATATTTCCTTTGTGAACTCTTCTTGTACACTGAGTTCACTATGCCATTATGAGCTCTTTATGACGAATATAAGCTATGACTACTGTGAGCTATCTATGATCATTGGGAGCTGTGAATGTTATGAGCTGGCTATGACCTCTGCGAGCTCTCTATGACCACTGTGAGCTTTCTATGACCACAGTGAGCTTTCTATGGCCTCTGTGAGCTATCACAACTATGAGCTCTATATGAGAACTGTGAGCTCTCAATGGAAACTGTGACCTCTCTGTGGCCACTTTAATCTCTGTATGACCACTGTGAGCTCTGTATTACTACCATGAACTCTCTGTGATTACTATGAACTTAGACCATGGTGAGCTCTGTATGACTCCTATGAACTATGAGCGCTTTGAGGAACACTATGATCTATGACCAGTGTGAGCTCTCAGTGAACACTATGAGCTCTCTATGACCACTGAGCTATGAACACTATGAGTTCTCTATGACCACTATGAGCTATGACCACTGAGGTATCAGTGACCATTATGTGGCATCAATGACTCCTATGACCTATGACCATTATGAGCTTTATTGATATCATATTGGTCATAAAGAGCTCACAGTGGCCACAGTTGAGAATGGTCATAGAGCATTCAAAGTGGTCATGAAGAGATCACAGTTATCAGATATTTCCAAATGGTCATAGAGAGCTCATTGTGTTCATAGAGAGCTCACAGATTTTATAGTGAGCTCACAGTTGTCACTGCTTATAGTGGTCACAGAGAACTCACATTGGTCATGCAGATCTCTCAGTGGTCATAGAGAGCTCACAGATTTTATAGTGAACTCACAGTCGTCATTGCTTAGAGTGGTCACAGAGAACTCATATTGGTCATACAGATCTCTCAGTGGTCATAGAGAGCTCACAATGGTCATAGAGAATTCAGAGTGGTCACAACTCACACTGTGAATAAAGTGCTTACAGTGGTCATAGCTCACAGTGGTAAAAGAGAACTCAAAGTGGTTATAGAGAGCTCACAGTGGTCAAAGAGCTTATAGTGGTCATTGAGAGCTTACAGTTGGCATAGCTCATATTTGTCAGATAGCTCAGAGTGGTCATAGCTCATAGTAGACATAGAGAGCTCACAGTGGTCATAAAAGGCTCACAGTTGTCATTGAGAGCTCACACTGGTCATGGAGAGCTCACAGTTATCATAGAGAGCTCACAGTTGTGTTGTCATAGAGAGCTCATAGTGGTCATTGAAAGCTCACAGTGGTCATCAAAAGCTCACAGTGGTCATTGAGAGCTAACAGTTGACATAGAGTGCTAACAGTTGTCATAGAGTGCTCCCAGTTGTCTCAGAGAGCCCACAATGGTCATAGAGAGCACACAGAGCTCATAGAGAGTTCATAGTAATCACAGCTCAGGGGTCATAGAGTGCTCACTGTTTTAATAGCTAATCTTAGTCATAGAGAGCTCATAATGGTCATAGAGAGCTGACAATGATCATAGAGAGCTTACAGTGGTTATGAAAAGCTCATAGTGATCATAGCTCACAGTGGCCATACAGAGTTGACAGTGGTCATAGCTCATAGTGGTCATTGAGCATTCACAATGAGCTCGCAGTGGTCAACGTGAGTTCAAAATGGGAATAGTGAGCTTACAGTGCTCATAGTTCATAGTGGTCAGAGAAAGCTTGCAAAGGTCATAGTTCATAGTGATGATAGAGAGCTTGCAGTGGTCATATATCATAGCAGACATAGACAGCTCACAGTGGTCAAAGAGAGATCACAGTGATCATAACTCATATTTGTCAAAAAAAAGCTTATAGTGGCCATATACAGTTCTCCACAGTCGTAGAGTGTTCACTTTGGCGCTAGAGACGTGACCATGATTGTAGGGAGCTCACTGCCTTGATAAACAGCTCACAATGCTCATAGAGATCCAACAGTGGTCATATAGATCTGATAGAGATCTTACAGTCATCCTAGAGTGATGATAGTGTTCATAGAGAATTCACATGGTCATAGAGTGCTCATGGTATTCATAGAGAACTTACAGTAGTAATATAGAGGTCATAGTTGTCATAGCTCATAGTGGTCTTAGAGAGCTCACAGTGATCCTAGCTCATGGTCCTGTTAGAGAGTTCATAGTCTTCATAAAGAGCTCAGAGTGAACCTAGAAATATCACAGTGATCATGTAAAGCTCACAGTAGTCCTAAGGAGCTCAGAGTGGTCACAGACAGCTTTCCATAATCACAGAGAGATCACAATAAAAACAGATTTCTCACAGTTGGTCATAGAGAGTTCACAGTGGTCATTGAGATCTCACGGTGGTAATAGAGAGATAATAGTGGTCATAGATCATCATTGTAATAGTGATCTCTTTTGGCCATAGAGAGCTCATAGCTGTCATTGCTCCTAGTGTTCTAGAGAGATCACAGTGGTCATAGAGAGTTTACAGTGGTCATAAAGAGTTCACAGTGATTATACTGACTGACCCCACCATTGTCAGTGCTCATAGTGGTCATAGCCCATAGTGATGATAGATTTCTCTTGTAGGCATAGAAAGCTCAATATTGTCATAGCTCATAGTGTTCCTACAGAGCTCACAGGGGTCATTGTTCACAGTGGTCCTAGTGAGGTAATAATGTTCATAGTGAGCTCACAGTGGACATAGTTCATAGTTCTCATGGATAGTTCCCAGTGGTCATAGCTTAGAGTGGTCATAGAGAGCTCAAAGTAGTCATGGAGATATCACAATCATCAGATATTTCAAGGTGGTCATAGAGAGTTCTTAGTATACAAAAATGCGTGCACAGTCGTCATAGAGAATTCACAGTGAAAATAGAGAAGTCATAGTGGTTATAGAATATAGTGGTGGTAGTGATTCCTTGTAGTCATAGAGAGCTCATAGTTCTTATAGCTCATAGTGATCATAGAAAGCTTACAGTGGTCATAGCTCATAGTGGTCTACAGAGCTCATGATGGTCACAGAGAGTTCACAGTCGTCATAGAGAGCTCACAATGGCCATACTGAGCTCACAATTGGCAGAGTTTATTGCGGTGAAAACTCATAGTGATGACGGAGTTCCCTGTGGCAATAGAGAAATCAACATGGTCATAGTTCATCGTGGTCATAGAAAGCTCAGAATTGTCACAGCTCATAGAGTTCAAAGAAAGCTCACAGTGGTCCTACAGAGCTCACAATGACCATAGAGTGTTCAACGTGGTCAAAGCTCACAATGCACACAGAGTTCATAATTGTTATAGAAAGCTCACAGTCATCATGGCTTATACTGGTAATAGAGTGCTCATAGTGATCCTAGAGAACTCACAGTGGTGACACATCATATTGGTCATAGAGAGCTCAGAGTGTTAAAAGCTAATAGTAGTCATAGAGAGTGAACAGTGGTCATAGCTCATAGTAGTAATAGAGAACTCATAGTGGTCATAGACAACTCACACTGGTCATAGCTCAAAGTGGTCATAGAGAGCTCAAAAAGCTCAAAGTTGTCATACAGAGGTAACAGTCGTCAAAGATTTCACAATGG
The DNA here is from genome assembly GCA_023101885.1 of Typhlomys cinereus. Lineage (NCBI taxonomy): Eukaryota > Metazoa > Chordata > Mammalia > Rodentia > Platacanthomyidae > Typhlomys > Typhlomys cinereus. Next base: position 6,118,266 of record JALPQD010000105.1, on the reverse strand, counting down.
TCAGAGAAGCTCATAGCTCACAATGGTAATAGAGTGTTTGTTGTGGTCATAGTCTACAGTGGTTATAGAGAGCTCAAAGTGGTCATAGAGAACTTGTAGTTATCATAGCTCTCAGTGTGCATAAGCTCTCAAAGTCGTCCAAGCTCAAAGTAGTTATAGAGAGCTCATAGTGGCCACAGATTATTCAGAGTCTTCATAGGTCATCATGGTCATAGAGAGGTCTCAGTGGTCATAGAGAGCTCACAGTGGTCATACAGAGCTCACAGTGGTCATAGAGGGCTCTCAGTGTTCATAGAGAACTCACAGTGGTCAGAGACTGAATGCAGTGGTATTTTAGAGTTCTCTATTATGGCTGTTTACTGTTTATGAACATTGTGACTTCCCTGTGAGCACTTTGAGCTCTCTATTAACAGTAAGCTCTCAATAACTACAATGAGCTGTCTGTGACCACTGTGAGCTCTCTATGACCACTATGACCTATGACCACTGTGATACTTCTATGAGCACTATGAGCTTTCACCACTGTAAGCCCTTTATGACCAGTATGAGCTATTACCACTGTGATCTCTCTCTAACCACTGTAGCTTTCTATGAAAAATATGACCTATGAACACTCTGAGCTTGCTATGACCACTATGAGCTATGACCATTGTGAGGTACCTATCACTCTCATGAGCTGAGATAATTGTCATCTCTCGACAACTGTGAGCGATGACCACTATCGTATTTCATTGTCCATTATGAGCTCTGTAATTTTATCTTTTTTTTTTTCCGGTGCTGGGGACCGAACCCAGGGCCTCGCGCTTGCTAGGCAAGCGCTCTACCACTGAGCTAAATCCCCAACCCGCATTATGAGCTCTGTATGACCACTGTGAGCTATGACTACTGTGAGCTCTCTATCATCATTGTGAGTTCTATATGACCACTTTGAGCTCTTTATGTCCACTATGAGCTATGACCACTGTAACTTCTCTATGACCACTTTGAGCTCTTTATGTCCACTATAAGTTCTCTGTGACCACTGTAGCTCACTATGAGAACTATGATCTATGACAATTGTGAGCTCTTTATGACCATTATCAGCTCTACATTGCCACTGTGAGCACTCCATGACACCTATAAATTCTATATAACCATTCTTAAATCTGTATGATGACTATGATTTCTGACACTGTGAATTCTCTATGACCATTTTGCACTTTGTGACAATTCTAGCTCTCTATGGAAAATAAAATATATGACCACTATGAGCTCTCTATGACCACTATGAGCTATGAACACTGTGATCTCTCTATGATTACTTTGAGCTCTCTGTGACCATTGGGAGCTCTCTATGACCACTATAGCTCTATATGAAAAAATAACTAATGACCACTGTGAGCTTTCTATGACCACTATGAGCCATGATGTCTGAGCTATCTATCACCATTGTGATTTATGAACACTGTGAATTCTTGATGACCACTGTCATAGCTTCTTGTCCATTATGAGCTCTCTATGACCATTGTGTGCTATGACCACTGTGAACTCTTTATGACCACTATGAGCTATGAATTCTGGAGGCTCTCAAGGTCCACTATGAGTTCTCTATGACCAATGTGATCTATGACCACTGTGAGCTCTCTATTACCATTATAAGCTATGACCACTGTGTGCTGTCTATGAGCACTGTGAGCTTTATAAGACCACTATGAGCTATGAATACTGTGAACTGTCTGTGAACATTTTGAGCTCTTCATGACCACTGTGAGTTCTCCATAATCACTGTGAGCCCTCTATGACCACTATGATCTCTGATCACTCTGCGCTCAAGTTTAAATATGAGCTATAATCACCTTGAGCTCCCTCTGACCACTTTAGCTATGACCAGTGTGAGCTTCCTATGAAAACTGTAAGGTAGGAGCAATCTGTGAAAATTTTGAGCTCTCTATAACAACTATGAGTTATGTGCATCTGAGTTCTCTATGACCACTATGAGCTATGACCAGTGTGAGCTCTCTGTGACCACTGTGAGCTTTCTGTGACCACTTAGTTCTGACCTCTGTTAGCTCTCTATGACCATTATGAGCTATGATCACTTTGAGCACTCTATGGCCATTATGGGCTCTCTATGACCACTATGCACTATGACCACTGTGATCTCTGTATGGCCACTATGAGCTCTCTCTGACTATTTTGAGGTATGATCACTATGAGCTAACTATGACCTCTATGAGCTATGACAACTAAGAGTTCTCTGTAACTGTGAGATTCTATGATGACTGTGACCTCTCTGTGACCTCTTTGAGCACAGAATGACCACTTTGACCTCTCTGTGATCATTGTGAGCTCTTTAGGAACCATATGGTCTATGACCACTGTGAGCTCTCTATGACTCCTATGAAGTATGACCACTGTGAGCTCTTTATGACCACTATGATCTAAGATCACTGTGAGATCTCAAGGTCTTTATGACCATTATGAGCTATGACCACTATGATTTATCTATGATTTCTTAGCGCTTTCAGGATGACTGTAAACTATGACCACTGTGAGTTGTCTATGACCACTATCTATTACCACTATGAGCTATGACCACTGTGAGATCTCTATGACCACTGTGAACTCTTTCTGACCACTATTAGCTATGACCAATGTTACCTCTCTATGATTACTCTGAGCTCTTTATGATCATTTTGAGTTCTCTGTAATCACTGTACTCTCTATGAGCTGTAAGATGTATGACCATTGTGAGCTCTATATTACCACTCATAGTAGCTCATAGTAGTTATAGACAGTTCAAAGTGCTCATAGAGAGCTCACAGGGATTAAATGTCTCAGTGGTCATAAAGGGCTCACAGTGGTCATAGCTCATAGTGATCATACAGAACTCACAGTGCCCAGAAAGAGCTTATAGTGATCATAGCTCATAGTGATCATAAAAAACTCACAGTGGATATAGCTCATAGTGGTCATAAAGAGCTCACAGTAGTCATAGTAAACAGTGGCCATAGAGAACTGATAATCCTAATCAAGAGCTCCCTAGTGAGAGAGACCTGACATTGGTCATAGCACATAATGGTAATAAAGAGCTCACAATGGACATAGCTAATAATTGTCACAGTGCTCATAAGAGCTCAAAGTTGTCATGAAGAGGTCATAGTTGAGGTAGAGAGCTCATAGTGCCGTAGAGAGTTGAAAGTGGTCACAGAGAGTTCATAGTGGTTGCAGAGAACTCACAGTGGTCATAGATCATAATGCTCATAGGGAGTTCACAGTGGTCAAAGAAAGCTCACAATGGTCATAGGTCTTAGTGGTCATAATGGGCTCACAGTGTTCACAGCTCATAGTGGTCCTAGAAAACTCTCAGTGGTCAAAAAGAGCTCAACATCATTATAGAGCGTTCACAGTGGTCATACTGGTCATAGAGAGTTCACAGTGTTTATAGAGAGCTCATAGTGGTTACCACTCAGAGTGGTCATAGAGTGCTCACAGTGGTCATAAAGATTACACAGTGCTCATAGCAAACAGTGGACATGGAGAACTGATAATCCTCATCAAGAACTCACAGTGGTCAAAGCTCACACTGATGATTGATAGCTGACATTGGATATAGATGACAGTGGTTTTAGAGTTCCCCAAGTAGTTATAGAGAGCTTAGAGTGACCATTGCTCATAGTGATCACTGAACGTTCACAGTGGTCCCAGCGCATGGTGGTCATAGAGAAGTTAGAGTGCTCATAGAGAGCTCACAGTGTTCATATGGAGCTTATATTGGTCATAGAAAGCAAACAGTGGTCATAGAGAGAGAATAGTGGTCATAGCTCTTATTTTAATACAAAGTTCACAATGGACAAAGAATTCACAGTGGTCATAGTACATAGGGCTCATATTGAGCCCATATTGGTCATAGAGAGCTCACAGTGCTCATAATGAGCTCAGAGTGGTCACAAAGAAGTCATAGTTGAGGCATAAAGATCTGAAAGTGGTCACAGAGAACTTAGTGGTCATAGAGAACTCACAATGGTCATAGATCATAGTGCTCATAGACATCTCACAGTAGTCAAAGAAAGATCACAATGGTCATAGATCATGGTGGTCATACAGGGCTCACAGTGATCATAGATCATAGTAGTCACAGAGCACATATAGTGGTCAAAAATATCTCAATGTCTTCATAGGGAGTTCACAGTAGTTATACCTCATACTGGACATAGAGAGCTTGCAATGCTCATGAAGAACTCATAGTGGTATCAGTCACAGTGGTCATAGAGTGCTCACAGTGATTAAAGCTCATAGTGGCCATGAAGAGCATATTGTGCTCACTGCTCATAGTGGTCATTGAGAGCTTAAGTGGTCATAGATAGCTCACAGTGGCCATAGCCCATAGTGGTAAGAGAAAGCTCACAGTGATCAAAGAGATGTCATGTCGACATAGCTCATAGTGGTCATAGAGAGCTCACAGTGGTCATAGCTCAAAGTGATCACAGAGAGCTCACATAGGGCATAGATATCACACAGTTGATATAGACAGCTGAGAGTAGTTATAGAGAATTCAGAAAGTGGTCGTGAAGAGCTCATAGTGGTCAGAGCTCATAAGAGTTCGGACATAATACTGCTCATAAAGCTCAAAGTATTCAAACAGACTCACAGTGGTCATAGATCATACTGGTCATAGAGAGCTCATATTGGTCATAGATGACAGATGTCAAATAGAACTCATAATCATCATAGAGAGCTCATAGTGGTCATAGATCATAGTGGTCACAGAGAGCTCACAGTGGTCATAGATCATAGTGGTCACAGAGAGCTCACAGTGGTCATACATAACTCAAAGTCAGCACAGCCAGATCAAAGTGGGCATAGAGAGCGCATATTTTTCATAGAAAGCTGATAGCTGACACAGCTTACAGAGGTCTTAGAGAGCTCATTGTGGTCATAGCTCATAGTGAACATAGATCAAAGTGATCATAAAGAGCTCACTGTGGTCACAGCTAATAGTGGTGATAGAAAACTCACAATGTTCATAGAGTGTTCCCATTAGTCTTGAAGAGCTCACAGAGGTCAGTGCTCACAGTGGTCATAGAGACTCACAGTGCTCATAGCTCGTAGTGGTCATAAGGAGTTCACAGACATCAAAAAGAGCCTCAAATGGTCTTTGAAAACTCACAATTGTGAGAGAGAGTTCCACGAGGTCATAGAGAGGTCACAGTGATCATTGAGATCTCACTATTGTCACATAGAGTTCATAGTTGTCATCACTCACACAGATCATAGAGAGCCCATAGTGCTTATAGTTCATGGTGAGTATACAGAATTCATAGTAGCCTCAGAGAAATTGCAGTGTTCAAAGCTCGTAGAATTCACAAAGAACTTATAGTGATCCTCATAGTGGTCCTAGAGAGCTCACAGTGGTCCTCGCTCACAGTGATCATAGAGAGTTCATAACACAAAATAAGAACATGCTGTGGGATTAGCTCATAGTAGTCATAGAGAACACACAGGAGTCATAGTTTCCAGTGGTCAAAAAGAACTCACAGTAGTCATTCCTCATAGTATTCATAGAGAAAGCTCAGTGGTCAAAACTCATAGTGATCATAGAGAGCTCACAGCTGTGATTATTCATAGAGAGCGCACAATGGTCATAGCCCCTAGTTTTTATACAGATATCAAAGTAGATATAGAGAGCTCATATTGGTCATTGAGAGCTCACAGTGATCATAGCTAAAGTGGTAATAGAGAGCTCAGAGTGGTCATTGGTCACAGTGATCATAGAAAGCTCACAGTGTTCATAGCTCATTGTGGTCAGAGAGAGCTCACTGTGGTCACTGAGAGCTCAAACGTGATGGGGAAGTCATGGTGGTCAGAGAGAGCTTAAAGTAGTCATAGAGATCTTATAGTGATTACAAAGAGCTCACTGTTGTCATAGAGAGCTCATACTTGTCATACCTCACAGAGGTCATAGATGGCTCATAGTGCTCATAGTTCATAATGGTCATAGAACTCTAATAGTGAGCTTACAGAACTCACAGTGTTAATAAAGAGCTCACAGTGGTCACAGCTCATAGTACTTATAGAGAGGACACATTGACCATAGCTCATAGTGGTCATAGAGAGCTCACAGTGGTCACAGATACCTCACAGTTGTCAGAGCTCACAGTGGTCATTGAGACCTCACGGTAGTTCTAGTTCACAGTGGTCATATAAAGCTTATTATGGTCATAACTCATAGTTATCAAAGAGGGCTCATAATGGTCATAAAGAGCACAGAGTTGTCATAGCTCACAGTAGTCATAGAGAGTAAACAGCAGTTATAGCTCACAGTCATCATAGAGTTCATAATCCAAAATGAGAATTGATAGTGCTCATTGCTCACAGTCGTCATAAACAGCTCATAGTGGTCATAGGTCATAGTGGTCCTGTAGAGCTCACAGTGGTCATAAAGCATGCAAAATGGTTGTACAAAGTCACATGGATCATAGATCACAGTGGTCATAAAGCGCTTGTAGTGGTCATAGAGAGCTTACAGTGGTTGTAGGGAGCTCACAGTAATCAAAGAAAGCTCAAACTCATCATATAGAGTTAACAGTGGTCTTACCTAACAGTGGTAATAAAGACCTCACAGTGGGCATAGAGTGCTCAGAGGGGTAATAGTTCATATTGGTCATAGAGTGGTCACAATGGTCATAGCTCACAGTGGTAATAGAGAGCTCACAGTGGTCATAGGTATTATAGCTCACAGAGAGCTTCATTGGTGGTAGAGAGTTCACAGTGGTCATAAAGAGCTCAAAGTACTCATAGAGAAGTCACAGTGGTCATAGCCCTTAGTGAGTAGTCATAGAGAGTAATGAGATCACCATGGTCATAGAAAGGTCACAGTGGTAACAGCTCTCATAGTGATCATAAAGAGATCACAGTGTTCATATCGCCTAGTGGACACGGAGAGCTCATAGTTGCCATACAGTGTTCACTGTGGTCATGGAGAACTCACAGTGTTCATAGCTCACAGTGGTCATAGACAGCTAACAGTTTCAATAGCTCATAGTGGTCACAGAGAGCTCACAGTGGTCAAAGCTCACGGTGGTAATATAGTGCTCAGAGTAGAGATAGCTCATTGTGGCCATAGAGAGCTCATAGTAGTCACAGAGAACTCAAAATGGTCATAGCTCAAAGTGGTAATAGAAAGGTCACAGTGGTCATAGCTCATAATATTCATATAGTGTTCATAGTGGCAATAGAGTATTCACAAGGTCATAAATCATAGTGCACATTGAGGGCACATTCTGGTCACAAGTGGTAGTGGTTATATAGAGCTCGTAGTGTTAATACCTCATAGTGGTCATGCAGAGCTCATAGTGATCATAAAGAGGTCACGTGGTCATAGAGAGGTCATAGTAGTCATAGATCAAAGTAGTTATAGAGAGGTCAGAGTTAATAGCTCACAATGGTCCTAAACAACTTAAAATCATCATAGAGAATTTACCTTAGTCATTGCATATAGTAGTGATAGAGGAATCACAGTGGTCCTACAGATAGTGGTCATTAAGAGATCATAGTGGTCATGGCTCATAGTGGTCATAGAAAGCTCACTGTGCTCATAGGTCAAAGTGGTCCTAAAATATGGCAGTGGTTATAGTGTACTCATAGTTGCATGGAGAGCTCACAGTAATCAAAGCTCAAAGTGGGCATAATCAGCCCATAATGGACATTGAGAGCTCACAGTAGTTATAGAACATAGTGGTCATAAAGACCTCACAGTGGTCATAAATCATAGTGGTCATTGAAAGCTCAGAGTAGTCATACAGGTTCAAAGATGTCATAAAGAGGTCACAGTTGTCATAGAAAGCTAAGTTTTCATAGCTCACAGAGGTCATAGAGAGCTCAAAAGTGCTATAACTCATAAAAGTCATAGAGAGCTCATAGTGGCCATAGAGAGATCACAATTGTCATAGCTCACAGTGGTCATAGAGAACTCACAGTGGTTGTAATTTATAGTGGTCATAGAGAGCTCACAGTGATCAGAGCACCCAGTGGTCATGGAGAACTCACCCTGCTCCTAACCCATAGTGCTCATAGAGAGCTCACAGTGGTCATAGAATGCACACAGTCTTCATAGTGAGATCAAAGTGCTCATAGAGGTTACAGTCATCACAGAATCCTGACTGTGGTCATAGATAGCTCACAGTGATCATACAGAGATCATCGTGGTAAGAGATAGCTCATAGTGGTCACAGCTTACAGATGTCAAAGAGAGTTCATAGTGGTGATAGTCCACAGTGGCCATAAAGTGTTCATAGGGCAAATAGCTCATAGTGGTCCTAAAGAGCTCACTGTGGTCATAACTCAAAGTGGTCATAGAGAGTTCACAATGTTCATAGCTCATAGTGGTCATACAGAGCTCACTTTGGTCATAGAGAGCTCACACTGGTCATAGAGAACTCATAGAGATCATAGCTCATAATGGTCATAGAGTGCCTACAATGTTCATAACTGATAGTGTTCATATAGAGCTCACAGTGTTCATAGAGAGCTCATAGTACTGGTAGATCATAGTGGACATACAGAGTTACAGTGGTCATAGCTCATTGTGGTCATAGAGTACTCACAGTAGTCATAGCTGACTACATCTGAACATCACAATGTTCATATATCATATAACTTATAGAGTGCTACATTGGATACAAAGAGTTCACAGTTTTCATAAAGCTCAAAGTGGTCATAGAAAGTTCACAATATTCGCAGCTAATAATGGTCATAACATGCTCACAATGGTCTAAGACTGTTCACCATACTTATAACTCATAATGGTTATAGAGAGCTCACAGTGGTCATAGCTCATAGTAGTGACAGAATTCTCACAAAGGTCACAGAGAACTCAGAATAGTCATAGACTTCTCATAGTGGTCATAGAGAGCTTACAGTGCTGATAGGTCATAATGCTCATAGAGAGCTCACAGTGCTCAAAGACAGCTCATATTGATCATAGAGACCTCAGAATGTTGGTAGAGAATTCATAATGGTCATAGTGATCTCATAGTGGTCATAGATCATAGTGTCATGCAGCGAGATCATAGTGTTCATGTAGCGATCACAATGGTCAGAGAGAGCTCACAGTGGTGATAGCGCATAGTGATCATAGAGTTCATAGTATTCATAGTATTCATAGCTTATAATGGTTGGAGCTTACAGTGCTCATAGCTCCTACTAGTCAGAGAATTCAGAGTGGACAATGAGTGAACAGTGGGCATTGCTCTCAGTGGTCATCAAGAGGTGATAGTGGTCATAAGTCATAAAGGTGATAGATACCTCACAGTCATCATAATTCCTAGTGGTCATAGAGAGCTCACAGTGGTCATTAGTAATATTTTTCATATAGAGCTACAATGGTGATAGAGAGCTTAAGTGGTCACCACTAGTTCTATTCACAGTGATCATAGCTCACAGTGGTCACAGGGAGCTCATAATAATGGACTTAGAGAGCTTACAATTTACATAGCTCATAGTTGTGATAGAGAGTTAATAGTGGTCATAGTTCACAGTGGTCATAGAGAACACATAGTGGGCATAATTCAAAGCGGTCATAGAAAGCTCACAGTGATTATAAAGAGCTCACAGTTGAAATAGAGACTGCATAGTCCATACAGCTCACATAGGTCATTGAAGGCTTACAGTGGACATAGTTCACAGTTGTCATAGAGCTCTCAGTGGTCATAGCACACAGTGATCATAGAGAGCTCACAGTTGTCATAGCTAACAGTGGTAATAGGCCACTCATAATGGACTTGGAGAGCTCATAGCAGTCATGGAAAGCTCATAGTAGTCATTGTTCATAATGTTGGTAGAGAGGTCACAGTGGTCATAAATCATAGTGATCATAGAGAGCTTACATTGTTATATGTTATAGTAGTCATAGAGAGCATAAGTGGTCAGTGAGACCTCACAGTGGTCATAGTGGGCTCATAGTGATCATACAGAGTTCAGAGTTGTCATAGAGAGCTCACAGTTATCAGAACGAGTTCATAATGTTCATAGAGAGTTCAGAGTGATCATAGATCACAGTGTTCACAGAGAGATCACAGTGGTCATATTTCTTTATTGTCATAAAGAGCTCATAATTGCCATAAAGAGATCATAGTGGTCATAAAGAGCTCATAGTCATCACAAAGAGCTCAGTGTGGTCATAGCTCATAGTGCTCACAGGGAGCTCACAAGAGCCATAGCTCATAGTAGATATGAAGATGTAACTCCGGTGAAAGTTCATAGTGATTATAAAGAGCTCACAGTGGTCATAGCTTACAGTGGTCATAGCTCCTACTAGACATAGAGAATTCAAAGTGGACAATGAGTGAACAGTGGTCATCGCTCTCAGTGGTCATCAAGAGGTGATAATTGTCATAAGTCATAAAGGTGATAGATACCTCACAGTCATCATAATTCATAGTGGTCATAGAAAGTAATTAGTAATATTTTTCATATAGAGCTATAATGGTGATAGAGAGCTTACAGTGGTCACAGAGAGCTCAAAATACCAATGGAGAGGTCATCGTGGTCATAGTCATCACAGAGAGCTCACAAAATTAAAACTCATAGTGGTCATGGAGAGCTCATGGTGGTCAAACTCATAGATATCATTGAGAACTCATAGTGGTCATAGAGAGCTCACAATGGTCATTGATTGCACACAGTGTTTGTAGCTCACAGTGAGATGTAATGGGGTCATAGCTCATAGTGCTTTTAGAGAGCTCACAGTTGTCATAACTCACAGTTGTCATACAGAGATCATAATGGAAAATGAGAACTAACAATGGTAATAGCTCATAGTGGTCATAGAGAAATCACATTAGTCATAGCTCATAGTGGACATAGAGAGCTTAAAGTGGTTATAGATAACTCACAGTGGTCATAGCTTACAGTCATCATGAGAGCTCACAGTGGTCATAAACGATCACAGTGGTCATGGCTCATAGTGGTCATAGACAGCGTATAATGGACCTAGAGATCTCACAATGGTCATAAATCATAGTGGTCATAAAGAGCTCACAGTGGTCATACTTCATTGTAGTCATAGAGAGCTCACAGGACTCATAGAGAGCACAAAGTGGACATACAGAGCTCATAGTAGTCATACATCACAGTGATCATAAAGAACTAATAATGGAAATTGAGAGCTCACAGTGCTCATAGCTCATAGAAGTAATAAACAGCTCACAGAAGTCATAGCTCATATTGTTCATAGAGCAATCACAATGGTCATAGTGAGCATAAAATGCTCAAAGAGAGCTCACAGTGTGCATAGGAAGCTCACAGTGGTTGTAGCTCATAGTGGTCATAGAGCTTACAGTGGTCAGAGCTAACAGTGGTCATAGAGAACTCATAATCAGCATAGACAGCACACAATGGTCATAACTGATCATGGTGATGAAGAGATCATAGTGTTCATCACTCACAGTGGTCATAGAGAGGTCATAGAGACCATGGAGACCTCACAGTCATTATGGTCATTGGGAACATAGAAAGCTCATAGTGGTCATACTTCATAGTTCTCATAGAGAGTTCATAGCATTCATAGATCATAATTGCACATAGAGAGCTTACAGTGCTCATAAAGAAATCGCAGAGTTCATAGTTCATAGTGGTCATACAGAGCTCGAAGTGGTCACAGCTCATAGAAGTAATAGAGAGCTCATAATGGACAATAAAATATCACAGTTCTCATAACTCATAGTGGTCACAGAGATCACATGGTGGTAACAGATATTAGTGGTCACAGAGAGCTTATAATTGTTATAGACAACTCATAGTGCTCATAACTCACAGTGGGTCATAGACCGCACATAATGGAGAATGAGAGCTCAAAGTAGTCATAGATATTAGAGAAAATAGGGAGTTCACAGTGTTCATAGTTCGTAGTGGTCATAAAGAGCTCATAGTAGTCATTGAGAGCTCACAGTGGCCATAGATCATAATGGACATAAAGACATTGCAGTGGTCATAGCTCATACCTGTCATAGAGAGCTCACATTGGTCATAGATTGCATTGCTCATAGAGAGGTGCAAAGGTCATAGAGGGCTCACAGCAGTCCTAACTATCAGTGTACATAGAGAGCTCAAAATGGATATAGAGAGCTCACAATGGTCCTAGCTCATACAAGACATAAAGGTTCACAGTGGTCAGAGCTCATAGTGGCCATAGATAGCTCACAGTTGTCATAGATCATAGTGCTCATATAGAGAGCTCAAGTGGTCATAGAGAAATCAGTTTTCATAGAGAGTTGAGAATGGTTATAGCTCACAGAGATCATTTACAGTTCATAATGGTCATAGCTCATAGTAGTCATAGAGAGCTCATAGTGGACATAGAGAACTCACACTGGTTTTTCTTCATAGTTGTCATAGAGAGCTCACAGTACTCTAAGAGAGTACACAGTGGTCACAGTTCATAGTAGGCATAGAGAGCTTACAGTGGTTATAGCTCATAGTGGTCATAGAGAGGACACAGTAGTTATAGATAGATCACAGTTTTCATACAGAGCTCACAGTGGTCATAGCTCACATAAACCGTTGAGAGGTCATAGCAGTCATAAGTCAATGTGGTCATAGCGAGCTCATAGTCATCATAGGTGACAGTGATCATAGAGAACTCATAATCATCTTTGAGAGCTCAAAATGGTCATAGCTCATAGTGGTGGTAGAGAGCTAACAGTGGTCATAAATCTTAGTGGTCATAGGGAGCTCACAGTGGTTATACCTCATATTGGTCAGACAGAGCTTATAGTGGCCATACAGAGCTCACAGTGGTCATAGCTCAAAGTAGTGATAAAAAGATCACAGTGGTCATAATTCATAGTGATCACAGAGAGTTCACAATGTTTATAGCTACTACTTTGCAGAGAAAGTTTTTTAGAAGTCATTGAGAGCTCATAGTGGTCATAGATCATATTGGTAATAGAGATCTCACTGTGATCACAGCACACAGAGAGCTCATAATAAACAAGAGTTCGTAGTAGTCATAGTACCTAGTGGTCAGAGTGATCACACAGTGGTTATAGCTCGCAGTGGCCACTGAACACTCACAGTGGTTATAGAGAGCTCACAGCTGTCATAGAATGTGCCTAATTCTAATACCTCACAGATGCCATTGAGAGCTCTTAGTGGTTATTACTCATAGTGGTCATAGAGAGATGACAGGGGTCAAAGCTCATAATGGTCATGAAGAGTTCATAGTGGTCATAGCTCATAGTGGTCATAGAAAGCTCATAATGGACATAGAGGACTCACAGAGGTCATAAGTCATAGCAGTCATAAAAACATCAAAGTAGTCATAACTCATAGTGTTCAGGGAACTCACTGGGGACATAGGTCATATTGCTTACAGAGCGCTCATAGTGGTCATGGAAAACTCACAGTGGTCACAGAGAGCTCAAAGTTGTTATAGAAAGCTCATTGTGCTCATAGCTCGCAGAAGTCATTGAGAGCTCATAATGGTTACAGAGAGTCAAAAGTCATCATAGCTTATGGCACTATGGATTCAGGGAGACTCTTGCCCGTGCTCCCAAATCCAGGAGGTCTGAGTACAGACAAGCCTGAACAAGTTTGGATATGCCCCAGACATGTCCTAATAAAGAAATAAAGAAAGCGGAGGGATGGACAACCTGAGAAAGATGGATGAACAACCATTGGGAAGCAGCCATCTAACCTGGACACCTAGTAAACAGCTAAATGATTGGTGGCTACTCATCTCCTACCTTGAACGAAGGGATGGCAACACCTGATTGGATCCCGACCCTGTATAAGCCTGAACACTTCCTGAATAAAGCTGAGTCTACAGCCAACTCGTCCTGTACCTGTTGCTTCTCACATGACTCCCATTCGCCCATTCACCTCGAGCCCATTCCTTGAGCCCACGAGGGCCCTGCTTTTTCCCTTCTTCTCCCCAGCTGGCCTGGTGGGGATTCAGCAACATCTAATGTTCCAACGTGGGGTGGTGCTGCCTTTGGTGTAGACAAGACACCCATTCCAGTAAGGTTTGATGAGTGGCCCCTTTGGTTTTGTGTTCCTGTGCTTATGGTGCCTAAAGGTAAGCAGGTAGCCCCTTGCTCTTCCCCTTTCCCTGTTTGTCCATTGTTGTGCTCTAAGGTTAGGAACACAACTGCTCATCTGATTTTCCCATGATCAAAGAGCCTCTGTAAACCAAGGCTTTTCGAGGGGAGTTTACATGAGAAATTGGTCCCCTCAGAACTCAGAGCCAGGTTCATTTATATTGAATCAGCCTGACTAGGGGCATATGGCCCAGGGGAGTAATGAACCTCTGAAGTTCCTCAGTAAGCATAGGATGCTTAGATCCAAAACACCTATGCATATGTCCCTGTACTAGATATCTCCTTGGATGTTGGTTACCCTTTTAGGAGTTGTTTTCTCTTTGACCTTGGTTCTAATCATTGCTTTTTATTTTCTGTGTTTTTTTCCCTGTTCACTCACCTCCTAGTCATCTCTGCTCCATTAGCGAACCTTTCCTTTCCATAATACGTAACTTATTGCCCCATCAGAAAGTATCCCAGCTGACTGCTCTTAAGGGTCTACTATGCTTACATAGGATCAAAGTGAAACCAAAGGATTAAGAATGTTTTGGGGAGGAAACTTAAATCTTAGCTCCTTGGATTTCCCCAGAAAATATCTAGGAGCCACAAATCCAGATAGAAGTGCTCTTCCTGGCCCATAAGAGGGAAGTCCGGGAAGGCCATATGCCTTCCATCTCATTTGTTCCCATCCTCCTCGGCATCATAAGAGCCTTAAAGGATTTTTCAGTGAGAAGTGATTAGTTGCTACGATGAAACTTGTGGAGAGAACAGGTCCATAGGGGGAGGGTGACTCCATCCTCTGCCAACATCTCTTTTCTCCTCTTCTTCTTCCTGTAGCTCTTGACTCCCCCTCTTTCCTGGGTGTATTTTCTGCTTCAGAAAATACTGGTCTCCCAATACGTGTCTTAAAATCTCTCCTAGAAACTAGAGGCTTCAAGGTTAAGACTGCTGGCCTGGGGGCTAGAGAGGTAGCTCAGGGGTTAAGCCTCTGCCTTGCAGGCAGAAGGTCCTGAGTTCGCATCCTAGACCTCATGTATAGATGCCAGGTGGAAGCGGGGGCGGCCTGTGTTTCTGGTCCTGGTAGGCAGAGCCTGTGAATCCCAGGGAAGAGTGAACAAGGAGGAGATGGAGGCAGTCCATGGTTGTTCCTGAATTCGCCCGTGTTTCTACACACACACACACACACACACACACGCACAATTGAATAAATAATAAAAAAATTTAAAAAAAAGACTGCTGGCCTGGAGGAATTTTGGAGTGAGACTACGGCTTTAGCATCTTAGATCCCCCCAGAGAAAATGTGGGAACCAGACCCATGGACGAGGATGCTTTTCCTTGCTAAATGTTTTTCATAATTAAGCTAAGGTGCTGTAGTTAACTAATATGAGGTTTTGTTTTAAATAAGATATTTCTAATCCACTTTCAATAAACCTATCAAAGGTTTTAAGACAGTTGCTGGTAAATTGTACAGTTGCCAGTAAAAGTTTGTTCATGTGCTTGTATGTTTATATGTTCTGTGTTTACATATTATGTGTCTTGGATATGTGGCCATTTCAATTTTTTTTCATTTCTGTTGCACACTAATAAAAATTTTGGCATGCCACTTTTAAATACATGTATACATACTTAAAAATTAGAAGAAATCCTCCCTTCCCCCACTCTGCCACCCGGGACTGTGCACGTGGTCCCAGCCGGGCCTCAACACGCACCTAGAACTCCACAGAAAGTCTTATGAGCAGAACTAACGAAGCAGAAAACAGAATTTCAGACCTTGAAGATAAAGTGGGAATATTAACGAGCTCAATGGAAGAGGTTGTTAAAGCCAAACAGATACTTAGAGAAATATCCAGGAGATATGGGACACCCTGAAGAAGCCTAACATGCGTATTCATGGAACTCCAGAGCAAGAATCTCAAAATACGACCCCTGCGGAAATTTTTCAAACGATCGTCAACGAAAACTTTCCTCATCTAAAAAAATACATATACAAGAGGCATTCCACACCCCAAACAGATATGACCAAAACAAAAGCACGCCACGGCAAATAATAGTTAAAACACTCCACATTCAAGATAAAGAACTGGTGCTGAATGCTTCAAGGGAGAAAAAACAAGTCACTTTTAAAGGTAAACCTATTAAAATAACAAATGACTTCTCAGTCGAAACAGTAAAAACAAGAAGAGCTTGGAGAGACATACTTCAAGTATTGAATGAGCAAAAATGTCAACCCAGGCTGATTTACCTTGCAAAATTATCCGTCATGATTGAGGGGGAAAGAAAAATCTTCCAGCACAAAGACAACTTGAAGGGATATATGTCCACCAAACCAGGCCTTCAAAAAATGCTACAAATGATACTTAAGCTTGAAGAAAAAAACAGGCATATCCAGGAGAACAGAAGGCAGATATAACACCATTAACACTGAAGCAATATACTTATACAAACCACTAAACATAATAAATTAAAAATAGTTTCTCCATTATAACACTAAATGTTAATGGAATTAACTCACCGATCAAGAGATACAGATTACAATCTTGGATTACAAACCAAAATCCATCAATCTGCTGCCTGCAGGAAACCCATTTCACCACAAAAGATAGGCACGCTCTAAAAATAAAAGGCTGGTCAACAATTCTACAAGCTAATGGAAGCAGAAAACAGGCAGGGGTAGCCATTATGCTATCAGACAAAGTGGACTTCAAACCAAAGAAAATTATAAGAGACACGGATGGACACTACATTTTAGTCACAGGTACAATTCACCAGGAAGACTTCACAATACTGAACATATATGCACCCAATACAGGCCTCTCCACATTCATTAAGAAAATCCTACAGCGTTTAAAGCAAGAAATCAACCCCCAAACGATAATTCTTGGGGACTTCAACACCGCCCTCTCAACATGGGATAGATTAACAGGTCAAAAGCTTAACAGAGACACTTTGGAACTTAATCAAACCCTGAAAGAAATGGACCTTACAGATCTCTATCAAACTTTTCACCCACGCACCAAAGAATACACATTTTTCTCAGCAGCACATGGAACTTTCTCAAAAATAGATCACATATTGGGCCACAAAACGAATCTACACATATACAAAAAAGTTGAAATTCTAACCTGTGCCCTATCAGACCACCACGGACTAAACCTTGACATCCACAACACAACAAACAAGAGAAAACACACTAACTCTTGGAAACTTAACAATATAATGCTGAATGAGAACTGGATTCAGGAAGAAATTAGAAAGGAAATTCAAGATTTCCTGAAAGTGAATGATAATGAAAATACAACTTACCAAAATCTCTGGGACACAATGAAAGCTGTTCTAAGAGGTAAGTTCATAGCTCTTAATGCCTCCATCAAAAAAATGGAAACATCAGAAGTAAACAACTTAACAATGCAGCTTAAAGCTTTAGAGAAACTAGAGCAATCTGATCCCAAAAGTAGTAGAAGAGAGGACATTAGTAAAATAAGGGGAGAAATATCTGAAATCGAGATTAAGAAAAAGATAGAAAAAAATCAACCAGTCAAAAAGCTGGTTCTTTGAAAAAATCATTAAGATTGATACACCCCTAGCTAAATTAACCAAAAGCAAAAGAGAGAAAACCCAAATTAACAAAATTAGAAATGAACATGGAGTTATCACTACTGATACCCAAGAAATCCAGAGAATTATAACAACATATTTCAAAAACTTATACTCTGTGAAGTTTGACAACACAAAAGAGATAGTTGAATTTCTAAGTAAACACAACTTACCTAAATTGAATCAGGAAGTGGTGAATTATTTAAATAGTCCTATAACATATAAGGAAATTGAGGAAGTAATCTCGAATCTTTCCACCAAAAAATGTCCTGGACCAGATGGATTCAGCACAGAGTTCTACCAGACATTTAAGGAGTTAATAACACCAATACTCCTTAAACTGTTCCATCAAATAGCAAAGGAAGGAACACTACCAAATTCCTTCTATGAAGCTAATATCGTTTTAATCCCAAAACCTAATAAAGATTCACTAAAAAAGAAAACTATAGGCCGATCTCCCTGATGAACACAGACGCAAAGATTCTCAACAAAGTCTTAGCAAATCGGATTCAAAAATATATTAAAAAGATCATTCACAGGGACCAAGTAAGCTTCATCCCCGGCACACAAGGTTGGTTCAACATACACAAATCAATAAATGTAATTCATCATGTAAACCAGTCCAAAGTCCAAGACCACATGATACTCTCGATAGATGCAGAAAAAGCTTTTGACAAGATCCAACAGCCTTTTATGATCAAAACGTTAGAGACAGTAGGAATGGAAGGAACCTTTATCAATATAATAAAAGCTGTATACAACAAGCCCACAGCAAGGATTATGCTCAATGGGGAACAATTGGAAGCATTCCCACTTCGATCAGGAACTAGATAAGGCTGTCCACTCTTACCACTTCTATTCAATATTGTACTTGAAGTCTTAGCCGAATCCATAAGACAAGAAAGGGACATAAGAGGGACTCAAATCAGCAAGGAAGAAGTCAAGCTATCTCTATTTGCAGATGACATGATCTTATACCTGAGTGATCCCAAAAACTCCACCAGGAAGCTCCTGGGACTAATTGAGAAGTTCAGCAGGATGGCAGGATACAAAATAAATGAGCAAAAATCAGAGGCCTTCCTATATGCCCAGAATGAAAGATGTGAAAAAGCCTTGAGAGAAACAATCCCATTTACTATAGCCCCTAAAAAAATGAAGTACCTTGGTATGAACCTAACCAAGGAGATAAAAGACCTTTACAATGAAAACTTTAAAACCCTAAAAAAAGAAATAGCAGAAGACACGAGAAGGTGGAAAGACCTCCCCTGTTCCTGCATTGGCAGAATCAACATCGTAAAAATGACCATCTTACCAAAGGCAATATACAAATTCAATGCTATACCAATTAAAATCCCAAAGCAATTCTTCAAAGAAGTTGACCAAACAATCTCAAAATTCATATGGAGGCAAAAAAGGCCCAGGATAGCAAAGACAATCCTGAGTAACAAAAACACTGCTGGAGGTATCACCATACCAAACGTTAGTCTATACTACAAATCCATAGTTATAAAAACAGCCTGGTTCTGGCTCCAAAATAGACACACAGATCAATGGATAAGGATTGAAGACCCAGATATAAGTCCACAAACTTACAGCCATTTGGTCTTTGACAAAGGGGCCCAAAGAATCCAATGAAAAAGAACAGCATCTTCAACAAATGGTGCTGGCAAAACTGGATCTCCACATGCAGAAGATTAAAGCTGAACCCATACTTGTCACCATGTACAAGACTTAATTCCAAATGGATCAAGGACCTTGATATAATGTCAGAGACTATAAAAACCATAGTTGAAAGGATAGGGAACCCCCTCGAGCTGATTGGGTTAGGCCAACATTTCCTAAACAGACATCCAATGGCACAGTCACTGCTACCATCTCTCAACAGTTGGGATCTTGTGAAATTAAAGAGCTTCTGTTCAGATAAAGAGATTGTAACACGAGCTCAAAGGCAACCCACAGAATGGGAGAAAATCTTCACGAACCACATATATGATGGAGCTCTACTGTCAAGAGTGCACAAAGACTTAGAAAACTAAACACCAAGGAAACCAATGGCCCAATTAAAAAATGGGCCCTGGAACTTAAAAGAAATTTTATCAGAGATAAAATTAAAATGTCTAACAAATATCTTAAAAAATTCTCCACTTCTTTAGCCATCAGGGAAATGCAAATCAAAACTTCCCTGAGATATCATCTCACCCCAGTCAGGATGGCAAAAATCCACAATACAAACAACACCAACTGCTGGAGAGGATGTGAAGAGAGGGGAACTCTCCTACATTGCTGGTGGGAATGCAGGCTCATACAACCACTCTGGCGAGCCGTCTGGAGATTCTTAAAGAAATTAAAGATTGGAATGCCATATGACCCTGCTATTCCACTTTTGGGAATAACCCCCCATACAGCAGAGGTTCACATCGATAGCACAAACACAACTATGTTCATAGCAGCACTGTTTACAATAGCAAAGTCATGGAATCAACCTAAATGTCCAAAAGTTGACGAGTGGATAAGGAAACTGTGGTACATCTATACAATGGAGTACGACTCAGCCATCAAAAATGATGAATTACTGGAATTTGCCAGGAAATGGATGTCATTAGAAACAATTATATTAAGTGAAGTATCCCAAACCCAGAAAATTAAGTGCCGTATGTACTCCCTAATAGGTGGTTCCTAATACCAAACTCACCCAGCCCACCTTGAGACACTCATAGGTAAATCTATGTATTACCTACAGTATTTGCAAGGATTATGAACAGGAGGGATGGGGTTGGAGGGCCACACCAGAAACAAGGAGAGAAGTGACCATGTTACAGTAGGGAAAATAGGCCTCCATCAAGGACTGCAAGTAAGTAATGTGACACCTAGTTAAGTTCACAGACGTTCGTTCCTGATCATTTACAACTAAGGGGGGTATGATCTCACCAGAAGGGGAGGGCATATAATCTGGCAGATAAAAAGTAACCATTTTACAAATGGGTGATTGACCCCTTCCTCACTGAGGTTTCCAAATTTTATTACATCTCCCTTGAATGTGCTCTTATAATAAGACTCCAGTTTAACAACTTTTTGTCTCTAGCCAGGGGTCGACACACAGTGCCCAACAGGATGGAGTGAAGGGCATTGCAGGAGCAGTAAAACTGCAAAAGAAAATCAACAAACCACAATCCAGAGACTCTATATCAACCACCTAGAACTAGGCCAGACTAATCTCTCCCCATCCTGAAGCTCAGGGAAATTTGCGGAAGAGGGGGCTGTAAGATTGTAAGAGCAAAACGATGGGAGGAGCAATGATTTGCAAGATACTCCACACAAGTTAGGGCCGAAGCAATCATAATTGGACTTTGCATGCCCTGCGCAATGTCCAACACACTATTGACCTCACAAAGTCTAGCATCTGCTAAAGGCACCAAGATCCTTGGAGGCAAGGGATTTGTAGCCACAGTAGTGTTCCTATGCTTAAGGGGAACATGGGAAAGGATTCAGAGAAATGCCACTGGGTCCTTGTACGTCATCGGAGAGGAGGGCCCAGAGGAGTGTCAGGGATGCACATTAAAGGAGTCTCTGGGAATTGGGGCGGGAGGCACTGGGGGATAGGGAGGGAAGGGTGAGGGGAGGGGTGAGGGGAGGGGGTGCAGGAGGTTCGGGGGGAGGAGGAGGGAGGGAGGGAACCGGTCTACCTATTAAGTTTGTATGAGCAGAAATATTAATAATAAAAAAAAGAAAGAAAGCAGGAGCAACAAAACCATAAAGAAAATATTCAAATTCTGAATAAAATGTATCCATTCTCCAAAAAAAAAAAAAAAAAGAAAGAAAAAAAGAAATTCTGATTAGGTGTAGCCACTGAAATTTTATTCTATAAATCAAGTGAGCACTTGTTTGTGGTTATTCCTATTTTACAAAATAAAACCTTAATATTCACTAAAAAAAAATAGAACAAGTAATTTTGATGACATCTAAGTCCTTAACTACTTATGTTTTATATTGATCACAATATTTTTTCTAATAGATTGCAAGCTTTCTTTCATACAAATTTTCATACAGGTTTTTCATATATTCCCAAAATAACAAAGCTTGCTTTCCAGGTCCTCAGGGCATCCATTCAGGCCTGGCTGTCCTCCATTGTAGCTATGCCTTACTAATTTACAATTGTTGGGTTCTGATTTATGTCTCCCTATCTCTTTTGTGTCAATTTTCCCCTCCCACAGTCCCTTAGTCTGCTCCTGCCCTGACAAAAACGTGCTGTTTTCTGCCACTGCTTGAGTTCCCCTTTAGGACCATGATTCCTTCTCTGTGATGGTCTCATGACTCGTAGTCAATGACACGTAAGGGTCCACACAAGGGTGGTGTCCAACCTAAAAAAGGCCCAATAACTTATATTCCACGCAGCAGAAGAGGCTAGGTGTTGCCCCTGCTATCATGGTCCTCACTAAAATATTGATAAATAAATAAAAGGGTGAAAATGTGGTACTATCAATTCAGGGAGTCCCTAGCCTAGGCTCCTAAATCCAGGAAGTCTACAGACAAGCCTGAACAAGGTCGGATATGCCCCAGCCATGTCCCAATAAAGGAATCATACAACCAATGGGAAGGAGCGATGAACAAGCAATTAGGAAGCAGCCATCTAACCTGGACACCTAGTAAACAGCTAAATGATTAGTGGCTGCTCCACCCTTCCCTTGAGCAAAGGGATGGTAATACCTGATTATACTCTGACTCTATATAAGCCCAAACACTTTCTGAATAAACCTGAGTCTGCAGCCAACTCGTCCTCTGCCTGCTAATTCTTGCCTGCTTCCCAGGGTCTGGTGAGGATCATATTGCCAGCTTGCCTATTTACCTTAAGTCCATGAGGCCCCTGCCATTTCCCCTCTTCCCCATGATGGCCAAGCGGGGATTTGGCAACAATAGCTCATAGTGGTCATAGAGGGTTCGCAGTTGTCATAGCTCATAGTTGTAATAGAGAGCTCACAATGGTCATAGATCATAACTGTAATACAGAGAGCTCACACTGGTCATAGCTAATAGTGCTCATAGAGTTCAGACTGGTCATAGAAAGCTGACAGTGGTCCTAGAGAGCCCACAGTAGTCATAGATCAAACTGGTCATAGAAATCTCATGGTGGTCAAAGCTCACAGTGGTCTTAGAGGGCTCATAATGGACAATAAGAGCTCACAGTAGTCATAGCTTATAGTGTACATAGAGATCACACAGTGTTCATAGGTCACAGTTGTCATAGAGAGCTCACAGTGGTCATAGAGAGCACACATAATGCTCATAATTCATAAATGTCATTGAGAGCTCATAGGTGTCATTGCTCACAGTGGTCATAGTGAGCTCATAGTGGTCATAGGTCATAGTGCTCATAGACAGCTCACAGTGGCCATATAGAGTCATACTGGTTTAGAGTGCTCACATTTGTCTTCTCTGATAGTGGTCACAGAGAGCTCAAAGTGGTCATAGAGAGGTCACAGTGGTCATAGAGAGCTCACAGTTGCCATACAGAGCTCACAGTGGTCATAGCTCATCGTGGTCACAGCACCTAGTGGACAATGAGAGCTCACAGTCATCACATCTCATAGATAGGTCACATTGGTCAAAGATTGTTCACAGTAGTCATAGCTCATTGTGGTCATAGAGAGCACACAGTGGTCATAGGTCATGGTAGTCCTAGAGAGCTCACAGTGGTATAATTCACAGTGGTCATAGAAAGCATACAATGGTCATAAAGAGCTCAGAGTTGTGATAGAGTGTGCATAGTTCTAATAGCTCACAGACATCATACTCATAGTGGGCTTATGGCGAGTGGTCAAAGCCCATAGGTGTCAGTTCAAAGTGGTCATAGAGAGATCACTGTTGTCCTAGATAGTTCCCAGTTATCATAGCTCACAGAAGCCATAGAGAGCCTGTACTGTGTGTTGCTCCTAGTGGTCATAGAGCATTGATAGTGGCCTTAGAAAACTAATGATGGTCATACTTCATGTTGATCATAGAAAACTCACAGTGGCTATAGGTCATACTGGTCATAAGGGCTCATAGTGTTCACATAGAACTCACAATGGCCATACCGCATAGTTGCCATAGACAGCTCAGAGTGGTCTTAGGTCACAGTGGTCATAGAGAGCTCACAGTTGTCAAAGGGAGCTCACAGTGGTCACAGCTCACAGTGGCTGTAGAGAGCTAACTGTGGTCATATTTCATGTTGATCATAGAAAGCTCATAGTGGTCAGAGGGCATACTTGTCATAGAGAGCTCACAGTGGTAATAGAGAGCTCACACTGGTCACAGCTGATAGTGGTCACAGAGTGTTCACAGACATCATAGCTTATAGTGGTCATAGGCCATAGTGCTCATAGTGAGCTCACAGTGGTCGTAAAATCTCACAATGGTAATAGAGGGAACACAGTGGTCATAGAGAACTCAAAGTAGTCACAGAGAGGTCACAGCTTTTATATAGATCTTATAGAGAGGTAATAGAGACCTCACAGTGGTCAAGGATCATAGTGGCCATAGACAGGATTTAGTGGCCATAGAAAGTTCACAATGTTCACAGCTCATAGTTGTCTAAGAAAGCTCACAGTGGTCATACCTCATATTGGTCATATAGAGCTTATTGTGGTCATACCTTATTTTGGTCATACAAAGCTCATAGTGGTCATAAAGAGCTCACAGTGGTCATAGGTCATAGTGCTCATAGAGGACTCACAGTGATCATAGACAGATCACAATGCTCATACAGTACTCAAAGTTGTTACAGAGAGGTCACAGTCATGATATGAGCTTATAGTTCTCGTAGAGAACACATAGTTGTCATAGTTCACAGAAGTCATAGAGAGCTCATTGTGGTCATAGTTCATAGTACTCATGGAGAGCTCATTGTGGTCATAGTTCATAGTAATCATGGAGAGCTCATAGTGGTCATCAGAGCTCACAGTGGTCATAGTTCATAGTGGTCATAGAGGGCTCATAGTGGTCATAACTCACAATGATCATAGAAGCTCACTGCAGTGATAGAGAGATCATAGAGAGCTCAAAGCTTTTATATAGAGCTCATAGAGGCCATAGAGAGCTCATACTGGTCATACTTCATAGTAGTCTTAGAGAGCTCAGAGTAGTCATGGAGAACTCACTGTGGTTTTAGCTCAGAGTTTAGAAAGCTCAGAGTAGTCACAGAGAACTCACTGTGGCTTTAACTCGTCACTGTCATATGGAACTCATAATGGTCATAGGAGGTCAAAGTGGACATAGAGAGCTCATAGTGGTCATTGAGAGCTAATTGTGGCCATGGAGAGCCCACAATAGTCATAGCATAGTAGTCATAGAGAGATCACAGTGCTCATAGCTATTAGTGGACATACAGCACTCACAGTGGTCATAGATTGTAGTTGTCATAAAAGCCTCATAATGGACATACATAGTTCAGTGGTCATAGAAAGCTCACAGCAGTCATATAGAGCTCATAGTAGTCATAGAGAGGTCACTGTGATCATAGATCATAGTGCTCATTGAGAGTACACAGTTATCATAGCTCATAGGGGTCATAGAGAATTCAGAATGCTTATTGAGAGCTCACAGTGATCATAGAATGCTCACCGTGATTACAGCTCACAGTGGTCATAAAGCCCTCAGAGTGGTGATAGAGAGTTCACAGTGGTCATAGCTGACAGTGTTCATATAAATTTCACAATGGTCACAAAGAGCTCACTGTGTTCAGAGGGAGATCAAAGTGGTCATATAGACTTAATAGTGATCACAGCTCATAGTGGTCATATAGAGCTCACAGTGGTCATAGTTGATTATGGTCATAGAGAGCCCAGCCCACAGTGTTCATAGATCATAGTAGTCATAGAAAGCTCGCAATGGTCATATGCCATATAGCTCATAGAAACAATGGTTACAGAGAACTCACAATGAATTCAAAGACTTCAAAGTGGTTCAAAGAGAGAACACAGTGGTCATAGCTCATAGTGGTCATATTGAGCTCACAGTGGTTATATCTCCCAGTTGTCATAGAGAGCTCATAATTGAAAATGAGATCTAACAGTGGTCATAGCTTATAGTGGTCATAGAAAACTCACAGTTGTCATAGAGAGCTCAAAGTTGTCATAGAGAAGTCACAG
Source organism: Typhlomys cinereus (assembly GCA_023101885.1). Lineage (NCBI taxonomy): Eukaryota > Metazoa > Chordata > Mammalia > Rodentia > Platacanthomyidae > Typhlomys > Typhlomys cinereus. The sequence continues at coordinate 6,092,492 of JALPQD010000105.1, read as the reverse complement.
TGGACACTGTTTTCATAGAGAACTCATAGTTGTCATAGCTCACAGAGGTCATAGAAAACTCAGTGTTCAAAGCTCACATTGGTCATAGACATCTCATAGTGGCCATAAAAAGCTCAGTGTTCATAGCTCCTAGTGGTCACAGAGAGATCATAGTAATCATAGTTCACAGTGATCATAGAGAGCTAATAATGTTCACAGTGTTATCACAGTGATCACAGTTCATTGTTGTGATAGAAAGCTCACTGTGCTTATAGATAATGCAGAGTGGACATAGCTAATACTGCTCATAGAGAACTCACAGTGGTTATAGCTCATTTTGGGCATATAGAGCTCAAAATGATCGTAGAGAAGTCACAGTCATGAGAAATTTCACAGTGGTCATAAAGAAGTTGTATTGTCCATCGCTCACAATGGTCATACAGAGCTCATATTCATCATATCTCATAGTGGTCAGAGAGCTCACATTGGTTATAAAGAGGTCATAGAGTTCATAGCTTATAGTGGTAATAGAAAGCTTACAGTGGTCATAAGTCATTGTGGTCATAGAGAACTCACAGTGGAGATAGCGAGCACATAGTGGTACAGAGAGCTGACAGTGGTAACAGACAGCTGATAGTGGTCATAACTCACTGTGGTCACAGAGAATTCATAGAGGTCACACTTCATATTGGGCATAAACAGCTCACAGTGGCCATAGAGAACTCACAGTGGTCATAGCTCATAATGGTCATAAAGAGCTTAGAGTTTTCATAGAAAGCTCACAGTGTTCCTATAGAGATCACAGCGCTCATGCAGAGCTCACCTTTTTCATAGAAATATCACAGTGGTTATACAGAGCTTACAGTGGTCATAGATAGCTCACAGTCATCATAAGTTCTCACAGTGTTCGTATGAAGCTCATAGTGTTCAAAGAAAGCTCACGGTGTTCATAGAGAGCTTATAGTGGTCATACAAAGCTCACAGTGGTAATAGAGCGTTCACAGTGGTCATAGAGATCTCACAGTATTCATAGTTCACGGTGGGCATAGAGAGGTAATAATATTCATAGTAAGCTCACAGTACTCATCGCTAATAGTGGTCACAGAGAACTCACAGTGATCATAGTTTATATTAGTCTTAGAGAGGTCACAGTAATCATTACTCGTAATGGTAATAAAAAATTCAAAGTAGAGAGGTCACAGTGTCAGAGATGTAACAGATGTCATAGAGATCTCAGAGTGGTTATAGCTCACAGTGGTCATAGAGAGCTCATAGTGGTCATAGAGATCTCCATAGTAATAGTTTACAGTGGCCATGCAGATCTCATAGAAGTCATAGTTCACAGTGGTCATAGAGAACTCATAGTAGTCATAGAGAGTTCATAATGGCCTTAGAGAGCTCACAGTGGTCATGGATAGTTACCATGGTCAAGTCATAGCTCATTTTGGAAATATAGAGCTCAAAGTGGTCGTAGAGAAGTCACAGTCATGAGAGATTTCACAGTGGTCATAAAGAAATTGTATTGTCCATAGCTCACAGTGATCACACAGAGCTCACATAGCTCATCATAGCTCACGGTGGTCAGAGAGCTCACATTGATCCTAGAGAGGTCATAGTGGTCATAGCTCATAGTGGTCATAGAAAGTTCACAGTGGTCATAACTCATTATGGTCATAGAGAAGTCGCAGTGGTGATAGAGAGCACACAGTGGTCACAGAGAGCTCACAGTGATCATATCTCATAATGGTCATAGCTTACAGTTTTCATAGAAAGCTTAGAGTGTTCCAACACAGATCACAGTGGTCATGCAGAGCTCACCATTTTCATAGAAATATCACAGTGGTCATAGATAGCTCACAGTCATCAGAGTTCTCATAGTAATCCTATAAAGCTCATAGTGATCACATAATGATTATAGCTCACTGTGGTCATAGAGAGCTTATAGTGTTCACAGAGATCCCCATGGTAATAGCTTACAGTGGCCATGCAGATCTCATAGAAGTCAGAGTTTACATTGGTCATAGAGAGTTCATATTGGCCTTAGAGTGCTCACAGTGGTCATGGATAGCTCACAGTGGTCATAGAGAGCTCACAATCTTCACGGTTAATACTGGTCATAGGGAGCTCATAGTGGTCATAGCTCATTGTTGCAGTTCACCACCATGGCTGCTGATAAATAACTATCAAACAGCTTAAGAGAATAAGGGTTTATTCTCTCTTACAATTCCTGGTTACAGTTCTTATTCCAGCATGATGGGTAATCATGCACCAACACCAGAGCAGAGGGATCTGGCCATACCATCACTATGTAATAGCTGAGAGAGGGACAGTCCTTACTTGCCAGACCAGCATGTCTAGCCAAGTGAACAGAAGGATGCCAACTCTCTCAACCAGACCTTTGTGATTTATTCCAGGGCCTAATCCCACCCATCATAACCTGGGCCTTCTCCATCAGCTACATAATCTCCTGAAGGTTTTCTCTGGCCAAACTCAACCACTAATTCTTTAAAAAGGTGCTGAGAGCTCAAACTTTCAACTGTCAAGATGACACTTGTGCTTAATTATGACACTCATAGTAGTCACAGAGAACTCACAGTGCTCTTAGCTCATACTGGTCTTAGAGAGCTCAGAGTGGTCATAGTACAGAGTAATCATGCAGAGGTCACAATCAGAGTTTCAAAGTGGTCATAAAGAACTCATAGTGTTCATAGAGAGCTCCCAATGGTCATAGTGAGCTCACAGTAATCATAGCTCCCAGTGGCATAGAGACCTAACAATAGTCATAGAGAGCTCCCAGTGGTCATAGAAAGCTCACAATGGTCATCTAAAGCTCATAATGGTCATGCCTTAAGTGGTCTTAGATAGCTCACAGTGGTTATGGACAGCTCATAATGGTCTTAGATAGCTCACAGTGGTCATAGCTAGTAGTAGTCATAAGAGCTCATAATGGCAATCGAGAGCTCACAGTGGTCATAACTCGGTGGTCATAGAGAGGTAATAATGTACATAGTGAGCTCACAATGGTCATAGCCAATAATGGTCATAGAGAACTAACAGTGATCATTGAGTTCTCAGAGTGGTCATAGCTCATACTGATCATAGAGAAATCACAGTGGTCATAGAGAATTCATAGCTTTCATAAAGAGCTCACAATGGTCATAGAGAGCTCATAGTGTTCATTGCTCATAGTGGTCATATAGAACTCAAAGTGGTCACAGTCCTCAGAGATGTCACAGTGGTCAAAGAGAGCTGATGGTGGTCATAGAGAGCTCCCAGTGGTCATAGAAACTTCACAGTGGTTATAGCTCATAGCGGTTACAGAGAGCTCATAGTGGTCATACAGAGCTAATAATGTTCATAGTGTTATCATAGTGGTCATACCTCATAGTGGACATGCAGAGCTAATGTTCATAGTGTTATGACAGAAGTCCTACCTCACAGTGGTCCTAAAGAGCTCACAGTAGTCAGAGCTCATAGTTGTCATAGAGAGCTCACAGAGGTCACAGATAACTCACAGAGCTCATAGTGATAGCTCATGATAGTCATAGAGAGCTCATAGTGGTCATGGAAAGGATACAGTCACCAGAGTTGTGAAAATGGTCATAGAGAGCTCACAATGATCATAAGGAGCTCACAGGAGTGATAGCTTACAGTGGTCACAGGGAGTTAACAGAGGTAACAGAGAGCTCAAAGTAGTCATAGAGAGGTCAAAATCATCAGATATTTCACAATAGTCATAGAGATCTTACACTGGTCATAACTTACTGTAGTCATACAGAGCTCAGATAGGCCATAGTTCATAGTAATTATACAGAGATCACATTTTCATAGTTCTTATGCTCATGAAGAGATCATAGTTAGTCATAGTTCACAGTGGTCGTAGAGAGCATATAGTGATCATAGAGAGTTGAAAATGGCCATGGAGAGCTCACAGTAGTCATGGAGAACTCACAGTGATCATAAACAGCTCACAGTAGTTATGGCTTATATGGTCTCAGACAGCTCATAGTGGTCTTAGAGAGCTCACAGTGGTCATAGTTCATAATTGTCTTAGAGAGCTCACAGTGGTCAAAGCTCATACTGATTGGTCTTAGAGAGCTCACATTGGTCATAGCTCAGAGTGGTCATAGATAGCCCAAAGTGGTCCTGGAAAGGTCACAGATGTCAGAGATATCAATGTGGTCACAAAGAGCTCAGAGTTTTCATAGAGAGCTCACAGTGGTCATAGTGACATCTCAGTGGTCATAGCTCACAGTGGTCACAGAGAACTCACAGCGGTCATAGAGAGCTCATAGTTGTCATAGCTCACAGTAGTTATAGAGTGTTAACAGTGTTCATAGCTCCCAATACTTAAAGAGAACTCACAGTTTTCATCCAGAGTTCATAATGGTCAGAGCTCACAATAGCCATAGACAGCTCACAGTGGTCATAAGTTATAGTGGTCAACAGAGCTCATAATGGTGATAGAGAGTTCACAGTGGTCATAGCTCACAGTGGACATAGGGACCCCACAGTAGTCACAGGTCATATGATCATACAGAGCTCACCATAGTCATAGAGAACTCACAGTGGTAATAAATTATACTGGTCAAAGAGAGATCACAGTGGTCATAAATATTTAACAGTGTTCGTAGCACACTCACAGTTGTCATAGAGAGCTCATAGTGGTAATCGAGATCTCACAGTGGACATAGATAGCTCACAATAGTTATAGAGAGCTCACAATTGTCATAGAGAGATCATGGTAGTCATAGATAGCTCAAAGTTGTAATAGGGAGGTCATAGTGATCATAGATCACATTGGTCACAGAAAGCTCATAGTGTCCATATCTCCTAGTGTTGGTAGAAATCTAGAACTCACGGTAGTCACAGATAACTCATAGTCATCACAGAGGGCTCATACTGGTTATATCTCATAGCAGTCATAGAGAACTCATATTGGTCATAGCTCATAGTGCTCATATTGAATGCATAATGGCTATAGCTCATACTGGTCATAGAAAGCTCATAGTGGTCATAGAGAGCACACAGTGCTCATAGAGTGCTCACAGTTGTCATAGAGAGTTCACAGTTTCATAGAGAGTTCAATGTGGTCCTAGAGCACTCACAGTAGTCCTTGAGAGCTCACAGTTGTCACAGAGAGCTCAAAGTGGTATTACAGACGTCATAAGTCACTGTTGTCACAGACAGCTCATAATGGTCATAGCTCATAGTGGTATAGCGAGCTTATAATGGCCATAGAAAGCTTATGGTGGTCATGGATAGCTCACAGTGTTCACCGAGTGTAGGAGGAATGGACTAGGCAGGCTTGTATTGTCTGTATGGGCTGCATGCACGAATGCAACTTCCCCAAGCCAGAATCTGCTGCGGCGCCTTGTGCAGACCTCAAATCACCTGACTGAGAGGACCAACTTGGACAGGACAACACAGCAAAAGCTCCTGCTGGAACTTATGGAATGTTGGGTGAGGTATATAGACAGCTCAATATTTGCAATAAATGAGTCTGCAAGCCTGAGAGCCTGCTTTGCAACTTGCCCTACTCCAGAATCCGTGAGGTTAAATTTTTCCATGCTTATCGCTGCTCTCAAGGGTCTACGTGGGTCCCTATGAGATCCCGTGTGTCCCCAAGACTGCTACATCTGGTGCCACAACGTGGGGCTTCCACTGCAGCCCTTTCCTCCTCACAACATATGGCCATGGCTTAAGAATAATGGAAGTTCCCTATACATTCCTTATCTCATCTGTTATTCTTTTGGTCTCATTTCTGTTCTTTAAAAAAATGGGCAACCTCTCTTCATACTGTAAGGTGCCCCAAATACATATCTTAAAATCTCTCCTAAAGATTAGAGACCTCAAGGTTAAGATTGCTGGTCTAGAGAAATTTTGGGATGAGGCTGCAGTTACAGCACGTTGGATCTCCCCAGAGAATAGGTGGGAATCCAACTTATGGATGAGGGTGCTTTTCCTTGCTAGAAAAAAAGAGAAAATTGGACAAACATATTCATCTCTTAAATATAAAGTTTCATAAATAGCAATTTGGTTTTGGTAATAAATTTGAAAGTTTAATCTGTTTTAAATGTTTTTCATAATTAAACTAAGCTGCTGTACTTAACGAATATGAGATCTTGTTTTAAATAATAAGGTTTTCCTAAATATTAACCTGCTTTTGATAAAGCTTTTAAGAGAAATTTTAAGACAGATGTCAGTAACTTGCACAACTTCCAGTTGCCAGTAAATTGTATGTTGTTCATGTGTTTGTATGTTTATATGTTCTGTGTTTACATGTGTGTCTTGTGTTTCAACATAAATTATCTGTGGCCACTTCAATTTTGTTTCATCTCTGTTGCACGATAATATAAAAATTTTGGCATGCCATTTTTAAATACATGTATGCATAATTAAAAACAAGAACAAACAATTTTAATGACATCTAAGACCTTAACTACTTATGTTTTATATTGATCACAATTATTTTTTGATAGATTATAAGATTTTCTTTCATGAAAGATTATTTCGCTTGATTTTGATCTTTAATTGGACTACAAATGAAAATGTTCTTCAAGGTTTAACATATATTCCCAAAATAATAAAGGCACTAAAGCACAGAATAATTAAACTTGCTTATTCCTCTGACTTTTTTTTATAGAATGTTATCCCGTCAAATTTAGCAAACAGGAAAATATAAATGTCTTCTAAAAAAGATTCAATGGAATTTCTTCCTTCTCCTGGTATGTATGAGCTCCCTTTCATGGGGAAAAATCTGCTTTCTAATTACATGCTCGCATGTGTACTCCTATTAAGGTGGAACAGGAATTTCAAGTCTCCACCTTAGCCAGACCACATTCCCTTGAAACAAAAAAGAATTAATGTAATCTGGACCTAGCATAGTCTATTTTCAGGACATTCTAAATGCATTTGTGTCAACTCAGGTTCACATTTCCCTTTCCTTGCAAGATTTTTTCCTAAGTTACTTAAGTAGTTTCTCTAAGATTCCAGATAAATTAATTTTTCAAACAGAGGAAGGAAAGAAAAAGAAAAAAAGGAAATCATAAACTTGACATCTGCCTAAAGGGATAGATAGAATACTAGTAGACATGCCCAAGCTGACAAACTTGAAATTCTCTTGCAGAAAAGAAAAGAAAACAAAAAAAGGTTTCTGAAAATGATGGAATCAGATGTAGCAGAAAGCATGTGATCTAGAGGCCCAAGAAAGACAGTTTGTGCTGTAGAGTTAAAGCCAGAGACATATGTCAGCAGAAAGATTAGTAAAGTTTTGCTCTTGTCCTAAAAGCTTCCCTGAAGTTTGGCTTTGTGTTTGGCAGAGGAAAATGGCAATGAAAAATGTAAAACAGTTAAACCAGGAAGAAACAGAAAAAATATCTGCTGTTAAACAGACTAGCTTTACTGACAAATCAAAGCTGGCTCTTCATTTAGATCAGAACAGTGGTCCTAAGATAATGCTCGGAGACATTATTTTCCTCACTTTCCATGTGAGGAAACAATGTCCCCTGCATATGTTCTTTTACATTCCCTTGGTCCCAAAAAGACCTGTGCCACTTTGTTTTAAGAATCCAAAAGGAAGAAGCAAACTAATTTAGATTGTTCTGCCCCAAGATTCAGACAGTTTACATATTTTTGGATAGGTTTTAGAATGTGACCGCAGAGATTTGTAGCTACCACAGGAGAAAGGTCTTCAATATGTAAATTACTTACAGCTATTTGGCTTTTACACCAGACAAAGGTAGTGCCTATTTCAGGTAAGATAACAGGTAGATATTTTAGTCTTAATTTATCTATTTTTATCTCTTTTAGATGGACCTAAGCTTACTAAGTTATCCATTGAAGATCTCTAGGCCATCTCAGTCCTTCATAGATGAGGCTCATTGACTGCTCATACTTCCTTTGCCCCAACTCAGCAGGAATTAGCCAGAGCGTTCATCGCCCCACATCCCTTGAGCAGTCTGGGTGGGTCCTCAGAAGGGTAAGGGGTACAAGAGACAAGTCTAGAACAGTCATTGCTGGGACAGTCTCTAAGGTTTTTGAAGGTCTTTGACATTTCTGAAAGTCCTTCCCCAAAGCTGAAATCACCCTGAGGAAACACTCCTGCTGAGGAACTGACTAATCAATCCTCCCAGAGATGAGATAGCCAACTTCCATATGAAGGGATTATGGAAATGAACTCTCCATATGCAACAAACAATTTGGTCTCTAGACCCACCTGGGCCTAAGAGCAAGTGGGTTGGGCCCAATGGGAGTTAACCAACCAGAAAAAGCCAGTTTCTCTGGGCTTGCCTAGGTGTGAAAATACACCTAGCTCTGATAGCCATCTTTGGCGCTCTAGCCCCTCATGGCCTCTAGTGCTATGAGTCAATTTTTAGTTCCATGCCTTTTTCTCACGAGTTTTTTTCTAGCTGCTCACTTCTCATAAGTTAATTAATAATTTTTGAGGTAGTTCAAAAATTCTTAAAAGACAAATTTTTGAAGATAACCTACAGAAATTGAGGACTTTCCTGCAACAGAAGTTAGAAAATTAAAAACACTAATGGAGTAGTAAGGGTTCTATGCAACAAAACTATAGCTCATGGATTTGGAGCAGGCTCTACTCAGTATGGGTAATTGCAAAAGTTTCATTTTTTTTAAAGATTGCTTATCCAAAGAGACATACAGGTATTCTCCTATGACCATGTGCTGCTGGTTTATTCCTATTTAATAATGTCCTGGTCGCTCTGAGGCTAGGTGTGAAAATACACCTAGCTCAAACTTTAAAAAAATTTAAAAAAACGTTTAGTAACGTGTTATAATAAATCTATATATTTGGCACTAAAAGATTTTAAAGTACTACAATTATCTGAAATTTTTATAAATTATTCAACATTTTCACTTCAAAATTAGATTTAAGGCTGTTTATTTTAAAATAAAACTTTTATATTTATATTGTGAGGTTCATATATTTTAAATATACAAATTTTGTGGTTGCTTAATGCTAAAGTAATTAAGTAAATTGAGAGCTACTCTATCTTTGATTTCAAAGTGTACATTTTAAGTGATTATATATAAATGTATATTGTCTGCACAATTGCCAAATCAGATTTAACTCTTAATTTCATTTAAAGATGAGGTCTACTGTTATTGCTGCCTTTAAAAGACATTTCTTGAGGGATTGATAATGTGAAAACAGCAAGTAAAAATATATGAAGAAAAATATATTACTTAGAAAGTTACAGTATGTACAGAAGGTTTGTGAGAAGGCTTATGTACATGAGGTTTATGGTTTGGTAACTTAAAAGCATCTCAAAGTATATTGTGAATGTTTGTGAAATGTTAGGTTTCTAAGAAGATTGAAAATTAGAGATGATTGTTAAAGGAAATGCTGTGTGTTATGCTTCTTCCAGGCTATAGAAGAAAGACATTGAGCCTCAGAGATTATAAATTAAGAATTAAGCTTCATGTATTCAAGTGTTTTTCAATTGTCACCATCTTAATTATAGAGATTTGGTTACTCACTAAATCCTAATTCCTAAAGGCCATAACTGCTTAAGATCTTATAGAATCTAACTATTATATTTATATTATAAGGGCCATATACTTTAAAGACAAAAATTTTGGTAATGGGCCTAGATAAGAACTACAAAATGTTAAATATCAATATAAAAGAGTCAACTTATAATATTTTCTTAGACATGGCTCTACACATCTTAGAAAAGAAATGGCCCCCCAGGAAGATCTTTGTAATACCATCCTCCAACTAGATTTAAGATTTCCTCAGATATGCTTCATTTAATTCTTTCCTCCATTTTATACACTTTAATGGTTTTACAGTGATAGAATGCCTTTGACATACACCTGTCATAACCAGACCCAGGGCTCCACTGGTGTCATGGATGTCTTTGTGTTTATCCATCAGCAGGCTCACCCTTGTGGATTCCCAAAAGTTTATTCTGCCCAGTGGAAAATCATAGATAGTCTCCCTGACAAGATGACAGCTTTGGGTGTCTATCTCGCTTGCTGATCTTTCCCTGATATGTAAGGTGGCCAATGAATAACCCCCTGACTCCCCTTATTGTGAACAGGTTCTTCACCAGTGAGCCATGCACTCTAAACCCATTATGATTGATATCATCTCTTTAAGGCAGTCTTGGAGCCAGCTGTTTTCCTGAATTGGAACTCTGCATATGATGATCAGGCAGAAGCACAAGCCTGCCTCAACTTTCAATATGGTCTTAACATTACATTAGATATGTTCACAGGTTATGGACAATTGTGGCACTATCAATTCAGGAAGGCCTTATCCCGGGCTCCCAAATCCAGGAGGTCTGGCTACAGACAAGCCTGAATAAGTTCACACATGCCCCAGACATGTCCCAATAGAGAAATCATACAGGTGGAGGGATGAAAAACTAATGGTAAGGAGGGATGAACAACCAATGGGAAGTGGCCATCTAACCTGGACACATAGTAAACAGCTAAATGATTAGTGGCTGCTCCCCTCTAACCCAAGCAGAGGGATGGCAACACTTGATTGGACCCCGACCCTATATAAGTCCAAACACTTCCGGAATAGAGCTGAATCTGCAGCAACTCGTCCATTGCTGCTTCTCACCTGATTCCTGGGGTCTGGTTGGTAACCACATCACTGGTTGCCAATTTGCCTCAAACATTGAGGCCCTGCCATTTCCCCCTTCTTTCCCCAGCTGGTCCAGGGTGGATTTGGCAACAGACAATATATTGATCCCATATCACAATCAACCACAGGTTTGGCTACGTATTTTCAACAGTGTCTGACTTGGCCTTCAAGGCCCTATAGGTTTGCTCTTGCCTCCTTTGACCCTCGATATTCCTCCATATGCTTCACACCTTATCGGGTCTCCAACATTTACAAGGCACATGAATAACTTTCTCAGTAAGAAAGGCCTTGGTCTCAGACCTTCCTTAATTACTCTTCGACTTTGTGCCAATAGATAGAACATATTAATATGACGCAGGTGGGTTCCCTCCCTATAGATTCTGTGTTTGAAACCAGAATCAGAAACAACTTTAAAATTTTGTTTGATCCCTCTTAGACTGTAAATTATGCTAATATAGGAGGAATTGTTCTTTAATCAATTATATTGCTTAAGTATCTCCTTTAGCACATTTGGAGCAGCAGTGCTCCATCAACATGACCATGATACAGGTGCTTATGGCCCTCAAACATCCAAACCATGCCTCCTAGAGATGTGGTTCAGGCTTGGATTGCAAAGATTCATGAGGACTTAGTCTAATCTACTATGCACATATTCTGACATGCTTTCCAGAGGGGAGGTCTGTTGAAGGCCGGTAGTCAATGATGGGTAAGATCCTTTGAGACAGGATGACCTAAGAAAGGCACAGTCCATCATGCTGGATGCCATCTCAGGCAGGGTCAACAAGGTCAGAGCAAAGAACTCTGGCTCCGAAGGCTGTCAAAATAAATAGAAAGGATGGATATATAGGGGGAATGGTCCAGACAGGTCTGTATTGTCTGTATGGGCTGCATGCACAAATGCAACTTTCCCAAGCTAGAATCTGCTTCAGTGCCTGGGGCTGACATCAAACCGCCTGACTGAGACGACCAATCTGGACAGGCCATCACAGCAAAAGCTCCCACTGGAACTTATGGAATGTTATGTGGGGTATATAAGCATCCCAGTATCTACAATAAATGAGTCTGCATGCCTGCGAGGCCGCTTTGTCACTCACCTGACTCCTGGAGTCCATGATGTTGATTTTGAATCTGCTTATGTCCATGCTCAAGGGTGTCCATGGATTCCCATGAGACTGCTACAACCAAGACCTCACAGTGGTCATGACTTATATTGGTCATGAAGAGCTCATAGTGGTAATAGAAAATTTTTAGTGGTCATAGAGTGCTAATAATAATCATAGTGTTATTACAGTGGTCATACCTCACAGTGGTCATGGAGAGCTCATAGTGTTCATAGAGAGCTCACAATGGTCATAGCTCACACTGGTCATAGAGAGCTCATAGTAGTCCTAGAGATCTCACAATGGTCATAGCTTATAGTGCTCATAGAGAGCTCATAGAGGTCAAAGGTCATATTAGTCCTATAAATCTCACAGTGTTCAAAGTGTTAATAGAGAGCTCACAGTGGTCGTAGCCCATATTGATCATACATAACAAATAGTGGTCATAGCTCATAGTGGTCATAGAGAGTTCATCACGGACATAGAGAACTCAAAGTAGTTATAGCTCATAATGTTTTAACAGAACTCATCTTGGTCATAAGTCATTTTGGACATAGATAACTCACAGTGATCAAAGGGAGCTGTGATCATAGCTCATAGTGGATATAGAGAGCTCAAAGTGGTCATAGCTCATAGTCATTACAGAGAACTCATAGTTATCATAGATTGCTCACAGTGGTCATAGAGAGCTCATAATTGTCATAGACAGCTCAAAGTGGTAATAGGGAGGTCATAGTGGTCACAGCGATCTCATAGTAGTTATAGTTCCTAGTACTATTAGAAATCTCTTGCAGTCATCGAGACTCACAGTGCTCCCAGAGAACTCGCAGTCATCACAGAGAACTCATACTAGTTATATCTCATAGTGGACATAGAAAGCTCATAGTTGTCAAAAATCATAGTGGTCATAGGGAGTGCATAATGGCCATACAGAGTGCACATTGGTCATCAAGAGCTCACGGTGGTCATAGAGAGCTCACTGTACTCATGGCTTATATGTGACATAAAGAGATTATACCATTTAAGAGAACTAACAGTGATCATAGTTCCTAGTGGTCACAGAGAGCTCATTGTGCCACTAGACAGCTAAAAATGTTCATAGTGTTATCACAGTGGTCATACCTCATAGTGGTCATAGAGATCTCAAAGTGATCATAGAGAGTTCACAGTGATCCTAGATACCTCACAGTTGTCATAGAGAGCTCAAAGTGCTATTAGAGAGATCATAATGGTCATAGACCATAATGGTCATAGGAAGATCATAATGGCCATAGAAAGCTCACAGTGGTATAGAAAGCTCACAGTGCTCATAGCTCATACTGGTCTTAGAATGCTCACAGTGGTCAGTTCAGAATAGTCATAAAGAGTTCAAAGTTTTCATGAAGAGGTCAGATTTGTCAGAGATTTCAAAGTGGTCATAGAGCACTCACAGTGGTCATAGAGAGCTCACAGTGGCTTTAGAGAGCTCATAGTGATCATAGTTCTCAGTGGTCATGACAGCTTACAGTGGACATAGCTCATAGTTTTCAAAGAGAGCTCATGATGGCCATATTGAGATCACAGTGATCTCAGAGAGTTCACAATGGATCTGACATTGGTCATGGAGATATCATAATGGTAATAGAGAGCTCATAGTTGTCATAGCTCATAGTAGTCATAGATATCTCACAGTGTTTATAACTCACAAGGGTCTTAGACAGGAAATAATGTTCACAGTGAGTTCACAGTTGTAATAGGTAATAGTGATCACAGAGCACTCACAGAGGTCATAGAATGCTCACAGTAGGCATAGAAAAATCACGGTGGTCATGAAGAGCTCATAGTTGACACAAACAGCTCACAATAGTCATAGAAAGCTCACAGTGGTCATAGGTCATATGAGTCTTAGGTCACAGTAGTCATTACTCATAGTGGTCATAGAGAACTCAAAGTAGTCATAGAGAGCTCACAGTCGTCAAAATATCACAGTGGTCATAGATACCTCATAGTTTTCATAGCTCACAGTGGTCACAGAGAGCTCACAGTGATCATAGAGAACTCACAGTGATCAAAAAAAGTGCATAGTGGTCATAACTCACAGAAGTCATACAGAGTTCACAGTGGTCCTAGCTCATAGAGTTCATATAGAGCTCACAATGGTCATAACTACTATTGGTCATAGAAAACTCATACTAGACATAGCTCATAATGGTCATAAAGACTTCATAGCGGCAATACAGTGCTCACAATGGTCATAATTCTGTATTTATAGAGAGCTTACAGTGGTCATAGGACATAGTGGACATGCAGAGCTCATAATGGTCAAAGAGAACTCTCAGTGGTCATAGTTTATAGTGGCCATAGAGAGCTCATAATAGTAATAGAGAGCTCACAATCATCATAACTCATAGTGTTCATGGAGATCTCATAGTAGTCCTGCTCACATTGGTCATAAAGAGCTAATAAATTGGTCATAATGAGCTCATAGTGGTAATAGCTTATAGTGGTCACAGAGATCTCACTGTGGTCACACAGAACTCATCGTGGTCATAGATCATACTGGTTATAGAGAAATCACAGTGGTCACAGAGAACTAATAGTTGTCATAAAGATCTCAGAGGGTCATAGATAGCTCACAGTGCTCATAGCTAATAGTGGTCTTACAAATGTCTCAGTGGTCATAATTCATAATGGTCATGCAGAACTCAAAGTGGTCATAGAGAGGTCACAGTCATCAGAGCTATCAGAGTTGTCATACAGAGCTCAGTGGTCATAGCTCACAGTGGTCATAAAGAACACACAGTAGTCATAGAAATCTCATAGAGATCATAGATCACAGTGGTCATAGTGAGCTCACAGTAGTCATAGCGAGCTCATGATGGTCATAGTGAGTTCACTGTTGTTATAGAGAGCCCAAAGTTGTAATACCGAGGTAATAGTGGTCATAGCTCATAGTGGTCATAGAGAGCTCAGATTGGTAATAGACAGTTCACAGTAGTCATAGTTCATGGTGGACATAAAGAGCTCACAGTGATCATAGCTCATAGTGGTTATAGGGTACTCACAGTTTTCTTATAAAGCTCACAATTAACATAGAGAGCCCAAAGTGGTGATAAAGAGGTCATAGTATGCATATCTTACAGTGGTCATAGAGAGCTGATAGTGATCATAGTCCAAAGTCCAATTAGAAATTTCTTGTGGTCATAGAGAGCTCATAGTGGTCAAAGAGAACTCACAGTCAACAATCATGGTGATTATATCATAACAAGCTCGTAGTGCTCATAGCTCATAGTGGTCATAAGAAGTGCATAATCATCATGGTCATAGAGAGCTCACAGTGGTCCTAGAAAGCTCACAGTGACCATAGAGAGCTCACAGTGGGAGTGGCTTATACTGTTTACAGAGAGCTCATAGTGGTCATAGAGACTCCACAGTGGTCATAGCTGTTGTGGTCAAAGAAAGCTCACAGTGTTCATAGAGAACTAATAATGGTCATAGTGTTATCACAGTGGTCATACCTCAGAGTAGTCATAGACAGGTCACATTATTCATAGTTCTTTTAGCTCATAGAGAGGTGACTGTGGTCAAAGAAAGCTCATAGTGGTAATAGAGAGTACATAATGGGCATAAAGAGATAGTAGTCATGGAGAATTCACAGTGATCATAGCTCACAATGGTCATTGATTATACTGGTCACAGAGGGCTCATAGTGATCCTAGACAGATCACAGTGATCATAGCTCATAGTTGTTATAGAGAGCTCACAGAGGTCATAGCTGATACTGGTCTTAGAGATCTCGCAGTGTTCATTGCTCACAGTGGACATAAAGAGCTTATAGTGGCCGTAGGGAGCTCGCAGTAATCTTGGAATGCTCACAGTAGAAATAGCTCACAGTAGTTATTGCTCATACTGATCATACAGAGCTCATAGTGGTCATAGCTCATAGTGCTCA
Organism: Typhlomys cinereus; assembly: GCA_023101885.1. Classification (NCBI taxonomy): domain Eukaryota; kingdom Metazoa; phylum Chordata; class Mammalia; order Rodentia; family Platacanthomyidae; genus Typhlomys; species Typhlomys cinereus. The sequence continues at coordinate 6,076,858 of JALPQD010000105.1, read as the reverse complement.
TAGAGAGCTCACAGTGATCATAGCCTAAATTGGTCATACAGAAATCATGGTGGTCATAGTTCACTGTGGTCATAGAGAATTTGTAATCATGCAGAGCTCACAATTGTCATAGAAAGCTCAGAGTTGTCATAGAGAGGTGAATGTGGTAATAAGGTCATAGTAGTTTCAGATTACAGTGGTCCCAGAGAGCTCATAGTGGTCATACTTTATAGTGCTGTTAGAAAACTCTGGTGGGCATAGAGAGCTTACAGTGGTCCAAGAGAACTTATACTCATCACAGAGAGCTCAGAACTGGTTATTTCTCATAGCAGTCATAGAAAACTCATAGTGATCATAGCTCATACTGGTCAAAGGGAGCACATAATGGCCATAAATTGTTCACACTTGTTTAGATCACAGAGGTCATGGCTTATACTTGACATAGAGAGCTCATTGTGGTCAAAGAGAGCTCAAAGTGGTCATAGTTCATAGTGGTCATAGAGAGTTCACATTGGTGATAGAGAGCTACTAATGTTCATAGTGTCATCACAGTGGTCAAACTTCATAGTAGTCATAGAGAGTTCAAAGTGATCATAGAGAGATCAAAGTGGTATTAGAGAGGTCATAGTGGTCATAGCTCACAGTGGTCATAGAAAGCTCACACTGGTCATAACGCATAATGGTCATAGAGGTCTCATAGTGGTAATAGCCACAGTCGTGTTAGAGAGCTAAAAATGTTCATAGAGTGCTCAGAGTGGTCATAGCTCATAATGGGCATAGAGAACTCAGAGTGGGAATAGAAAGCTCCCAGTGGTCATATCTCATACTAGTCATAGAGAGCTCATAGTGATCACAGAAAGCTCATACTGGTCATAAAGAGGTAGCAGTCATCAAAGATTTCATAGAGGTCATAGAGTGCTCATAGTGGTTATAGCTCATACTGTTCATAGAGAGCTCATAGTTGTCATAGCCCACAGTGATCATAGAGAGCACATAGTGGTAACTGAGAGCTTACAGAGGTCATAACTAATAGTACTCATAGAGGGTTCATAGTTTTCCTAGCTCATAGTAGCCATAGAGAGCTCAAAGTGGTCATAGTTCATAGTAGTCATAGAAAGCTCACAGTGGTCATAGCTCATAGTTTTCATAGAGAACTCCAAGTGGTCATACCTTATATTAGTCATAGATAGCTCAGAGTTGTCACAGCTCATTGTAATCATAAAGATCTCACTGTGGTTATAGATAGCTCACAGTTGTCATTCAGAACTCACAATAGTCATACAGAGCTCACAGCAATCAAAGAGAGCTTTTGGTCACAACTCCAAGTGGTCATAGAGAGCTCACAGTGGTCATAGGGAGCTGATAATGGGCATAATGAGCTCTCAGTCATCACAGAGAGTTTACAATGGAAATAGGGAGCTCAGAGTGGTCAAAGCTTTTAGCGCTAACAGAGAACTCATAGGGGTCATGGAGAGTTCATAGTGGTCATAGAGAACCCCCAGTGGTCATAGAGTGCTCATTGTAGTCATACCTCATTGGAGGTATGGTCATAGAGAGCTCACTGTGATCATAGAGAGATCACTGTGATTATAGTTCATATTTGTTACAGAGAGGTCAGCGTGGTCATAGCTCATAGTTGTCAAAGAGAGCTCAAAGTGGTCATAGAGAGATCAGAGTTGTTTAGAGAGCTCAGATTAGTCATATATCACACTGCACATCGAAGGCTCATAGTGTTCATAGCTCAAAGTGGTCACAGAGAGCTCACAGTGGTCATAGAGAGCTGGCTAATAATGTTCATAGTGAGCTCACAGTGGTCATAGCTCATAGTGGTCAGAGAATGCTCACAGTGGTCATAGAGATCACAGTGGTCGTAGCTCATACTAGTCACAAAGAGCTCACAGTGGTCATAGCTTGCAGTGGTTCTAGAGAGTTCATGGTGGTCATAGACAGGTAACAGTCATCAAAGATTTCACAGTGGTCATAGAGAGCTCATACTGGACATATTCCACAGTGGTCATAGAGAGCTCATAATGGCCATAGCTCATAGCAGTCATAGCAAGCTCATAATAATCATTGATAGCTTACAGTGGTAATATCTCATAGTGGTCATAAAGAACACATAGTGGTCATAACTCAGTGTTCATAGAGAGCTCATAGTGTTCATAGAGAACTCACACTGGTCATAGATCATAGTGTTTATAAAGAGCTCAAAGTGCTCCTAGTTCATAGTGGTCATAGAGAGCACACAGTAGTCTAAGTTCATATTATTCATAGAGAGCTCACAGTAATCATACAGAGATCAAAGTGGTCACAGAGAGGTCACAGTGGTCATTGAGATCTCACAGTTCTCATATAGAGCTCACAGTTGGGATAGCTCACAGAGGTCATAGAGAGCTCAGAGTAGTCATAGAGAGCTCACAGTGTTCATACGGAAGTCACAGTGGTCATAGAGAGCTCATAGCTGTCATAGGCAGCTCATACTGTTCACATGTCCTAGTGATCATAGATAGTTCACAGTAGTCATAGCTTATATTGGTCATAAAAAGCTCATAATGGCCATAGTAAGCTCACAGTGGACAATGAGAGCTCACAATGGAAATAGAGAGTTCACAGGTTTCATACTCAAAGTGGTAATAGAGAGTGCACAGTGGTCATACAGAGCTCACAGTGGTCATACAGAGCTCACAGTTTTCATGGTTTATACTTGACTTAGAGAGGTCACAGTGGTTTTTGACAGCTCACAGTGGTCATAACACATAGTTATCATAAAGAGCACAAAGTATGCAGAGCTCACCGTGGTCATACCTCAAAGTGGTCTTAGAGATCTATTAATGTTCACAGTGATCTCATACTGGTCATAATGACCTCATAGTGGTCATAGCTCTTAGTTGTAATAGAGAGCTCACAGTGGTCACAGCTCATATTGGTCATAAAGAGCTCACAGTGGTCATAGAGCATTCAAAGTGGTTATGGAGAGGCCACAGTTATCAGATATTTCAAAGTGGCCATAGAGGGCTCATTGTTTTCAAAGAGAGCTCACAGATTTCATAGTGAGATCACAGTCATCATTGCTCATAGTGGTCACAGAGAACTCACACTGGTCATACAGATCTTTCAGTGATCATGGAGAGCTCACAGTGGTCATAAAGAGTTCAGAGTGGTCACAGCTCACCCTTTGCATAGAGTGCTTACAGTGGTCATAGCTCACCGTGGTAAAAGAGAGCTCATAGTAGTTATAGAGAGCTCACAGTGGTCAATGAGCTCATAGTGCTCATTGAGAGGTCATATTTGTCACAGACAGCTCAGAGTAGTCATAGCTCATAGTAGACATAGAGAGTTCACAGTCATCATAAAGGGCTCATGATGGTCATTGAGAACTCACAGTAGTCATAGAGAGTTCACAGTGGTCATAGCTCATAGTGGTCATTGAGCACTCATAATGAGCATTGAGAATTCAGAGTGGTCGTAGCTCATTGTGGTCAGAGAGAGCTCACAATAGTCATAGAGATCTAACAGTTGTCTTAGAGTCCTCCCAGTTGTCACAGAGAGTTCAAAATGGTTATAGAGAGCTCACAGAGCTCATAGGGAGGTCATAGTAATCACAGCTCAGTCGTCATAGAGTTCTCACAGTTTTCATAGCTCACTTAGTCATAAAGAGCTCACAGTGGTCATGGAGACCTCATAGTGATCATAGCTCACAGTGGTCATACAGATGTCACAATGCTCATAAATAATCATTGTAATAGTGATCTCTTGTGGCCATAGAGAGCTCATAGTGTTCATTGCTCATAGTGGTCTAGAGAGCTCACAGTGGTCATAGGAAGTATACGGTTGTCATAAAGAGCTCACTTTTGTTATTCTGACCTCACAATTGTCAGTGCCTATAGTGTTCATAGCTCATAGTGATGATAGAGTTCTCTTGTGGCCATAGGAACTTAAAATTGTCATAGCTCATAGTGATCCTAGAGTGTTCACAGTGATCATAGCTCACAGTGGTCATAATGAGCTAATAATATTCATAGTGAGTTCACAGTAGTCATAGATCATAGGGGTCATAGAGAACTCAGAGTGATCATAGAGAATTCACAGGGATCATAGGTCACAGTGGTCAAAAAGAGCTCACAGTGGTCACAGAAAGCTCAAAATAGTGATAAATAACTCACAGTGGACATAGTTCTCAGTGAAGATAGACACTTCATAATTGACATAGCACAGTCACAGTGGTCATAGCTCATAGTGGTCATTGGTTATAGTGCTCATAGAGCGCTTAAAGTAGTCATACAGAGCTTACAGTGGTCATAGAGTGGTCACTGGTTTTAGATCACTCATAATGACCACAGAGAGTGTACAGTGGTCATATCTTATAGTAGTCTTAAAGTGCTTAAAGTTCATAGTGATAATACAGAGCTAATAATGGCCATAGAGAGCACACAGTGGACATAAGGTGCTTACAGTGGTTGTAGAGTCCTCTAAGTGGTGATTGTGAGGTCATGGGGTTATGGAAAGCTCACACTTGTCATAGAGAGCTCATAGTGATCCTTACACACAGAAGTCATAGAAAGATCATAGTGGTCTTCAAGAGCTCATAGTGGCCATAGAGAGTTCACAGCAGTCACGGATCATAGTGCTCAAAGAGAGCTCACTGTATCATAGAGCATTGTGGTCTTAGGGAGTTCCTAGTGTGTAGGAGATACAGACAATGATTGTGCCACAGAGGCGTCTATACAGAGAGGCCTCATGGATTCCTCCCTCCTGCTAAGCATAGAAATCTCACGAGACTACAAATCTTGCAAGACAGCAAGCAAAGACAGTTGGTGCTGTTAAACCGCCTGGCTGAGAGGATCAATCCAGACAGGACAACTCAGCAAAGATTCACGCTGGGACTTACGGGATGTTGGGTGGGGTATATAAGTAGCCTAATACTTAAAATAAATGAGCCTGAAAGCCTGCTTTGCCATTCGCCTGACTCCTGGAGTCTATGCTGTTGGCTCCCTGCCAGCTTATCCCCACTCCCAAGGGTCTCTGTGGGCCCCTGTTACATTGTTACATCTACACTGTTACATTGTAATATCTGGCGCCTCAATGTAGGGCTTCCACAGTGGCCCTTTCCTCATCTTGGCACTAGTGTGGAGGACTGTGCCCCTTTCAGCTGTTGTTCAGTAAGCTGGCCACTTTTTGTTTTTGTCTTCATGAGAGGCGAGCGTGAAGGCCCCTTTTCCTTTCTCTGGGTTTGTCTGTTCACTGATAGGGAGCATACAGCCATTGCCTAGGAACCATGGAAGTTCCCCACTACATGTTCCTTCTCTCCTCTGTTCCTCTTTGATCTTGTCTCTGTTCTATAAAAAAGGGCAATTTTTCCTCACACTGTAAGGAGCCCCAAATATATGCCTCATTACTCCCTGTTCCAACCGCACGCTATGGGCATTAGGGCTGAAACCTCTCACTCTTACGAAGAAGGAGAAGATGAATCTATGGCAGTACTTCATAAACCTACATGTTTAGATTAGGCAGAGAAACCCCAATCTCTGTGAGCAGTCCCCCCCTGCTATACCCTTGCCGAATACCTGCTGTTACTACAACTAGGTCCGGACCTTCAGCCCAATGACGCCATCTCCAGTTCTGGTGCCCCAAACTCCTATAATCCAGATGTGCCCACAGTTTTCTAACTTTTGGCAGAGTGAAGCTTTCCCTGTTACTGTAGGACCCAATACAGTCAACCAGCCTTGGGTGCTTACTCCACTTGCTGATCTTTCCCTGATTTGTAAAGTGGCCAGTGAATCAGGCCCTGACTCTCCTTATTTTGAACAGGTTCTGCACCAATGGGCCATGCAGCTCCAAGCTCATTATGATTGATATCATCTCCTTACGGCAGTCTTAGAGCTGGCCATTTTCCTGAATTGGTGCTCTGCATATGATGGTGAGGCAGAAGCACAAGCTTGCCTCAACCTTCAGTATAGTCTTAACATCATATTGGATATGCTCATGGGTCGAGGGTGTTTGACTGCATATTTTCAGCAGGTGTCTGACCAGGCCTTTAAGGCCCTAAAGGCTTGCACCCCAAGGGACTCCTTTGTCAAGGGAATCTTTTATGGACTTCCTTACTAGAGTAACAGAAGCTGTAGAGTGTAGGGTAGATCCAGGCTCCATTAGAGTTATGTTAATCAAACAATTAGCTTGGGAGGGCCTCAATGCCCCTACCTGTAATGCAGTGGTTGCTGTCCAAAATGATGATATCCACAAGTGGGTGATAGCAACTAGAGATCTGGATTTGGGAGCTGGCCCCATAATGGCCCTTACTGCCTCCATTGATCCCCTTTTGTTGAACAGACAATAACCTCCTAATCGCCCACCACAGACTAGCCCATCACACTGCATTTGCTAGGGCTGTGGTGGGACAGATCACTTTCGGAGGGACTGCCCCAGTGCTCGTCCTGGGACCCGATACCCAAAATGTAACAAGGGATTCCACTGGGCTCGCAACTGCTGCTTTCAGCCTTCCAATATGCAGCAGAATGCTAAGGGTAATTTAAACTCCCAGCAGGGCACTTCTCAGCCCCGTCAATAAGAGGGGAGAAATGTCATCCTAAGGTATTCTGGACTTTGCCCACTTTTCCACATTCTCCTATGACAACCTTGTACCTTGATAGTATCCCAGTTAAGGGGTTGGTGGACACAGGGACTGATGTTACCATCATTACTGAGATTGAAGCACACAGGTTTCCCCATTAAACATTCAAACCAGGCCCCTCCATTAGTGGGGTAGGAGAACAACAATCAACTCAGGTTACAATTTGTCCCATTCACTGGAAGGACTTAGATGGTAATCAAGGTTCCTTTTCCCTGATTGTTGCTGATATGCCTCATAACCTCTGGGGAAGGGATATTCTAGAAGATATGGGTGTCATCCTTACCACAGACTGCCGAGGCTTCATTGATGATAATCATCCCCAATTCTAGAGGCCACTGCCCATCATGAGCCATCATCTAAATAGGTACCTGATCCCATACCCTTGACTTGGCTCTCAGATGAAGATGTCTGAGTGGAGCAGTGGCCAATAATTGAACCCAAATTGGCTGCCCTTAAAGAATTAATTGAGGAATAACTTAAATTGGGTCATTTAGAACCCTCAACGAGTAGGCACAATACTCCCATATTTGTTATCAAGAAAAGGTCAGGCTGTTGTAGGCTTCTACAGGACCTGAGAGCAATTGATGAACAAATGAAAAAGATGGGGACTACCCAGGCTGGCCTGCCACATCCCAGTGCTATACCACCCTTCAACAATATAGTAATTGTAGATAGCAAGGATTGCTTCTTTCAAATTCCCTGCACCCCAGGATAGGGTTTGCTTTGCGTTTACAGTATGGGAACCTAATATGCAAAGACCAGCCAAAGATATCAATGGACTGTCCTCCCACAAGGCATGGAAAATAGTCCTACCATCTGTCAGCTTTTTGTTAAGGAAGCACTTTGTAATATTCCTGAGTAATATTGTTCACTATATGGATGATATTCTCTTAGCTCATCCTACCTTGCCTTAATTACAAGGAGTATTCAGGACCCTCTTAAAAGGCCTGGCTGCCCTAAATTTAAAAGTAGCTCTGGAAAAGATTCAATTTGCTCCCCTCTATGCCACAAATATGCCCATTGGGCTTTATCCTTCCCTAGCTGAACTCCAATAGCTATGTGGAACAATAAATTGGCTCAAACCATTTCTATCAATGCCTTATCAGGAAATGTACTCTTAATTTTCTCTCCTAATGGGCCCTACATACCCCTCTAAAAGAATGAATCTTACACCTAAAGCAACGGCCCTTCTACAAAAGGTTGCCTCTCTACTCGCCTCAGCATTCTTAGACAGACATGAGCCTCACTGGCCTCTCTTTGCAATCATCTTATGGACCTCTGGTGGTGTTCTAGGTGTCCTATGGCAAAGAGACCCCCTTATGTGGTTACATCAGGCTCATTCTGACCTACACCAACTCACATCTAAACTTGAGATCACCTTTCAACTCGCTCTTAAGGCGAGAAACTTGGCCCGCAAAACCTGTAGCAGTGAGTCTGATAAAATCATCCTTCCTTTCTCGCTCCACCACTCACAATCACTTTGGTCCAATTCTATTAGTTTTCAAGAAATGGTCTCTGGTGAGGGCTCCAGGCAGTAGGATCCTTAGAGGCAAGGGATTAACAGTCATAATAGAGTTCCCATACTAACAGGGGGCCCAAGAAGAGGTTCCTGGCTATGCTACTGAGTCCTTATCTATCACCAGGGTGGAAGACTCAAAGGGAGGTTTGGCATTTGCATAAAAGAATGCTCCAGGGCTGGGAGGGAAGAAAGGGGGTGAAAGGAAGGGAGGAGAATGTAAGGGGTGATGACTGGGGAAGGGAGGAAGGAGGGAGAGGTCAGAGGTACCTATTGTATGATTAGGAAAAAATAAATAAAATGTGGGAGAAAAAAAAAGAAATGGTCTCTGGCTACACTGGAAATCTTGACAACTACCCCCCACAGGACAAAAGGTTAACTGCGCTTTCTCAATTCCTATTAAAATTAAGCTCTATAGTATTCCCAGCTCTTCCCCCATCCCATATGGGACCCTAGCATTCTCGGACTCCAATAAACAGAAATATGGAATCCTCATTCAGCTCCTGGAGAGAAAAGACATTACTTATGTCTTTCCCAACCCCGGCTTGGTGCAGCTGGGTGAACTTTTGGGGCTCTATTTTTTTTCTGATAGTCAGTATGCAGTACAGGCTGTCCAGATGCTTTCAGTTTCATTACTAAAGGATCGTATAAGCCCCTTACATGTCACCATGCAGTTGCTCCAGGATGTATTGGAACACAGGGCTCACCCTTGGTATATTTCTCATATAAGGTCACACACAAAACTTCCTGGACTCCTGGCTAAGGGAAATAATTAACAGATACTATGATCATGACTGTGGAGTTAGAGCTTTTTGAGCAAGCTAGGGCATTACACCAACAATTTCACCTTACCCCTCGGAGCTTACACAAGTTTCTTCCAGAGCTTACAATGTCACAATGTAAACATTTAGTCAGATCTTGCTCAACCTGTGCCCCCTTGGCTCCACTTGGGCCTCTAAATAAGGGAGGGGTAAATCTCAGATGTCTCTTGCCTAATGCAATTTGGGAAATGGATGTTACCCACCACTTCCCCTTTGGGAACCTAAAATATGTTCATGTCATAGTGGACACTTGTTCCTCCTTTGTGTATGCAATAGCCCTTACAGGAGAAAAGGCAGCTCATGCTATTAAAGCCTAAAATCTGCTATGTTAGTTATGGGTGTACCTTGGATGCTGAAGAATGGAAATGGATCTGTATATGCTCCCCAACAATATGACTCCTTTATAGTCTCATGGAAAATTAATCACACCTTTGGGATTGCCTATAACCCACAGGGACAAGCCTTTTGTGGAAAAATCCAACAGAACCTTAAAGGACTTTTAGCAAAGGTCACATCCCCTGAATCCAAATGTGACCCACACTTGTCTCTGACAGAGGCCCTGTTTCACCTTAACTTCCTCACTTTTGATGTTTCAGGACTAAGCCCTGCTTATAAACACTGGGCTTTCCTGCCTCACAATACTCCCCTGACTCTTGTCCAATAGAGGGACCCTGTCATGCTGCTATGGCAGGGACCCCCTCCCTTATAAACCCAGGGTCGAAGATATGTTTGTGTCTTCTCTCAGGATTCCACTTCGCCAATATGGGTGCCAGCTTGAGATGTAAAACTGGCAACAGATTGTGAAACCTTCCCGAGAACCAGATTCATAAAATGAGTAAATCTGTGGACACTTCAATTTTTTTTTACGTTTCTATTGCGCGCTGATTTTTTTTTAGCATGCCATTTTTAAATACATGTATGCATACTTACTTTTGGAAACATCTAAGGCCTTAGCTACTATGTTCTATATCGATCACAATTGTTTTTCTATTAGATTATAGTTTTCTTTCATTGTTTTCTCAATTGATTTTAATTTTAAATGGATTGTAAACTGTTCTTTTATCAATTATATTGTTTAAGTATTTCCTTCAGCACATCTCTCAGCAGCACTCCATCAATAAGACCACACCAAAGGCACTTATGGCCCTTGAATATCCGAGCCATAGTGCCCCTAGGGACATGGTTTGGACTTGAATTGCAGAGATTTGTGAAGCCTTGGTTTAGTCTACTGTCTATATATCCTGACATGCCTTCCAGTTGTGAGTTCCTTTGAGGGCTGGTAGCCAATGATGGGTAAGATTCTCTGAGGCAGGACAACCTAAGACAGGCATGGTCCATAATGCTGGATGCCCTCTGAGGCAGGGTCAACAAGGTCAGAGCAAAGAACTCTGGCTACCTCTGGGTGTCAAAAATAAAAAGGATGGACATGTAGGAGGAACAGAAAATGATTGTGCCATAGAGGCTTCCTACAGAGAGGCTCCTTGGAGTCCTCCCTCCTGCTAAGCATGCAAATCTCGCGTGACTACAAATCTTGCAAGACTACAAATCTCGCAAGACTACGCTTTCTCCAGAGCAAAGACAGTTGGTGCTGTTAAACCGCCTGGCTGAGAGGACCAATCCAGACAGGACAACTCAGCAAAGACTCACGCTGAGACTTATGGGATGTTGGGTGGGTTATATAAGCAGCTTGATACTTAAAATAAATAAGCCACAAGCCGGAGAGCCTACAAGCCTAAAATCCTGCGCTGCCATTCACTTGACTCCCAGAGTCTGTGCTCTTAACTCCGCACCAGCTAATCACCGCTCCCAAGGGTCTCCGTGGGTGCCTGTTAGATTGTTACAATTACACTGTTACATTGTAATAATACTCATCACAGGGAGCACATAATGTCCATAAAGAGCTCATACTGGCTTGGAGAGCTCATAGTGGACATGGCTTATACTTGACATAGAGAGTTCAAGTGGTCATAGAGAGCTCACAATGGTCATAGTTCATAGTGGTCACAGTTCACAGTGGTCACAGAAAGCTACTAATGTTCATAGTGTTATTACGTGATCAAACCTCATAGTAGTCATAGAGAGCTCACAGTGATCATAGAGAGCTCATAATGGACATAGCTCATAGTGCCCATAGAGAGCTCATAGTTGTCATATCTCACAGTTGTCATAGAGAACTCATAATGGAAAATAAGAGCCAACAGTGGTAAGAGCTCATAGTGTTCATAGAGAACTCACATTGATCATAGCTCACAGTGGTCATAGAGAGTTCAAAATGGTCATAAACAACTCATAATAGTCATAGCTTATAGTCGTCCTGAGAGCGCACAAAGGTCATAGATAGATCACAGTGGTCATAGCTCATAGTGGTCATAAACAGAGCAGTGGTCATGGATAGCTCATAAAGGACATAGAAAGCTCAGAGTGGTCAGAGATAATAGTGGTCATAGAGGTATCACATTGGTCATAGGTCACAGTGGTCATAGAGAGCTCACAGTGGTCATAGCTCATTGTGGTCATAGAGCACTTACTCTGTTAATAAAGAGCTCAAAGTGGTCACAGGGCATCACAGTGGTCATAAACAATAAACAGTTGTAATAGAGAACACTCAAATATCAATGTATGCACTCTATGACCACTGTGAGGTCTCTGTGACAATTGAGCTCTGTATGACATCTATGAGCTATGACCACAGTGAGCCCTCTATGACAATTATGAACTAAGACTGCTATGAGCGGTCTAAGACCACTGTAAGCTCTGACCACTATGAGCACTTTTTGTCCCTCATGATCTCATAGTGACCCCTATGAATTCTGACCACTTTGAATTCTTTATGTCCATTGTAAGCTATCACCATTCTGAGCTTTCCATGACCATTGTGAGCTCTTATGAGCCCTACAAGCTATGATCACTGTGATCTGTTAGCACACAGTGTCCATTATGAGCTCTCTATGACCACGGTAAGGTATGACCACTGTGAATTCTCCATGACAACTATGACCTATGATCACTGAAACTTAGTTCTCTTTGACCATTGTGACCTTTCTATGAGCACAATAACACTATTATCACTCTATGACCTAGGTAACCTATGGTATCTATGTGCCCTCTATGGCAAGTGTGAGTTTTCTATGTCCACTGTGAACTCTCTATGACCATTATAAACTCTCTCTGACCACTTTGAACTATGGCCAGTGTGAGGTCTCTGTTTTCATTGTGAGCTCTTTGTGATAACTGTGAGCACACTATGACAAATTTGAGCTCTCTATGTCAATTTTGAGCTATGACAACTCTGAGCAGCTGTGACCACTATGAGCTCTTGTGACCACTATGGACTATGATCACTATGAGATATCTATGACAACTGTGAAATCTTTGATGACTGTGACTTCTCTGTGATCACTGTGAGCATTCTATGACCACTAAGAGTCATGAACACTTTGAGCTAACTGAACATTATCAGCTTTCTATGACCACTGTGAGCTACAAACACTGTGACATCTCTATGAATACTGTGAGCTCTGTCCGCTGTGAGCTCTCTATCACCACTATGAGTTATGACCACTGTGAGCTCTCTTTGACCACTGTGAGCCAGGACCACTGTGATCAATCTATGAAAAGTGTGAGCTATGACAACTGTGAGGATTCTATGACCATTGTGAGTTCTCTGTGACTACTGTGAGCTATGACAACAATGATCTCATCACCATGACAATTGTGAGCTCTCAAGGATGACTGTAAGCTCTCAATGACCAGAATAAGCAATGACCATTATGTGCTCTCCATGGCCACCCTGAGCACTCTCTGACCTCTGTGAGCTGTGACCACTATGAGGCCTCTATGACAACTGTGACCTATGACCATTGTGAGCTTTCCAAGACCAATGTGTACTCTATCAGTGCTGTGAGCTCCCTATGACTGCTGTGATCTTGCTATGACCATCTGAGCTGTCTAAGAATACTGTGAGTTCTCTAGGGACACTGTGAGCTCTGTATGACCAGTGTGACCACTCTAAGACTACTATGAGTTAAGACTACTCTGAGCTCGCTGTGACAAATGTGAGGTGTGACTACTGTTAGATCTCTATGAAAACTATGTTATCTATGACCACTGTGATCTCTCTATAATGACTATGAGCTATGAATAGTTTGACCTTTCTATGACCATTATGACCTATGACTACTATGAGCTATATATGACCACTATGTGCTCTCTCTGAACAATATGAGCTGGAACCACTATGAGCATTCTATGAGGTCTGTGAGTTATAACTAGAATGAGCAATCTATGACCACTGTGAGCTCTCTATGACCACTGTGAGCTATAAAAATTATGAGCTCTCCATGACCACCGTGAGCTGTGAACACTATGAATTATCTATGACCACTATGAGATATGACCAAAGTGAGCTCTCTGTGTCCAGTTTGAATTATGACTACTCTGAGCCCTCTGTGAACATTATTAGCTATCAATGACCATGGTGAGCTATAACAACTGTGAGATCATTATGAGCACTATGAGCTATGATGACTGTAATCTATCTATGACCACTATGACCTCTTTATGTCCATTATGAGGTATCGCAAATGTGAGCTGTCTATGACCACACTGAATTCTCCATAACCATTATGAGCGCTCCATGACTACTGTAAGCTAAGAACATTAGTAGCTCTCTGTGAGCACTGTCAGCTCTCTATCACAGCTTTGAGTTCTCTGTGACCACTCTGAACTCTCTATGACCAGCATGAACTATGACCCTTGTGAGCTCTCTATTTCCACTGTGAACTCTCTGTGATGACTGTGAGCTCACTATGACCATTGTGAGCTATCTATGACCACTATGAGCTATGAACACTGTTAGTTCTCTATGACAACTCTGAGCCTTCTATGACCACTGTGAGCTCTGTATGAACACTGTGATCTCTCTATGACGATTGTGAACTTTCTATGACCATGATCACTTATGACTACTCTGAGTAATCTGTGGCTACTATGAGCTACCTATAACAACTTTGAGCTTAGATGACTTTGAGAGTTTTATGCGCTCTGTGAGCTATGACCACTGTGAGTCCTCAATGACCACTGTGGACTATGACCACTACAAATACTCTATGACCACTGTGAGCTATGACCACTATGAGCTTCTCTGACCATTGTGAAATCTTTGAGGACTGTTACCTGTCTATGACAACTTTGAACTCTCTATGACCACTTTCAACTATGAAAACTTTGAGCTCTCCATGCCCTGTACAATGTATGAACATTGTGAGCTGTCTATAACCACTGTGAGCTCTTTATGTCCACTATGATCTATGATCTATGACCACTGTCAGTTCTTTGTGAAAATTATTAGCTTTATATGACTATTATAAGCTATGATCACTGTGAGTTAAAAACACTATGAGATCTCTATGGTTCCTAGGAGCTATGACCACTGTGAGTTGTCTGTGATCACTATGAATTATCTATGACTACTATGAGCTATGACCACTGTGCACTCTCTATGCCTACTATGAGTTTTGAACACTCTGAACTCTCTATGACCAATATGATGTGTTAATCCTCTGAGTTCTCTAGGCTCACTATGAACTCTATATGACCAGTATAATCCATGATGATTGTGAGCTTTCTATGGAAATTATGAACTCTCTGTGCCTATTGTGAGTTTTGACCACCTTGAGCATTCTTTGGCCACTGTGAGCTCTCTAGGATCATGTGAGCTTTCCTGGAACACTATGAGCTAAGACAATTCCTAGTGGTCTATGACTACTATGAGCTATGACTATTGTGATCTCTCTATTGCCATAAGGGAATTCTGTAATCACTATGAGCTTTGACCACAATGATCTCTGCCAATTGTGAGCTCAGTATGGTCATTGTGAGCTCTCTATGACCACTGTGAACTCTCTGTGACTAAGGTGAGCTCTGTAGACCACTGTGAGCTGTAACCACTGCAAGCTTTCTATGATCACTATGAGCTATAAGAAGTATGAGCTCTCTGCGACTATCAGGAATCACTATCATCACTATATTCTATAACCACTATGACGTCTCTATTTCCACTGTGAATTCTCTATGACCACTGTGCATGCATTTTTGTATGCTCTCTATGAGCACCTTATAATATCTGACGACCATGATGTCTCCATGACTACTTTGAGCTCTCTATGACCACTCTAAGCTATGAACACTGTGAGCTATCCATGACAACTATGAGCTATGTCTACTGTGAGTTCACTATGAACATGTTTAGCTCACTATGACTACTATGAGCTACAACCCCTGTGAGCTTTTTAGGAACACTATGAGCTATGATAATTTTGAGCTTTCTATGCCTACAAGAGAAACCTATCATCACTATGGGCTATGACCACTTTGAGCACTGACAATTGTGGGGTCAGTATAATCACTGTGAACTCTTTATGACCACTTTAAACTCTCTATGATCACTGTGAGCTTTCTAGAACACTGTGAACAATGACAACTATGAACTCTCTATGGACATAAGAGATCACTATTACAACGATGATTTATGAGCTTTGACCACACTATGACCTCTCTATTACCACTGTGAGATCTCAATGACTACTGTGAAATCTCTATGACCACTGCGACGTCTCTATGAACTACTGTGAACTCTCTGTATTCACTGTTATCTCTCTGTGATGACAGAAAGCTGTCTGTGACCACTCTGAGCTCCTAGGACAACTGTGAGCTCTATATGACCACTGTGGTTTCTCTAAGACCACTCTGAGCTCTGTATGAAGACTATGAACTCTCTAACAGGACCATGAACTAGGACCACTGTGAGGTCTCTAAGACCACTATGAGCTATGACAACTATGACCTCTATATTACTACTGTAAGTTCTCTATGAATACCATGAGCACTCTATGACCACTGTGATTCTCTATGAACACTATGATCACTCTAGGATGACTGTAACATCTCTATAACAACTGTGAGCTCTCTATACCCACTGTGGGATCTCTATGACCATTGTGAGCTGTCTATCAATGTGGTGAGCTCCTTACAACTATGGTGACATCTCTAGGATCAACATGAACACTCTACGACTGTGGAGAGCTTTATATGGGCACTATAAGCTCTTTTTGACAACTATAAGCTATGGTCACTGTGATCTCTCTTTGAATACTGTGAACTATGTCCACTATGACATATGACCACTGTGAGCTCTCTATCACCACTATGAACTATGACCTTTGTAAGCTCTGTATCACAACTATGAACTATGAGCACTGTAAGCTCACTATTCCCATTGTGAACTCACCCTGATGACTATGAGCTCACTGTGGCCATTGTGAACTCTTAATGAACACTATGAGCTATGACCTGTGACCTCTGCATGACCACTGTGAGGTATGATCACTATGAGCTCCTCATAACCACTGTGGGCTCTATATGACCATTGCGAGCTCTCTATGACAACTATGAGCTTTCTATGACTAAGATTAGTTATTAAAACTGTGAGCACTCTATGACCACTGAGCTGTGATTACTATGAGCTCTCTATGAGCTCTGTGAGCTCTCTATGAAGAATTGTGGGCTCTCTGAGACAAGTGGGAGCACTCTATGACAACTGTTAACTCTCTATGACCACTGTGAGCTCTCTATGACCACAATGAGCTATGACCACTGTGACCTCTCTGTGACCACCATGTTCTCTGTATGAGCACTGTGAGTTCTCTGTGATTACTATGAACTTAGACCATATTGACCTCTATATGACCACTATGAACTATGAGCACTTTGAGCTCTTTAGGAACACTATGATCTATGACCAGCATGAGCTTTCAATGAACACTATGAGCTCTCTATGATCACTGTGAGCTATGAACAATTTAAGTTCTTTGTGACCATTGTGAGATATGACCACTGTGAGTTCTCTGTGATCACTTTGAGCTATGAACACTGTGAATTCTCTATCACCACTGTGATATGATGATTATGAGCTTACTATGAGGAATGTGAGCTCTTTATGTCCACTGTGAACTCTTTATTACCATTGTGATATTTCTATAACCAGAGTGTGCTCTCTATGATCACTGAGAGCTAGCTATGACCACTGTGATGTCTTTATGACCACCATGAGTCCTATATTACCAGAATGACTTATGAGCAGTGTGAGCTGCTCACTAGAGCTAAGACCACTATGAGCTATAAGGACTCTCATTTCTCTAGGTCCTTTATGAGTTCTCTATGAGAACTATGAGCTATGACCACTGTGGGTTGTGAATACTGTGCGGTCTATATGACCATTATGAGCTATCACTACTGTGATCTCTTTATGTGCATTATGAGATCTGTAGATCAGCTATGAACTATGACCATTGTGACCTCTTTATGACCACTATGAGTTATAACAACTTTGAACTCCCTATGTCAACTATTGGCTCTCTATGACCACCTTGAGATATGACCACTATGAGGACTCTATGGCTTCTATGATTTGTGACAACTCTGAGCTATCTGTGACCACTATGAGCTCTCAATGACCACTATGAGCTATGTCAACTGTGAGCTCTTATTGATCATTATGAGCTATGACCACTGTGAACTCTCTATCACCACTGTGAGGTCTCTATGAGTACTAATACCTATGACATCTGTGATCTCTATAACCACTATGAGCTATGAAAAATATGAGCTCTCTATGAACACTATGAGCTCTGACCATTTTGAATTCTTTATGAATATGATGACTGATGGCCACTCTTAGTTGTCTATGACCAACATGAGTTATAAGCATAGTGATCTCTCTATGAGCACTATCAGCTCTCTATGACCTCTGTGAGTTCTCTATGAGAAATGAGCTCTGACCACTGTGAGCTCACTCCGAACATTATTAGCTCTGTAAGACCACTGTGAGATGTGACCAACTGTGAGATATGAGCACTTGAGCTCTCTATGACAACTATGATGAATGACCACTGTGAGCTCCCTATAATCATTATGAGCACCCTAAGGCCACTGAGAGCTCTCTATAATCACCATAAGTACCCTACAGTCACATTGAGTTCTCTATAATTACCATGAGCACCCTATGACACTGAGAACTATGACCACAATGAGCTCTCTCTGACAACTGTGAGTTCTCTATGACCACTGTGAGCTCTGTATGACCATTATGAACTCTATGACCACTATGAACTATGACCAGTGTGAGGTCTCTATTTCCATTGTGAGCTCTCTGTGACCACTGTGGGCTAACTGTGGCCAGTTTGAGCTCTCTATGAAACTCTGAGCTATGACCAGTGTGAGCTCTCTATGACCACTGTGTGCTTTCTATGACTGCTGTGATCTCTCTATGATGCTGTGGCTTTCTATGAACACTGTGAGCTCTCTAGGACCACTGTGAGCTCTATATGATCAGTGTGAGCACTCTATGAATACTATGAGATATGATTAATCTGAGCTCTTTGTGACAAATGTGAGCTATAACCACTATGAGCTGTCTATGATAGCTATAAGTTCTCTATGACCACTTGAGCTCTGTATAATGACTACAAGCTATGACCAGTTTGACCTTTCTATAACAACTATAAGTTATGATTACTATGAGCTCTGTATGACACTATGCGCTCTCTATGAAAAATATGAGCTAGAACCACTATGAGCACTGTATGAGGATAAGCAATCTATGAACACTGTGAGCTGTGACCACTGAGTTCTCTATGACCACTATGAGATATATCCAATGTGAGCTCTCTGTGACCAGTTTGAACTAAGACTACTCTGAGCCCTCTATGAACATTATGAGCTATTTATGACCATGGTGGACTATAACAACTGTGAGATCATTAAGACCACTATGAGCTATGACCAATGTGATCTATGACCACTATGATCTCTATGGCTATTATGAGCTATCATCACTGTGATCTATGACCATACTTAGATCTCCATAAACACTATGAGCTCTCTATGACCCTTGGAAGCTATGACAATTAGGAGCTCTCTATGAGCACTGCGGGATGTCTATCATCACTACAAGTTCTCTATGAGCTCTCTATAACCTCTGAGCTCTCTATAACCAGTATGATCTATGACCATTGTGAGCTATATATTTCCATTGTGAAATCTTTGTGACCACTGTGAGCTCCTATACGTTCCTTGTCTGGTCTGTTCCTTTTTAGTCTTGTCTCTGTTTTAGTCTTTTCTCTGTTCTTAAAAAAATAATCTATAACACTCTCTATGGCCACTATGAGCTCTTTATGACTAATATAAGCTATGATTACTGTGAGCTATCTATGATTACTGGGGGCTGTGAACACTATGAACTGGCTGTGACAGTTGTGAGCACTCCATGACCACTATGAGATATGAACACTGTGAGTTCTCTATGACAACTGTATCTGTGAACACTATGAGGACTATATGAATTTTTTGAGTTCTATGATCACTATTGTGATCTCTCTATTGCCACAAGATAACTCTGTCATCACTATGAGCTATGACCACAACGAACTCTGCCAATTGTGAGCTCAGTATGGCCACTGTGAGCACTCTGTGACCACTGTGAGCTCTGTATGACCACTGTGATCTCTCTGTGACCACTGTGAGCTCTCTGTGACCATGATAACTTATGATTACTCTGAGTAATCTGTGGCCACTATGAGCTCTCTGTAACCACGTTGAACTTGAGCGACTTTGAGAACTTTATGTGCACTGTGAGCTAAGAAAACTATAAATTCTTTATGATCCCTGGGAGCTCTCTATGACCACTGTGGACTATGACTATTACAAACACTCTATGACCACTGTGAGCTATGATCACTATAAGCTCTCTCTGACCATTGTGAAATCTTTGACGACTGTTACCTCTCTATGACAACTTTGAGCTCTCTATGACTACTTTCAACTATGACCACTGTGAGCTCTATAAGCCCTGTATGAGGTATGAACACGGTGAGTTGTCTATAACCACTGTGAGTTCTTTATGTTCACTATGATCTATGACCACTGTGAGCTTTCTGTGAAAATTATTAGCTTTATATGACTATTATAAGCTATGACCACTGTGAGCTATAACCACTGTGAAATCTCTATGATACCTAGGAGCTTTGACCACTGTGAGTTGTCTATAACCACTATGAGTTCTCTTTGACTACTATGAGATATGACCACTGTGCACTCTCTATGATGACCATTAGCTATGAACACTGTGAGCTATCTATGACCAGTATAATCCATGATCACTGTGAGCTCTCTATGACAATTATGAACTCTCTATACCCAGTGTGAGCTATGACAATCTTGAGCACTCTCTTGCCATTGTGAGCTCTCTAGGACCACTGTGAGCTTTCTTTGTACACTATGAGATGTGACAAGTCTGAGCTTTCTATGACCACTATGAGCTAGGACTATTGTGATCTCTCTATTGCTACAAGATAACTCTGTCATCACTATGAGCTATGACCACAACGAACTCTGCCAATTGTGAGCTCAGTATGGCCACTGTGAGCTCTCTATGACCACTGTGAACTCTCTGTGACCACCTTGAGCTCTCTATACCACTATGAGATATGACCACTGTGAGCTTTCTATGATCACTATGACCTATGACAACTATAAGGTCTCTATGGCTATAGGAAATCACTATCACCACTATAATCTATTACCACTATGACTTCTCTGTTACCACTGTGAACTCTCTATGAGCACTGTGAGCTCTCTTTGCATACTGATCTCTCTATGACCACCTTGAAATATGTGCCGACTGTGACCTCTCCATGATTTCTTTGAACTCTCTATGACCACAATAAGCTGTGACCACTGTGAGATATCCATAACAACTGTGAGCTATGACCACTGTAAGTTCACTATGAATATCATTAGCTCAGTATGATCACTGTGAGCTCTTTAGGAACATTATGAGCTATGACAATTGTGAGCTTTCTATGCCTACAAGAGAAACCTATCATCACTATGGGCTATGACTCCACTTTGAGCACTGACAATTTTGGGTGCAGGATAATCACTGTGAATTCTTTATGACCATTGTAAACTTTCTATGACCACTGTGAGCTCTCTAGAACACTGCAAACAATGATAACTATGAGCTCTCTATGACAATGATGATTTATGACCATTATGACCTCTCTATTACCACTGTGAGATCTCAATGACCACTGTGAACTCTCTATGACTACTGTGACATCTCTATGAACGACCGTGAACTCTCTGTTTTCACTGTGATCTTTCTGTGATGCCTGGAAGCTGTCTGTGACCTCGGTGAGCTCCCTAGGACTACTGTGAGCTCTATAAGACCACTGTGATATTTCTAGGACCACTCTGAGGTCTTTAAAAAGACTATAAACTCTCTAACAGGACCATGAGCTAGGATCACTGTGAGCTCTCTATGAAACTATGAGCACTCTATTGTAGGAGGAACGGACAATGATTGTGCCATAGAGGCTTCCATACAGAGAGGCTCCTTGGACTCCTCCCTCCTAGTAATCATACAAATCTCATAAACTACAAATCTCACGAGAGTATGCCTTCTCCAGAGCAAAGACAGTTGGTGCTGTTAAATCGTCTGGCTGAGAGGACCAATCCGGACAGGACAACTCAACAAAGACTCACGCTGGGACTTATGGGATGTCGGGTGTGGTATATAAGCACCCTGATACTTAAAATAAATGAGCCGCAAGCCTGAGAGCCTACAAGCCTGAGAGCCTGCTTTGCCACTCACCTTTCTCCTTGAGTCTGTGCTGTTGACTCTGTGCCAGCTTATCCCTGCCCCCAATGGTCTCCATGAGCCCCTGTTACATTGTTACACCTACACTGTTACATTGTTACATCTGGTGACTGAAGGCTTCCATGGTGAACCTTTCCTCATCTTGGCATCAGTGTGGAGCACTGTGCCCCCTTCAGCAGTTGTTCAGTAAGCTGGCCCCTTTGTGTTTTTGCCTTCACGAGAGTTGAGTGTGAAGGTCCTTTTCCCTTTCTCTGTGTTTGTCTGTCTACCCATTGGGAGCATACAGCCATGGCCTAGGAATGGAAGTTCCTCACTATATGTTCCTTGTCTGGTCTGTTCCTTTTTAGTCTTGTCTCTGTGTTAGTCTTATCTCTGTTCTTAAAAAAATAACATATAACACTTCAAGTTGGAATTCTTAAAGGGTATTAGTAATTGAAACTCCCATTTTGGTAAGTTCTGTTTATTTATAAAAGAAACATTATAGATGCTGATGTCTAGGTTCTATCGAATGCTTTTAATTGTTGATGAAAGAGACATTCTTATGAAGATTAAAATAATTGTAGTAATTGCTTAAATTTTCATTGGGGAAAGTTAAATGAGAAATATTCTATTTTATTTGAGTAGACCACTTAATAGTGTTTGGTCTCTAGGCCAATCATTATGTAATGGGCCAAAACAATAATTTCTACCAGCATTATGACAAACCATACAGAAATATTCATCTCTAAGACTGCCATTAACATAGGCTGAATCTATACTCCTCGGGGAAAATTACTGATATTTTCTAAAACACAAAAGTAGATTCTATCTTAAAATTTGAGCTGTACAAAACACCATAATTTGATCTGCTCCAACTGGAAGTTGCCTTAGAATAAACATTTTCGTGTCATATATCTGTCACCCAGGAAAATCCAGTTGAAAACAGAACTCTGCATATTTAACCGTTTTATTACAATAGGATTGACTTTGTTTTTTTCTTTGTTTTTTTTTTTTGTTGTTCATAGTTCAGAATTGTTTTAAAAAATAACATTTCACCCAACTTCGGTCCATTTGCTTCATTTCTGGACTCTAGAGAAAGATGTTTAACCAAACAAGATTGATGGAAGATATTTTTGAGGCTATTTCCAAAGGAATTTTAAAAAAGTTGCTCTACCTATACAGGAGAAGCAAAGATCTTTCAGTGCTGTCTTTAATAATAAAGATTGGTTTGAGTAAGAGATAGACAAAAGAGGTATGCAAGATTTGGACAGGTAATGTCCTATTTCCTTAATTTGAACAAATGGATATAGTTGTAACAGAAACAGGTGGATTGGAAGGTAATACGAATTTGACAATAACATAAAGCAATAAATTCTTACTTTTGGTTGTTAATAAAAAATACTAAAAAACCCCTGCAGATGGACTCCTCACTCAGAGCCCAGGGGAAAAAGTCATTACTTATGTCCTCCCCAACCTTAACTTGCTGCAGCAGGGTGAACGCTCAAGGCTCGTACTTCCCTGCTTCTTGTCCAATGGAGGGACCCCATCACGATGCTATGGCAGGGACCCGCTCCCTTATTAACTTGGGGTCAAGGATATGCTTGTGTCTTCCCTCAGGATTCCACCTCGCCAACATGGGTGCCAGCTCGAGATGTAAGACCGGCAACAGAAATTGTAAAGCCTTACCGGGAACCAGATTCACAAAATGAGTAAATCTGTGGCCACTTCAATATTTTTTTAATTTCCCACTTCAATATTTTTTTTGTTGTGTGCTGATTTTTTTTTTTTACATTTCTATTGTGCACTGATTTGCTTTAGCATGCCATTTTTAAGTACATGTATGCATACTTATTTTTGGTAACATCTAAGGCCTTAGTTACTTATGCTCTATATCGATCACAATTGTTTTTCTATTAGATTATAAGTTTGCTTTCATTGCTTTCTCACTTGATTTTAATTTTAAATGGATTGTAAACTGTTCCTTTATCAATTATATTGTTTAAGTATTTCCTTCAGCACATCTCTCAGCAGCACTCCATCAATAAGACCACACCAAAGGCACTTATGGCCCTTGAATATCCGAGCCATAGTGCCCTTAGGGACATGGTTTGGACTTGGACTTGGTTTAGTCTACTGTCTATATATCCTGACATGCCTTCCAGAGGTGAGGTCCTTCGAAGGCCAGTAGCCAATGATGGGTAAGATCCTGCGAGGCAGGACAACCTAAGATAGGCATAGTCCATAATGCTGGATGCCCTCTGAGTCATGGTCAACAAGGTCAGAGCAAAGAACTCTGGCTCCCTCTGGGTGTCAAACATAAATAAAAAGGATGGATACATAGGAGGAACAGAAAATGATTGTGCCACAGAGGCTTCCATACAGAGAAGTTCCTTGGAGTCCTCCCTCTTGCTAAGCATACAAATATCGTGAGATTACAAATCTTGCAAGACTACAAATCTCGCGAGACTACGCCTTCTCCAGAACAAAGACAGTTGGTGTTATTAAACCGCCTGGCTGAAAAAACCAATCTGGACAAGACAACTCAAGAAAGACTCACACTGGGACTTATAGGATGTCAGGTAGGGTATATAAGCAGCCTGATACTTAAAATAAATGAGCCACAAGCCTGAGAGCCTGATTTGCCACTTGCCTGATTCCCAGAGTCTGTGCTGTTGATTCCCCGCTAGCCTATCCCTGCCCCCAAGGGTCTCCATGAGCCCCTGTTACATTGTTACATCTACACTATTACGTTGTAATACTCTATGACCACTGTGAATTCTCTATGAACACTCTGATTACTCTAGGATGACTGTAACATCTCTATGACAACTATGAGCTCTCTATGCCCACTGTGGGATCTCTATGACCATTGTGAGCTGTCTATCAATGTGGTGCGCTCCCTACAACCATGGTGACATCTCTAGAAGCAACGTGAAGACTCTACGACTGTGGAGAGCTTTATGTGGCCACTATAACCTCTTTTTGATAGCTATGAACTATGGCCACTGTGATATCTCTTTGAACACTGTGAGCTGTCTATGTCCAATGACATATGACTACTGTGAACTCTCTATCATCACTATGAACTATGACCTTTGCAAGCTCTGTATCACAACTATGAACTATGAGCACTGTAAGCTCACTATTCCCATTATGAACTCACCTTGACGACTGTGAGCTCACTGTGGCCATTGTGAACTCTTAATGAACACTATGAGCTATGACCACTGTGACCTCTGCATGACCACTGTGAGCTATGATCACTATGAGCTCCTCATAACCACTGTGAGCTCTATATGACCATTGCGAGCTCTCTATGACAACTATGAGCTCTCTATGACTAAGATTAGTTATTAAAACTGTGAGCACTCTATGACCACTGAGCTGCGATTACTATGAGCTCTCTATGAGCTCTGTGAACTCTCTATGAAGAATTGTGGGCTCTCTGAGACAAGTGGGAACACTCTATGACAACTGTTAACTCTCTATGACCACTGTGAGCTCTCTATGACCACAATGAGCTTTGACCACTCTGAGCTCTCAATGACCACTACAAACTCTTTGACCACTATGAGCCCCCTATAACCTCTGTGAGTTCTCTTTTACCACTGTGTGCTATGATCACTGTAAACCCTCTATGCAAAGGGTGAGCTGTGACTACTCTGATTCCCTAAGACCACTATGAGCTCTCTATGACCACTGAGAGATCTCTATGTCCAGTATGAGTTCTTTGTTACCACTATGAGCAATGATGACTGTGAGCTCACTATGAAATCTTTGAGCTCTCTATGACCACTTTGAAATATCTGACAACTGTGACCTCTCCATGACCTTTAAACTCTCTATGACCATTCTGTGCTATGGCACTGTGAGTTCTTTATGACCAATATGAGCTGTGACCACTGTGAGCTCTCCATAACATCTGTGAGGTATGACCACTGTGAGGTCTCTATGATCACTATGAGCTAAGAGCACTGTGAGATCTCTGTGAACATTACTAGCCACTTTGAAGTATGATCACGGTGAGCTCTGTGGACTCTGTACTCGTTATGACAAGTATGCATCATGACCACTGTGAGCTGTCAAGGACCACTGTGAGCTCTGTATGACCACTATGAGTTCTATATCACCACCATGAGCTATGAACACTGTGAGCTATTTCCATTATGAACTCTCCTTGTTCTGTGTGAACTCACTATGGCCATTATGAGCTGTTTATGACCAAAATAAGTTTGACTACAGTGAGCTATCTATGATCACTGGGAGCTGTGAACACTATGAGTTCAGTATGACTGCTATGAGCTTTCTATGTCCACTGTGAGCTCTCTATGACCACTGTGAGCTTTTTATGACTATTGTGAGCTATTTATGTGAACTATGAGCTCTCCATTACCACTGTGATTTCTCTATGCCCACTGTGAGCATTCTATGACCTCTGTGAGCACTCTTGGACCATTGTTAGCTAAGAAAACTATAAGCTCACTATGAACATTATTACCTGTCTAGGACCATTGTGAGCTATGACCACTCTGAGATCTCTATGACTACTATGATCCACAACTCTATTACAATTATGATAACTCTATAACCACTGTGAGCTCTCTATTTCCATTGAACTCTCTGTGGCCATCATGAGCTCTCTATGAACACTATGAGCTATTTCCACTATGAGCTCTCTATGATTCTGGGAGTCAGTCAAGTGACTAAGCAGGCTTGCAGTCTTGCAGACTCATTTATTATAAATATTGGGCTGCTTATACACTACACACAACATTCCATAAGTTCCAGTGGGTGCTTTTGCTGTGTTGGCTTGTCTGGTTCTCTCAGTCAGGAAGTTTGATGTCAGCACCAGGCACTGCAGCAGATTCTGTCTTGGGGAAGTTGCATTCATGAATACAGCCCATACAGACAATACATGCCTGCCTGGTCTGTTCCACCTACAAATCCATCCTTTTTATTTATTTTGACAGCCAGCAGGAGCTGGCACTGACCTTGTTGACCCCGCTTCAGAGGGCGTCCAGCATGACAGACCGGCCTGTCTTAGGTAGACCTGTATCACAGGATCTTACCCATCATTGACTATTGGCCCTCGAAAGACCTCCCCTCTGGAAGGCATGTCAGGGTATGTGGATAGTATATTAGAACAATGCCTCAGGAATCACTGCAATCCAAGCTTGCACCATGTCTCTAGAGGGCGTCATGATTTGGATGTTCAAGGGCCATAAACACCTGTAGCATGGTATTGGTAGAGCACTGCTGTGAGATGTGCTGAAGCAAATACTTAAGCAATGTAATTAATAAAAGAACAATTCCTCCTATGATAGCATAAGTTACAATCTAAGAGGGATCAAACAAATATTTAAAGTTGTTTCAGATTTCGGTTTAAACCCAATATGTATAAGCAGGGGAGCCATATGTGTCAATATGTTCTATCTGTTGGCTCAAAGTCAATGAGTAATTAAGAGGGCCTGAGACCACGACCCCTTCATATACCAAGAAAGTTGTTCATGAACCTTGGACATGTTGGAGATCTGATAAGGCGTTAAATATATGGAGGCATATCGAGAGTCACATGAGTCAAGAACATGTCTTTTGGACCTTGATGTCCAGGTCAGACACCTGTTGAAAATATGTATCCAAATCTATGATGGATTGTGATATGGGATGAATATATTGTCCATAATCCATGAGCATATCCAATGTGTTGGTAAGACCATATTGAAGGTTGAGGCAGGCTTGTGCTTCTGCTTGATCATCATATGCAGAGTGCCAATTCAGGAAAATAGCCGGCTCCAAGTCCACCTTAAGGAGATGATACCAATCATAATGGGTTTGGAACTGCATGGCCCATTTGTGCAGAACCTATTCAAAATAAGGGGAGTCAGGGCCTGAGTCATTGGCCACCTTACAAATCAGGGAAAGATCAGCAAGCAGGGTAGGCACCCAAGGGTATTATCTTGTCCGGGAGACTGTCTCTGATTTTCCACTGGGCAGAATAAACGTTTGGGAACCCACAGGGGTGAGCCTGCTGATGGAGAAACACAAAGACACCCACGACTCCAGTGGAGCCCTGGGTCTGCTTTGGACAGGTATATGTCAAAGGTATTCTGTCACTGTAAAACCATTAAAGTGTATAAAATGGAGGAATGAATTAAATGAAGTGTATCTGAGTAAGCCTTAAATCTACTTGGAGGATAGTATTACAAAGATCTTCCTGGGGGGACATTTCTTATCTAAGAAGTATAGAGGCCATGTCTGAGAAAATATTGTAAGTTGACTCTTTTATATTGAATTTAAGATTTTTAGTTTTTAGGCCCATTACTAAATTTTTTCTTTAAAATATATGGCCCTTATAATATAAATATAATAGTTAGATTCTATAAGATCTTAAGCAGTTATGTCCTTTAGGAATTAGGATTTAATGCATAAGGAAAATAAAACTTTTGATTTAAGATAAACAGCCTTAAATCTCATTTTGAAGTAAAAATGTTAAATCATTTATAAAAATTTCAAATAATTGTAGTACTTTAAAATCTTATAGAGCCAAATATATAGATTAATTATAACACAAGTTAGTAAAAGATTTTTAAATTTTGTAGAGACCAGGACATTATTAAATATGGAATAAACAAGCAGCAGATGTTCATAGGAGAATAACTGCATGTCTGTTTAAATAAGCAATCTTTTCAAAAAAAATCTCTGCAATTACCAATGCTGAGTAGAGCCCCCCACAAATGCATGAGCTATATAGTTTTTGTATAGAGCCTTTACTAGTCCATTAATATTTTTAACCTTCTAACTTGTGTCGCAAGAAATCCCCAATTTCTGTAGGTTATCTTCAAAAATTTGTCTTTTAAGAATTTTTGAGGGGTTGGAGAGGTGGCTGAGAGGTTAAGCATCCGCCTTGAAGGCGGAAGGTCCTGATTTCGGATCCTAGACCCCACATATAGACGCTGGGCAGAAGCAGGGGTGGCCTGCGTTTCTGGTCCTGGTAGAGCGGAGCCTGTGAATTCCGGGGCAGAGTAAACAAGGAAAGGTGGAGGCGGTCCATGGTGGTTCCCGAATTCATCCGTGGTTCTACACAACATACATACACATACATACATACACACACACACACGCACAACTGAACAAAAATGAAATAAAAAAAAGAAAAAAAGAATTTTTGAACTACCTCAAAAAATTATGAACTAACTTATGAGAAGTGAGAAGCTAGAAAAAAACTCGTGGAATACATGAGAAACAGGCATGGAACTAAAAATGGATTCACAGCACTAGAGGGCCATGAGGGGCTAGAGCGTCAAAGATGGCTGCCAGAGCCAAGTATATTTGTACATATAGGCAAGCCCAGGGAAATTGGCTTTTTCTGGTTGGTTAACTTCCATAGGGCCCAACCCACTTGCTCTTCACCCCAAGTGGGTCTAGAGACCAAATTTTTTGTTGGATATGGAGAGTTCATGTCCATAATCCCTTCATAGGGAAGTTGGAAATCTTATCTCTGGAAGGATTGATTCCTCAGTTCCTCAGCAGGAGTATTTCTTCAGGATGACTCCAGCTCTGGGGGATAATCTTCAGGAATATCAAAGACCTTCAAAGACCTCAGAGACTGTCCTAGCAAGGACTGTTCTAGACCTCCCTATTGTTCCGCTTAAATTTCTGAGGACCCAGCCTGCTCAAGGGATGACGTGTTATGACTGCTCTGACTACTTCCTGCTGAGTTGGTGCAAAGGAAGTGTGAGCAGTCAATAAGCCTCATCTATGAAGTGCTGAGATGCTCTATAAGTCTTTGATGGATGATTTTATTTCTTTTAGGTCCATCTAAAAGAGACAAAAACAGATAAATTAAGTCTAAAATATCTACCTGTTATCTTGCCTGAAATAGGCACTACCTTTGTCTGGTGTAAAAGCCAAGACCTGTTAATAAATAATTTACATATTGGAGACCTTTTTCTCTGGATATAAATCTCTGAGGTCACATTCTAAAGCCTGTACAAAAATACGTAAACTATATGAATGTTGGGGCAGAACAATCTAAATTAGTTAGCTTTTTCCTTCTAGATTCTTAAAGCAAAGTGGCACAGGTCTTTTTGGGACCAAGGGAATGTAAAGGAACGTATGCAGGGGACATTGTTTCCTCACATGCAAAGTTTTACATGTCTCCGAGCATTATCTTAGTACTACTTAGGACCAGAGCCAGCTTTGATTTGTCAGTGGAGCTAGTCTGTTTAACAGCAGACTATTTTGTTCTTTGCTTCTTCTGTTTTAAGTTTGTCATTGCCATTGTCCTATGCCAAACACTAAGCTTAACTTCAGGGAAGCTTTTAGGACAAGAGCAAAGTTTACTAAACTTTCCTCTGACATATATCTCTGGCTTTAACTCTATAGCAAAAACTATGTTTCTTGTAATTCTAAACAGGAAGCTTTCTTCTACATGTTATCTGATTTCATCATTCTTAGAAACCTACTTGTTCATTTTTTTATTTTTTATTATTTCCACTCATACAAACTTAACAAGTACACCGGTCCCCTTCCTCTCTCCACCTCCCTCTGATCCCCCTACTCCCCTTTCTCCTCCCTTCTTCCTCCCCATCCCCCTTACCCCACCAATCCACAGAGCATCCTTTAATGTGCATGCCAAACTTTCCTCTGGGTCTTCTTCTCCGATGAGGTGCAAGGACCCAGGGGCATTTCCCAGAACCTTTCTTCTGTTCCTCTTAAGCTTAGGAACACTACTGTGACTGTCAGTCCCTAGCCTCCAAGGATCCTAATGCCTTTAGTCCATGCTTGACTTTGTGGGAACAATAATGTGTTAGACATAGCATAGGACATGTAAAGTCCTATTATGATTGCCTCGGCCCTAAGTTGTGTGCAGTATCTTGCATATCATTGCTTCTCCCATCCTTGTGCTTTTATAATTTTACTGCTCCCTCTTCTGCAAACTACCCTGAACTTCAGAATGGGGAGAGATGAGGCTGGCCCAGTTTCCAGGAGGTTGATGTTCTGAATTATGGTTTGTTGATATTTTTTTCTATTTTGCTGCTCCTGCAATGCCCTTGGCTCCATCCTGATGTATATTGGATTTCACCTCCTGGTCAGAGATTAAAATCCTGATAAATTAGAGTTTTGTTTTAAGAGTATATTCAAAGGTATATGGGATAAAAGTAGGAGACCGCAGTGAGAGAGGGTTCAATCACTCTTTTGAAAAATCGTTACTTTATATCTGGCAGCCTACATGCCCTCCCCTTTTGGTGAGGTCATACCCCATCAGTTGCAAATGATCAGGAAGGAAAGTCTGTGTATTTAACCAGATGTCTCATTACTTACTTGTAGTCTTTGATGGTGGCCTATTTTCTCTGCTGTAACAAGGTCCCCTTTCTCCTTGTTTCTGGTTGGGCCCTCCTACCCCATCACTCCTGTTCGTAATCCTTGCAATTACTGTCTCTAGGTGGGCTGGGTGGGTTTGGTACTAGGAGCCACCTATTAGGGAGTTCTACACATACATACACACACTCGCACACACACATACACACACAATTAATAAATAATAAAAAAATAAAAAAAGAATCTCCAGACAGCTCGCCAGAATGGTTGCATGAACCTGCATTCCCACCAGCAATGTAGGAGAGTTCCCTTCTCTCCACATCCTCTCCAGCACTTGGTATTGTTTGTATTGTGGATTTTTGCCATCCTGACCAGGGTGAGATTATATCTCAGAGAAGTTTTGATTTTCATTTCCCTGATGGCTAAGGATGTGGAGCATTTTTAAGATGTTTGTTAGACATTTTAATTTCGTCCTTGGTAAAGTTTATTTTAAGTTCCAAGGCCCATTTTTAATTGGCCCATTTGTTTCCTTGGTATTTATTTTTCTAAGTTCTTTGTGCACTCTGGATAATAGAGGTCTATCAGATATGTGGTTAGTGAAGTTTTCTCCCTTTCTGTGGGTTTCCTTTGTGCTCGAGTTACAATCTCTTTATCTGAACGAAGTTTTTCCCCATTGAGTATAATCCTTGATGTTGGCTTGTTGTATACAGCTTTTATTATATGCAATTACTTTATTTGAACAAGATCCCATCTGTTGAGTGTTGGTTGTAGTGACTGTGCTATTGGATGTTCATTTAGAAACTGTCGGCCTATCCCAATCAGTTCCCTACACATTGAACTATGCTTTTTATAGTCTCTGGTCTTATATCGAGATCCTTCATCTATTTGGAATTAATTCTTGTGGATGGTGACAAGTACAGATACAGTTTTAATCTTCTGCATATGGATATCCAGTTTTGCCAGCACCATTTGTTGAAGATGCTATTCTTTTTCCATTGGATTTTCTGGGCCCCTTTGTCAAAACTCAAATGGCTGTAGTTGTGTGGGCTTATATCTGGGTCTTCAATCCTTATCCATTGATCTTTGTGTCTATTTTGGAGCCAATACCACGCTGTTTTTACAATTATGGATTTGTAGTATAGAC
Source organism: Typhlomys cinereus (assembly GCA_023101885.1). Taxonomy (NCBI): domain Eukaryota; kingdom Metazoa; phylum Chordata; class Mammalia; order Rodentia; family Platacanthomyidae; genus Typhlomys; species Typhlomys cinereus. Next base: position 6,044,752 of record JALPQD010000105.1, on the reverse strand, counting down.
TAAGGTTTGCTATGGTGATACCTCCAGCCGGTTTTTATTGCTCAGGATTTTTTTTTTTTTTTGCTATCCTGAGTCTTTTGTGCCTCCATATGAATTTTGAGATTGTTTGGTCAACTTCTTTAAAGAATTGCTTTGGAATTTTAATTGGTATAGCATTGAATCTGTATATTGCCTTTGGTAGGATGGTCACTTTTATGATATTGATTCTGCCAATCCAGGAACATGGAAGGTTTTTCCAGCTTCTGGTGTCTTCTGCAATTTCCTTCTTTAAGGTTTTAAATATTTCATTATAAAGGTCTCTTACTTCCTTGGTTAGGATTATACCAAGTTATTTCATTTTTTTAGGGACTATAGTAAGTGGGATTGTTTCTCTCAGGGCTTTTTCATTTCTTTCATTCTGGGCATATAGGAAGGCCACTGATTTTTGTATATTTATTTTGTATTCTGCCACCCTGCTGAAATTCTGTATTAGTTCCAGGAGCTTCCTGGTGGAGTTTTTGGGATCACTCAGGTATAAGATCATGTCATCTGCAAATAGAGATAACTTGAATTCTTCCTTGCCAATTTGAATCCCATTTATGTCCCTTTCTTGTCTTATGGCTTCTGCTAAGACTTCAAGTACAATATTGAATCGAAGTGGTGAGAGTGGACAGCCTTGTCTAGCTCCTGATCAAAGTGGGAATGGTTCAAGTTTTTCCCCATTGAGTATATTCCTTGATGTTGGCTTGTTGTATACAGCTTTTATTATATTGATAAAGGTTCCTTCCATTCCAACCTTCTCTAGGGTTTCAATCATAAAGGACTGTTGGATCTTGTCAAAAGCTTTTTCTGCATCTATTGAGAGTATCATGTGGTCTGAACTTTGGACTGGATTTTATGGTGAATTACATTTATTGATTTGTGTATGTTGAACCAACCTTGTGTGCCTGGGATAAGCCTACTTGATCCCCATGGATGATTTTTTTGATATGTTTTTGAATCCGATTTGCTAAGACTTTGTTGAGAATCTTTGTATCTGTGTTCATCAGAGAGATAGGCCTATAGTTTTCTTTTTTAAGTGTATCTTTATTAGGTTTTGGAATTAATACGATATTAGCTTCATAGAAGGAATTTGGTAGTATTCCTTCCTTTGCTATTTGATGGAACAGTTTAAGGAGTATTGTCTCCTTAAAGTTCTCGTAGAACTCTGTGCTGAAACCATCTGGTCCAGGACATTTTTTTTATTATTATTATTTATTCAACTGTGTGCATGTGCATGTGTATGTGCGTGCGCATGTGTGTGTCTGTGTGTGTGTGTGTGTGTCTGTGTATGTGTAGAACCACGGACGAACTCGTGAACCACCATGGATGCCTCCACCTCCTTCTGTCCCGGGATTCACAGGCTCCGCCCTACCAGGACCAGAAACGCAGGTCACCCCCGCTTCCACCTGGCGTCTATACGTGGCATCTGGGATCCGAACCCAGGACCCTCCACCTGTAAGGCGGAGGCTTAACCCCTGAGCCACCTCTCCAGCTGATCCAGGACATTTTTAGGTGGTAAGATTCGCGATTACTTCATCACTTTCCTTATATGTTATAGAACTATTTAAAGAATTCATAACTTCCTGAATCAATTTAGGTAAGTTGTGTTAATTTAGGAATTCATCCATCTCTCCTGTGTTGTCAAATTTCACAGAGCATAAGTTTTTGAAATATGGCTATAATTATCTGGATTTCTTGGGTATCAATAATGTTAACGCCATATCATTTCTAATTTTGTTAATTTGGGCTTTCTCTCTTTTGCTTTCGGTTAATTTAGCTAGGGGTGTATCAATCTTATTGATTTTTTTTCAAAAAACCAGCTTTCTCACTGGTTGATTTTCTGTATCGATTTCCTAATCTCAATTTCGGATATTTCTTCCCTTATTTTGCTAATCTCTTCCCTTCTACTGCTTTTTGGATCGGATTGCTCTAATGTCTCTAAAGCTTTAAGCTGCATTGTTAAGTTGTTTATTTCTGATGGTTCCACTTTTTTAATGTAGGCATTAAGAGCTATGAACTTACCTCTTAGGACAGCTTTCATTGTGTCCCAGAGATTTTGGTAAGTTGTATTTTCATTATTGTTCCCTTTCAGGAAATCTTGAATTTCCTCTGTAATTTCTTCCTGAATCCAATTCTCATTCATCATCATAGTGTTAAGTTTCCAGGAGTTAGTGTATTTTCTGTTACTTGTTGTTTTGTGGATGTCAAGCTTTAGGCCATGGTGGTCTGATAAGGTACAGGCTAGAATTTCAACTTTCCTGTATATGTAGAGATTCGTTTAGTGGCCCAATATGTGATCTATTGGAGAAAGTTCCATGTGCTGCTCAGAAAATGTGTGTTCTTTGGTGCATGGATGAAAAGTTTGATTGAGATCTCTAAGGTCAATTTCAGTAAGGGTTTGACTAAGCTCCAAGGTGTCTCTGTTAAGTTTTTTACCTGTTGATGTAGCCCATGTTGAGAGGGAAGCATTGAAATCCCCAAGAATTTTTGTTTTGGGATTGATTTCTCGCTTTAGACATTGTAGGGTTTGCTTAATGAATGTGCGGGGTTGTATTGGGTGCATATATGTTCAGTATTGTGAAGTCTTCCTGGTAAATTGTACCTGTGACTAAAATGAAGTATCCATCTGTGTCTCTCATGATTTTTTTTGGTTTGAAGTCCACTGTGTCTGATAGCATAATGGTTACCCCTGCCTGTTTTCTGGTTCCATTAGCTTGCAGAATTTTGGACCAACTGTTTATTTTTAGGATGTGCCTATCTTTTGTGGTGAGATGGGTTTCCTGCAGGCAGCAGATTGATGGGTTGTGATTTTTTAATGCAAGTTTGTAATCTGTGTCACGTTATCAGTGAGTTAATTCCGTTAACATTTAATGTTATAGGGGCTGGAGAGGTGGCTCAGAGGTTAAGCCTCTGCCTTGCAGGCAGAATGTCCTGAGTTCGGATCCTAGACCCCACATATAGACGACATGCAGAAGCGGGGGCGGCCTACATTTCTGGTCCTGGTAGTGGGTAGCCTGTGAATCCCGGAGCAGAGTAAAGAAGGCGGAAGTGGAGGCTGTCCATGGTGGTTCCCGAATTCTTCCGTGGTTCTACACACACATTCACACATACATACACACATATACATGCACACAGGCATGCACGTGCACACATGCACAATTGAAGGAATAATTTAAAAAATTAAATTAAAATAAAAACTTTTAATTTTATAATGGAGAAATTTTTAATTCCAGACATTTATTATGTTTAGTGCTTTTTGTAAGCTTATTGTTTCATTTTTAGGTTTTGGTGGTATTATACTTCACTTCTTTTCTCCTGGATATACCTGTTTTTTTCTTCAAGCTTGAGTAGCATTTTTTGAAGGCCTAGTTTGGTGGACATGTATCCCTTCAAGTTGTCTTTGTGCTGGAAAATTTTTCTTTCTCCCTTGATCATGACAGATAGTTTTGCAGGGTAAATTAGCCTGGGTTGACATTTTTGCTCATTCAATACTTGAAGTATGTCTCTCCAAGCTCTTCTTGCTTTTACTGTTTTGACTGAGAAGTCATTTGTTATTTTAATAGGTTTAACTTTAAAAGTGACTTGTTTTTTCTCCCTGCACCAGCACCAGTTTTTTATCTTGAATGTGGAGTGTTTTAACTATTATTTACCATGACAAGTTTCTATTTTGGTCATATTTGTTTGAGGTGTGGAATCCCTCTTGTATATGGATGGGCTTCTCTTTTTTTAGATGAGGAAAATTTTCATTGATGATAGTTTGAAAAATTTCCTCAGGTGTGGTATTTTGGGATTCTTCTTCTGGTATTCCATGAATACTCATGTTAAGCTTCTTCCAGGGTGTCCCATAACTCTTGAATATTTCTCTTGAGTATCTTTTTGGCTTTAACAACCTCTTCCATTGAGCTGGTTAATACTCCCACTTTGTCTTCAGGGTCTGAAATTCTATATTCTGCTTCATTAGTTCTGCTGATAAGACTCTCTGTTGAGTTCTGGGTTGTAGATAACTTCAGTTTTATACTTTGCTTGAGTCTTTTTTAACTACTCTATGAGTGTTTGTTTTTTTTTCTTGAACTGTTTTTCTCAACTCCTCCAAGTGTCTGTTGTGTTCCTCTTCAAAGTGATTGATGCGGTTATTTAATTCCTCTCAGATTTCCTCTTTCATAGTATTGAACATGGTAATTATCATGTTTTGAAAGTCATTATCCTGAGTCAGGCTTTCTTGGGTATTTTCCGTGGTTTTATTCTGGTTGGAGCCTACATTATGGGATTAATTCCTTCAGTGGGAGATTTGTTTTCTTGGGTTTTGTTTCTCATGGATTTGCACTTTGACTTGGACATTGTCATTTTAACTCTTAAGAACTTCTTTCAATTTCTGTGCGTTTTTCACTGAACTGAATTATTTGGCCTGGAGCAGCCCCTGCTCCAGCTTGCTGGTTGGAGGAGCTGGGAGCAGAGGGCTGCCTGGGGTTTGGAGGGGGCTTAACTAGGTCACTGTGAGTCCCAGCTGGACTGCACGTGTCTCAGACAGGTGGGGAAAGGGAGGAGTTGGCTGTGGCAGGGCACTATTTAAGCTGGAGTGCTGGGGCGTGGCCCAGGGGTTTCTCCCCGCCCCAGTGCAGCACCAGCTCTGGTTAGTTGGTGGGAGGAGCTGGGGCTAGTGGGCACCTGGGGTTTGGGGGTGGGTGGGGGGAGCTTACCTATGTCATCGTGAGTCCCGGTTGGAATGTGCGCATCCCAGGTGGGTGGGGAAAGGGGAAAAACCTACTTTTTAATGTTTGTTTTCTTTCCCTGTCTGCAAGGGAATTCCACTTTTGTCAGCTTGGCATGCCTGCTAGTATTTTATCAATCCCCTTAGGCAGATGTCAAGTTTATGATTTCCTTTTTTTTCTTTTTCTTTCCTTCCTTTCTGTTTGAAAAATTAATTTATTTGGAACCGCAGAGAAACTACGTAAGTAACTTAGGCCAAAATCTTGCAAAGAAAGGGAAACATGAACTTGAGTTGACCCAGATGCACTTAGAATCTCCTGAAAACAGACTATACTAGCTCCAGATTACATTAATTCTGTTTTGTTTCAAGGGAATGGGTTCTGACTAAGGTGGAGGCTTGAAATTCCTGTTCCACCTTAGTAGGAGTACACTTGGGAGCATGTAATTAGAAAGCAGATTTGTCCCCAAGATAGGGAGCTCTCCAACAAATCTTTTGGAAGACAATTATATTTTCCTGTTTGCTAGATTTGATGGCATAACATTCTACAAAAGAAATCAGAGGAATGAGCAAGTTTAATTAATGAGTAATATAGTGTCTTTATTATTTGGGGAATATATGGAAAAACCTTTAAGAACACAATGATGGGGCTGGAGAGGTGGCTCAGTGGTTATGCCTCTACCTTGCAGGTGGAAGATCCCGAGTTTGGATTCTAGACCCCACATATAGACGTCAGGCAGAAGTGGGGGTCAGCCTGCATTTCCGCTCCTGGTAGGGCGGAGCCTGTGAATCCCGAGGCAGAATAAACAAGGAGGAGGTGGAGGCGGTCCATGGTGCTTCCCTAGTTTGCCTGTGGTTCTACACACACACACATGTGCACACACACATTTGAATAAATAAAAAAATTAAAAAAAGAACACAATGACATTTTCATTTGTAGTTCTATTAAAGATCAAAATCAAGCTAGATAATCTTTCACGAAAGAAAAACTTATAATCTATCAGAGAAACTATTGGGATCAATATAAAACATAAGTATTAAGATCTTAGATGTCATTAAAATTATTTGTTCTTTTTTTAAAGTATACATGCATGTATTTAAAAGTGGAATGGCAAAATTTTCATATTAGCACGCAATAAAGATGAAAGAAAATTGCTCTGTGATGACTGTGAGTTATCTCTGAACACTGGGAGCTCTCTATGGCCACAAGAGAGTTCTAACGGCATTAGGAGGTATGAATACTATGAGCGCTCTGTGATCAATGTGATCTATGACCACTATGAACTCCCTATTAAAATTTTGAGCTATCTATGACAACCATGAGCTCTGTATGACCACTGTAAGATCTCTATTTACATTATGAACTCTCTATGACAACTGTGAGTGTGCTATGACCACTGTTAACTATCTATGACCACTGTGATCTCTCTATGAGCAGTATGAACTATGAATACTGTGAGCTGTCTATGACAATGGTGAGCTCTCCATGACCACTGTGAACTCTTTATTATTATGAGCTCTGTAAGACCATTATGACTTATGACCACTGTGAGCTCTCTATGGCCATTGCGAGCTCTGAGCATTATGAATGCTGGATGACCACTGTGAGTTCTCTGTGACCATTGTGAGCTATGACAACTATGAGCTCTCTATGACAACTGTGAGTTCTCAGTGACCACTTTGAGCTATGACCACTGAGAGGTCACTATGACCAAAGTGGTCTCAGTGACCACTTTGAAATCTCTGATGACTGTGACCTCTACATGACCACTTTGAGCTCTCTATGACCACTCTGAGCTATGACTAATTTGAGATCTCTAAAAACAGTATGAGCTTTGACCACTGTAAGCTCTCTAAGACAACTGTGAGCTATGACTGCTGTGAGATCTCTAAGACCGCTATGAGCTCTCTAAGACCAGTATAATTCATGACTACTGTGAGCTGTTTATGATCACTGTGAGTTCTCCATGACTACTGTGAGCTCTCCATAGCCATTTTCAACTCTCTATGACCACTATGTGCTCTCTATGACCACTGTGAACTATGACTAACTATGATCTTTTTATGAGCAGTAAGAACTATGGAAATATGAGCTCTGTATGACTACTGTGAACTATGGCCTATCTGAGCTCTGTCTGATTATTGTAAGTTATGACCAGGGTTAGCTCTGTATGACCACTGTGAAATCTCTGACGATTTTGACCTCTCTATGACCACTTTGAGCTCTTTATTCCCTTGTTAGCTCTCTGTGACCACTGTAAGCTATCATTGTGAGCTCTCTATGACCACTATGAGCCAAGAACACTGTGAGCTCTCTTTGATGACTATGAGTTATGACCATTGTGTGCTGTCTATGACCACTAGGAGCATGACCATTAGGAGCTCTCTATGACCTCTGTGAGTTATGAACACTTTGAGTTCTCTGTGACCACTATGATCTCTCTATGATCACTATGAGCTATGACAACTGAGAGCTCTCAATGGCCACTGTGACCTAGGACCACTGTGAGCGCTTAATGACCACTGTGAATAATGGCCATTGAAGACTATAGCCATCTATGAGCTATAACATTATGAACTCTCTATGAGGACTCTGAGCTCTTTCTAAATATGATGAGCTATGACTACTGTGATCTCTGTGTGAACACTATGAGCTATGACCACTGTGCACTATCTATGACCCCTGAGAGAAATATGAGTTCTCAATGACCCCTTTGAGCTGTGAGCACTATGCACTCTCTGTGAGCACGCTATGATCACTCTGAGCTCTAAATCACCACTCTGAGATATGACCACTGGAGCTATGATGACTGTGGGCTTATTGTCTGTTATAAGATCTCTATGGCCAATATGATCTATGACCACTGTCAGGTCTCTATGACCATTGTGAACTATGAACAGCAGGAGCTCTCTATTGCAACTATGAGCTATAACTACTGTGAACTCTCTTTGATCACTCTGAGCTCTCTATTACCACTATGACCTAGGACCACTGTAACTCTCTATGTCCACTATGAGCTCTCTATGACCACTGTGAGGTATGACCACTGTGAGATCGCTAACACCACTGTGAGCGCTCTATGATCCCTGTGAGTTATAACTACTGTGAGCTCTCTTTGACCATGGAGAGCTCTCTATGAGTATATCATCTATGATCACTGTGAGTGCTCTATAATGACTATGAGCTAAGACCACTGTGCGGTCTGTATCATCACTGAGAGTGCTCTATGGCCAGTATAAGGTCTCCATGGCCATTATGAACTGTGACCACTGTGAGCTCTCTATGACCATTGTGTGCTCTCTATGACCAGTGTGAGCTATTAGCACTGTGAGCTCTCTATGCCAATGGTGAATTATGACTACTTTGAGCTCTCAATTACCTCTGTGATCTATGAGCACTATTTGTTGTCTATTATGACTGTGAACTCCCTATTATTACTCACTGTGTGCCGCAGACCAGAGTCGCGGCCTCGAGACCAGGGATCCCCAGGACCGGGTGGAGAACAGAACACACGCGGCTCCCTCTCGTCCGAGTGTATCCTGAACCCGTTTATTGAAACTTTCATGACAACTTTTATACAGAAAATGTTGGGGTAAAGAATGTTGCACCTACAACAGACATACAATTTTCTAGTCAGCAAAAATCACCTTCAGGGTGGACATTTTTTTCAAGAACCTAACCCATTGCTTCAGGGCAAAGGCACTTAACAGAAACATTCTCTCAGTATTTCCAAACTTATCTAATCTATAATGCTTCACCGGATAGCTATGGGGCTGAGCCCACATTTTAACTGCTTTTTTAAAATACAGAGGCAGAATGATCTCCTTTTGATTTTAGCAAGGAACATATTTTACAATTAACTATAGGAGTCCTCAACACCCCATAAGTCCCAGCGTGAGCTTTGGCTGTTGTCCTCTCCAGGTTGATCCTCTCAGTCAGGCAGGTCGACATACGCACCAGGCATGGCAGCAGGTTATAACTTGGGAAGATGTATGCAGCTCATGTAGTCTCTACTATCCAAGCTTAAACTACATCTCTAAGGGGGCCTTGACTTGGTTACTCAAGGCCCATAAGCTATAGCTGGTTCTGTCGATGGAACACTGAGGTATGCACTGAAGAAAAACACTTAAGCAATATAATTATTAAAAGAATAACTTCTATGATAGCATCCTTCTATTCCTTTAATAGTAAGGTTGCTTATGTCTTCCTTTGAGGAATTCCAGAAGCGTATTGCCATCATTTAGATGACCCATCTGTGAACCATGCATACTCCAAATCTGGGGTCCAGTCAGGCCCCATATGCCGAGGGTGTCTCTTTCGAGGGTGTCCCTTTCGGGGCGGAGGCGATCATTGGTGGGAGTGCACTCAGATGGTCCATCTCTGTGATTTCTCATAAGAGTGCTGTTTGGGGTAGGAAAGACACGGCCCCCTTTGCTTCTGACATGGATTCTCCCAGTTTGGATTGCAAATACCATCTCCAGGGGCAGTCTTGGCATCTAGACTTTCTGGCATGATGGTCTCTTCCTTGGCCTTCAGCCAGGGTAAGAGGGTATCACAGTTTCTTTTAAGGTTCTGGTGGACTGAGAGCATAGTCTTGTACCTCTGGAATTTCTGAGTTAGTACGTAGGTGGGAATTTTACCCACCTATGTTTTAAGACTCTAGAAGTTATTCTCTAATTTCCTTAAAATCAGTGCACACATTCTGATTAACAAGTCTACTTATTGTAAATGACTAGACATGAAATTTCTATTCAGTATTTGACTGAAACTTAAAAAGCAGGCTTCTTCTCTAGAACAGCAGGAAGCTAGTTCCAAAAAAACCCTAAGAAAGGGCACTTCTAAATTCCAGAAGGATTCTTCCTGCCAGAGGCAAAACTTGAATTATCCCAAACAAAACCTAGGTAAAAATGCTTAGCACCTGTCCATGGACTTTATTTTGACATACGGAGAAATTCCTAGCACTTGCCCATGGGGTTAGTGTGACCTTCTCAGGGAACAGGCTTTAGGCCTGAACTGGGAAGAAACACCAAGACCTGACAATTCCCATATTTTTCCTTATTTCTCTAAAATAAAGCCATGTCCTTATTCCAAAACATGTTACTTTGAATCCACCTTTTCCAAACTGAGACATATTCTACCAGATTAGTTGGATAGGAGCGCGGCAACTGTGAGCTCTCTATAACCAGTATTAGCTATGAACACTGTGTGATCTCTATGACCATTAGGAACTATGACCACTGTGAGCACTTATTGTCTGTTCTGAAATCTCTATGATCACTGTGAGGTTTGACCAGTGTAAGGTCTCTAAGACCGCTGTGAGCTCTCTATGACCACTGTGACCACTCTATGACCATTCCCTATGAGCTCTCTATTACCACTATAAGCTTTGAACACTGTGTGGTCTCTATGACACTGTGTGATCTCTATGACCACTATAAGCTATGACCTCTGTGAGCTCTTATTGTTGATTATGAGCTCTCTATGACCACTGAGAGCTATGACCATTGTGAGCTCTCTATGTTCACTATGAGCTATGACCAATGTGAGTTCTCTATGGACACTGTGAGCTGCGTATGACCCCTATGATCTCTGTGAACACTGTCAACAATCTTAGACTTCTGTGACCTATGATTACTGTGAGCTCTATAGGAAAACTGTGAGCTCTCTATAACCACTGTTGACCACTTTAGGCTCTCTATGATTACTGTGATCTCTCTATGGGCACTATGACCTATGATGACTCTGAACTTTCCAGAATCACTAAGAACTAAGACCATTGTGAGTTGTTCATGACTGTTATGAGCCTTGAGCACTGTATGCTATCTATGTCCATTATGAGCTCTCTATTATCAATGTGATCTATTGTAAACTATACCTGACCCCTGTGAGCTCTCTATGACCACTGTGACCTCTCTATGACCAGTATGAGCTCTTTATGACCACTATCAGTGAAGACAAGTGTGATCACTCTAAACCAATATGACCTCTATATGACCACTGTAAGCTGTCTATGAGCACTATGACCTATAACCACTGTGAACTTTCTATGACTAATGTGAGCAATGACACCTATGAGCTATCAATAACCTCTATGAATTATGAGTGTTATGTGAGCTCTCTATAACCACTGTGATCTCTTGACAACAACTGTGACCTGAGACTACTCTGTGAATTCTATGTACACTATGAGCTATAACTACTGTGAACATTTATTGTCTATTGTGAGCCCTCTATGACCACTGAGAGCTGTGACCACTGTGAGATTTCCTTTATTTTTAGACTTTATGATTTCTTTTTTTTTAATTTCCACTTATACAAAATTAACAGGTACACTGGTCACCTCCCTCCCTCCAACCTCCCATCGCCCTGTGCCCCCATCCTCTCCCCCCTTCCTCCCCGTCCCCGAGTACCTCCTCCTCCCATCCCCAGAGCATCCTTTAATGTGCATGCCAAACTTTCCTCTGGGTCCTCCGCTCCAATGAGATGCAAGGACCGTTAAACATAGGAACACTACTGTGGCTGTCAATCCCTTGACTCCAAGGATCCTAGTGCCTTTAGCAAATGCTAGACTTTATGGGGTCAATATTGTGTTGCCATATGACCACTTTTGGGAATAACTCCTCATATAGCAAAAATTTACCTGGATAGCATAACCACGACCATCATAGCAGCACTGTTTACAATAGAAAAGTCATGGAATCAACCCAAATGTCCAACAGTTGATGTGTGGATAAGGAAAACGTGGTACATTTATACAATGGAACATTACTCAGCCATCAAAAATGATGAATTAATGCAATTTGCTGGGAAATGGATGGAATTAGAAACAATTATATTGAGTGAAGTATCCCAGACACAGAAAATTAAGTGCCATATGTACTTCCTAATAGGTGGATTTTAGTCCCAAACCTACTTAGAGACACTCAAGGATAAATCTCTGTAATACCTACAGTAACTGCAAAGATTATAAACAGGAGAGTTGGGGAAGGAGGGCCCCACCAGAAACAAGGAGGGAGAGGACCACGTTACAGCAGAGAAAATAGGCCACCATCAAGGACTGCAAATAAGTAATGAGACATCTGGTTAAATTCACAGACTTTCCTTCCTGATCATTTACAACTGATTGGGTATGATCTCACCAGAAGGGGAGGGCATATAGTCTAGCAGATAAAAAGTAACCATTTTGCAAACAGGTGATTGAACCCTCTCTCACTGCGGTCTCCTACTTTTATTCCATATACCTTTGAATATACTCTTATAACAAAACTCTAGTTTAATAGCTTTTTATCTCTAGCCAGGGGGTGACATTCAATACCCATCGGGATGGAGTGAAGGGCATTGCAGGAGCAGCAAAACTGAAAAAAAAAATCAACAAACCGGAGCTGGAGAGGTGGCTCAGGGGTTAAGCCTCCACCTTGCAGGCGAAAGGTCCTGAGTTCAATCCCAGATCCCATGTATAGACGCCAGGCGGAAGCGGGGGCGGCCTGCGCTTCTGGTCCTGGTAGGGCAGAGCCTGTGAATCCCGGGGCAGAAGGAGATGGAGGCGTCCATGGTGGTTCGCGAATTTTTCCGTGGTTCTACACACAGACACACACATACATACACACACACATAGGCGCGTGCACATACACACGCACATGTGCATAGTTGAATAAATAATAATAAAAAATTAAAAAAAATCAGCAAACCATGATCCAGAACTTCAGAGACTCTATATCAACCACTGTGAGACTTCTATGACCAATTTGATCTATGACCACTGTGGAGTCTCTATGACTAGTGTTAGCTCCCTTTGGACAGTCCAAGCTGTCTATGAGCACTACTAGCTACGACATCTATGAGCTCTCTATGACCACTATGAGCTATGAATAATGTGAGTTCTCTAAGACTTTTATGAGCTCTTCATGACCACTATGACCTATGTATGTCCACTATGAGTACTCTATGACCATTATGAGCACTGTAGTACAACTATGATCTATGACCATTGTGAACTCTCTGTGACAACTATGAGCAAACTGTGAACCCTCTATAACCACTATGAGCTATGACAACTTTAAACTCTCTGTGTCCATTATGAGCTCTCAATGACCTCTGTGAGCTATGAGTGCTATGAGCTTTCGGGTGACCACTTTGAACTTTCTATGACTACTGTAAGTTGTACATGACCACTGTGAACTATGAATACTTTAAGGTTTTTATGACCACTATGACTTAGGATCACTGTGAGCTCTCTATGTCAGTTATCAGCTCACTATGATCACTATGAGCTATGACCACTGTGAGATATTCATGACCATTATGAGCTTTGATTCCTGTGATTTCTTTATGACCACTGTGAGCAATCACCATTAAGAGCACTCAATATTGTCTGTGAGGTATTAGAATGAGGCACACTCTATGACAACTGTGAGCTCTCTATAACCATTGTGAGTATTCTGTGGCCTCTATGATCACTCTGACCACTAGGTGCTATGACCACTGTGGACTCTTGTCAACTATGAGTTCTCGATGACTACTGTGAGCTGTGACCACAGTGAGATCTCTCTTACCAGTATGATCTATGACTACTGTCATCTCTCTATGATCTTTACAAACGTTCTACGACTCGTAGAAGCTTTGACCATTGTGAGTTCTCTGTGATCACTATGAACTATACCACTGTGATCTTTTTATATCATTATGAGCTATGACCATTTTGAGCTCTCTAGGATGATGAGTTCTCTATGACCACAGTTACCTATGACCACTATGATCTCTGTATGAAAAGTGTGATCAATTTATAACCATTGTGTCCTTTATATGACTACTATGAGCTGTAACCATTGTGAGCTCTCTATGCCCACTATGATCTATGACCACTAGGATCTCTCATAGAGCACTGTGAGCTCTCTATACCAACTATGATCAAAGACCAGTGTGTGTTTTCTATGTCCACTATGAACTCTCTATGACCACTATGAGCTATGACCATTATGAAATGTAAATGATCTCTGTGAGCTATGACCACTGTCTATGAAAACTGTGATCTCTCCATGACTACTGTGACCTGTTTATGACCACTTGAGCTCTTTATGTAAGCACTATGATCTATGACAACTTTGCGCTCTCTGTGACCACTTTGAGCGCTTTATGACTTGTATAAGCAATGACTATTGTGAGCTCTCTATGTCTATTATGAGCTTTCTATGTCCACTGATAGTCATGACTACTGTGAGCTCGCTATGATCCTGTACCTCTCTATGAGCAATGGGATATATGACTGATGTGAGCTCTCTGAGTGGTCTAAGTCCACTGTGATGTCTTTGTGTCCATTATGAACTATGACCACTGTGAGCTCTCAATGACGACCGTGAGCTTTTCATGACCACTATGAACTATATGTATTGTGAATTGCCTATTTCCTCTAGTATGTATGACCACTGTGAGCCCTCATTGTCCATTGTATGCTTTCGTTGACCACTGTAAGCTATGTGCACTATGAGCTCTCTCTGACTACTGAGCTTTCTTTAACCATTGTGAACTATGACCACTAAAAGCTCTGAGAGCTATGAGAGATATAAGTTGTCTATAGCAATTGTAAGCTTTCTATGACCACTAATATCTGTTACCACTTTGTGATCACCGTGGCCACTATGAGTTATGAGCACTGTGATATTTTATTGTCCATTATGTGAACTGTATGCCACTGTGAGCTCTGTATGACCACTGTGAGATATGAACTCTGTGCTTTCTCTGTGAGCACTATAGGTTCTCCAGGAGCACTATGAGCTATGACCACTATGAATTGTCTATGAGAACTATGAGGTATGACCACTGTGAACTCTCTATGTCCACTATGACTTATGATTACTGTGAGCTCTCTATTGTCTCTATGACCTTTCTATGACCACTGTGAGTTATGATCACTGTGATCTCTTCATCACCATGATCAGCTATGACAATTTTGAGCTGTCTATGCCAATTATGAGTTCTTTATGACCACTGTTAGCTCTGACCATTGTAAGCTGTCTATGATCACTATGAGTTATAACCACTGTGAGTTCTCTATGACCACTGTGAGCTCTCTATGACCACTATGGGTTATGACGACTGTGAGCTCTTTATTACTTCTATTAGCTATGATCACTGTGAGCTCTCAATGTCCATTATTAGTTCTCTATTGTCACTGTGATATATGACAACTATGAGCTCTGTATGTCCATGACGTGCTCTCTATGATCCCTGTGATCTGTGATCACTCTGAGCTCTCTATGACCACTGTGAGCAATGACCACTAAGATCTCTCAATGATTTCTGTGAGCTATGAGCACTATGTGTACTGTATGAAAACTCAGTGCCTGCTATAAGCATTGTAAGCTCTAAATATCTGCTCTGTGCTGTGACCACTGTATAATCTCTATAACCACTGTGAGCTATTATCACTATGAGCTCCTTGTGACTACTATGAGCTATCACCACTGTGAGTACTCTATGTCCATTTTGAGTATCTATGGCCCCTGTGAGCCATGATCACTGTAAACTATCTATGACCAGTATGAGCTATGACCACTGTGAGCACTCTATGAACACTGTGAGTTTTATATGACCTCTATGAGTTATGATAACTGTGGGACCTCTTTGACTACTATGAGCTCTTTATGACCACTATGAACTATGACCACTGTGAGCACTCTATTTCTTTTATGAGCGACCTATAACTACTGTAAGCTGTGACAACTGTGAACTCTCTATGACCACTATGATCTATGACCTCTGTTGGCACTATATGACCATTATGAATTG
Organism: Typhlomys cinereus; assembly: GCA_023101885.1. NCBI lineage: Eukaryota > Metazoa > Chordata > Mammalia > Rodentia > Platacanthomyidae > Typhlomys > Typhlomys cinereus. The sequence continues at coordinate 6,029,240 of JALPQD010000105.1, read as the reverse complement.
TGACCACCATTAGCTCTCTGTCACCACCATGGGATATGACATCTCTATGATGATTATGAGTTCCCTCTGACCACTCGGTGCAATGAACACTGTGAGTTATCTATGACCACTTTGAGCTCTTTATGTCCACTGTGAATTATCTATGACCACTGTGACCTCTCTATGAGCACAAAGACCTATGACCACTGTAAGCTCACTGTGACTACTATGGTCTTTTACCTCTGTAAGCTCTGTATGACCACTATGAGCTATGATCACCGTGAGTTCTCTATGTCTATTATGAGCTCTCTATGACCACTATGAGCTCTTTAGGTCCACTATAATGTAAGACCACTCAGAACTGTCTGTAACCACTGTGAGCTATGAACATTGTGAGCTCTCTATATCCACTGTGAGCTATGACCACCGTGAGCTCTCTATGACACTACGAGCTCTCTAAGTCCTCTGTGAGCTATTGCTAATATGAGCTCTCAACAACCCCTGTTAGCTATAAGCACTATGAGTTCCCTATGACACTGTGAGCTCTCTATGACCACTGCAAACTCTGTATGATCACTGTGAGCTCTCAATGAGTAGTAAGAACTCTCAATGACCACAGTGAGCTAAGACTACTGTGAGCTCTCTATGACTTTATACTCTCTCTCTGAGCACTATAGCCTATGACAACTGGAGCTTTCTATGACCACTATGAGTTATGACCACTGTATCATCTCTATGGCCATTATGAGCTATGATCACTGTGAGCTCTTATTGTCCATTAAAAGCTCTCTATGACAACTGTGAGCTGTGACCACTGTGAGTTTTCTATGACAACTAACAGCTATGTTCTCTGTGAGCTCTCTGTGACCACTGTGAGTTCTCTCTGACAATTATGATCTATAACCACTCTGATGTCTGTTACCATTTTGAGCTATGAACAACATGAGCTGTCTATGTCCACTGTGAGCTATAACCAATGTGAGCACTCCATGGCCACTATTAGCTCTCTATAAGCACTAGGAGATATGCCCACTGTTAGCACTCTCTGACACTGTGATCTCTTTATGATCACTTTGAGCTCAAGCACTCTATAACCACTGTAAGCACTCTATGACCACTATGAGCTTTCTATGAGCTCTGTGATCTATGACTAATGTGAGCTTGTATGATGATTATATGCTGTGACCACTGTGAGCTCTTCCTGATCACTTTCATGAGCTCTCTATGACTACTGTTTGCTATGACCACTATGAAGTCTTCATGACAACTATGAGCTCTCTATAAACACTGTGAGCTCTGACTGACCACCATGAGCTATGAGCACTGTGAGCTCTCTATGGCCACTATAAGCTCTCTATGACCACTATGAGCTATGAACTCTGTGAGCATTCTATGACCACTATGATCAATGACCACTGTTAGCTCTGCACCACTATGAGCTAATACCAATTTGGTCTCTCTATGAAGATTATGAGTTGTCTGTGACCACTGTAAATCATGACCACTGTGAGCTCTCTATAACCACTATGGGCTATGAAGACTCCGAGATATCTATAACCAATGTAATCTATCTATTACTGCTATCAGCTATGATCCCTGAGACATTTCGTTGGCCACAATGAGCTCTCTGTGAGCAGTATGATCTGTGATGACTATGAGCTCTTTATGACCACTATGATCTCTTTTAGGATCACTCTATGCTCTTTATGACTACTATAATCTATGACCATTATGAGCTCTGTATGACAACTCTGAGCTATGACCACTGTGATCTCTCTACATCTATTATGAACTCTCTATGACCACTATGAGTTATGATGACTACAAGCTCCCTAATATCTCTATGAATTATGACCACTATACGCTCTCTATTACAACTGTGAGCTCTCTATGACCACTGGGAGCTTTCTATGACCACAGTGAGCTTTCTATGTGCACTATAACCTATGACCAATGTGATCTCTCTATGTGTGTTAAGAGCTATGACCACTGTGAACTCTCTATGAACACTCTGATCTGTCTATGAACACAATGAACTATGACCACTGTGAGTTCTTTACGACCACTGTTAGCCCTCTGTGACCACTATGATCTATGATCACTGTTAGCTCTATATCACCACTATGAGCTATGACAAGTTTGAGCTCTCTATGACACTCATATGTTCTTTATGACCACGGTGATCTATGATGACTATGAGCTATGACCACGTTGAGCTATGATCACCGTGAGCCCTATATCATTATGAGTTCAGTATGACAATTATGATCTATGAGCACTCTGAGCTCTCTATGACCACTATGATCTATGAACACTGTGACCTCTTTCTAAGCACTGTGACCTATGACCACTGTAAGCTCACTATGAGCTCTCTAAGAGCCATGATGACTGCGACTTGTCTATGGCCACTATGACTTCACTATGACCTATATAAGCTATATCTACTATGAGCTCTCTAAGACCTGTGTGAGGTATAAGCACTAAGAGCTACTTTTGAGAAATGTGATCTCTGTGTCAGCATTGTGAGCTCTTAATTACCACTATAAGTTCTCTATGACAAGTGTGATCTAGCACCTCTGTGAGTTCTCAATGATCACTACGTTCTATGACCAATCTGAGTTCTCAATGACCACTATATGCTCTCTATGACGACAAGGAGCTGTGACCACTCTAATCTTTCTTTGACCACTATGATTTGTCACCATTGCGAGTCCTCAATGACCACTATAAGCTTTCTATGACCACTCTGATCTATGATCACTGCTAGCTCTCTATGACCACTGTAACCTCTGAGCATTGTGAGCTTAGTATGACCACTGTGAGCTATGACTACTGTGAGTTCTCTATGTCCACTGGGCTTTCTATTATCATTAAGTGCTCTCTGTAATGACTATGAGCTATGAACCCTGTGAGCTCCCTATTACCACAATGTGCTATGACCTTTCTATGAAATCTGAGCTTTCTATGAAATCTGTGAGTTCTCTATCACCACTGTGAGATTTCTTTGACAACTGAGAGATTTCTATGACCACAGTGAGCTCTCTATCATAATTGTCAGCTCTCTACAAACACTGCCAGATGTTTATGAGGATTCTGAGCTCTCTATGACCATGATGAGATATGGGCACTGTCAGCTCTCTATGATGATTCTGAGCTCTCTATGATTATTATGATCTATGTCTACTGTGAGCTCTCTATGACCACTGTGTACTCTCTATGGCCATTTTGAGTTTTCTAGGACCTCTATGAGCTATGATCCCTATGACTTCTCTATGACCACTGTGAGCTATGACTATAAACACTATGTCCATTGTGAGCTCTCTATAAAACTGTGAGCTTTGACCTCTTTGAGTTACATCCACTGTGAGCCCTCTATGACCACTGTGAGCTGTCTATAGTGAACTCTGTATGACCACTATGAGCTCTATATTGCAGCTGTGAGCTCTCTGTGACCAATGGGAGCTCTCTGTGACAATTGTGAGTTCTCTACATCCACTGTGAGCTCATTATGTCCACTATGACCTTTCTATGACCACTATGACCTATGACCACTATGAGATATCTATGACAACTGTGGATTTCCTATGTCCACTATGAATTATGACCACTATGACTCTTTATGACCAATGAGTCCACTCTATAATGACTGAACTCTCTATGATCACTGTAAGCGATGCCCACTATGAGCTCTCTGTTTCCACTGTGGGCTCTCTATGAAATCAGATCTCTCTATGATGACTGTGAGTGCTTTGTTACCACTACGAGCCTTCTATGAGCACTATGAGATATAACTAATTTGAGCTCTATATTACCACTATGAGCTATGATTACTGTGAGCTCTCTATGGTCACTATGAGCTTTCTATGATCACTATGAGCTATAACCATTATAAGCCCTCTATGAAGACTGTGAGCTATGACCACTATGAGCTCTCTATGAGCAATGTGAGCTCTCCATGAAAACTGTCAGCTTACTTTGTCCACTATTAGCTGTCTGTGACCACTGTGAGCTCTCTATGACCACTTTGACCTCTCTATGACAACTGTGATCTCTCTTTGACCAGTATGTTCTATGTCCACTTGGAGCTATGACCACCTTAAGCCCTCTGTAGTGATTATGAGTTTATATGACCATGAGTTATTTATGATCACTGTGAGCTCTCTATGACCCCTATGAGCTATGTCCATTGTGAGTTTTCTGTTACCACAGTGAACTATGATTAATATGAGTTTTCTTTGACTTGTGTGAGTTCTGTATGACCACTGTGAGCTCTCTATGATCACTGTGAACTTTCTATGATGATTGACACCTCTTTATGACCAATGTCTGCTCTCTATGACAACACTGAGCTTTCTATGACCTGTATGAGCTAGAGACAATTTGAGTTCTCTATGCCCAATGTGAGTTCTCTACAATGACTTTGAGCTCTCTATGACGACTGTGACCTCTCCATGGCAACTGTGAACTCTTTATGACAACTGTGAGCTCCCTATGAGCACAGTGAAATCTCTATGACCACTGTTACCTCTCTATGACTACTGTTATCGCTCTATGATGACTATGAGCTCTCTATGGCCATTTTGAGTTATGACTACTGTGAGCTCTTTATGAGCACTTTGAGATCTATGACCATTGTGAGCTCTCTATGATGACTTTGAGCTACCCATGACCACATTGAAAAAAATCTATGACCACTGTGAGTTCTCTATAGCCACAGTAAGTTCTCTATCATCATCATCAGCTCTCTACAAACACTGTCAGCTGTATTTGAGGTCCTTGAGCTCTCTATGACTATGATATGATGTGATGACTGTCAACTTTCTACGATGATTCTGAGCTTTCTGTGACTACTGTGATATATGAACACTGTGAGCAATCTATCACCATTATTAGCTATGAGCACTGAGAACTCTCTGTGAAAATTATGAGTTCTCTATGACCACAGTGAGCTATGACGATTCTGAGCTCTGTATGACCAATGTGAGCTATGCCCACTATGAGCTCCTTATGACTACTGTGAGCTCTCTATGACTACTGTGAGCTCTCTTTAGCTACTATGAGTACTATGGCTTCTATGAGCACTATGAGTTATGACCATTATGATCTCTTTGTGACCTCTGTGAGCTATGATCAATAAGAGTTCTCTAAAGCCACTGGGAGATCTCTCTGACCACTGAGATCTTTCTCTGATCAATTTGAGCTCTCCATAACCACTGTGAACTCTCTTTGACCACTGTGAGTTCTTTGTGAACACCTTTAGCTATGACCACTGTGACCTATGACAACTATGAGCTATCTATAACCGATGTAAGCTCTCTAAGAACACTCTAAGCTCCTTATGATAAGTGTGAGCTCTCTATGACCCCTATGACTTCTCTATGATTGCTATGAGCTATGAGCACTGAGCTCTCTATGACTACTCTGATTTCTCCATAACAACTCTGATTTCTCCATGACCACTATGACCTCTTCATGAGCAATATGAGCTATGATCATTGTGAACTCTCTATGACCATTATAAAGCTGTGACCAGTGTGTGCTCTCTTTTGCCACTGTAAGCTCTCTTTGATCACTGTGAGCTGTCTATGAGCACTATGATCTATGACCACCATGAGCTCTCTATGTCCACTCTAGCAATGACCTCTATGAGTGCTATATGTACAATATGAGCTCTCTATGGCCACTATGAGCTATGACCACTGTGACCTCTTTATGACCACCTTGAGCTCCCTATGACAACTGTGACCACTGTATGGCCATAGTAAGCAATCTGTGACTACTGTGAGCTCTCTATGACCACACTGAACTCTCTATCATCTGTCAGCACTCTATAATGACTCTGAGTTCTCTATGACCACGATGAGCTGTGACCACAGTCAGATCTCCATGATGACTCTGAACTCTCTATGACGACTACGAATCAGAACATTGTGATAGCTCTATGACCATTATGAGCTCTCTGTGACCACTGTGAGCCCTCTTTGACAACTGTGAGCTTTCTATGATGACAGAGAGCAATCTATGGTGACTGTGAGCTCTCTATGACCACAGTGAGCTCTACTATGACCACTTCTCAGCTATAAGCACTGTAAAGTCAATATGACCACTGTGCACTCTCTGTGCCCACTATTAGCTATGATACTGTGAGCTATGACAATCATGAGCTTTCTATAACCATGTAAGCTCTGACCACTGTGATATCCTTATGATGAGTATGAGCTCTCTATGAACACTATGAGTTCTGTATGTCCACTATGACCTCTCAATGAGCAATAAAAGCTCTTAATATTGTGAACTCTCTTTCACCACTGTGAGCTCTCTATGACTACTATGAACTGTGACTACTGTAATATCTCTGTGACCACTATGAGCTATGACCACTTTGAGCTCTCTATGACCACTATGAGCTCTCTATGACTACTATGAGTTATGACCATGGTGAGAACTCTATGACAACTATGAGTTTTCTGTGATTTCTGTTTGAACACTATGATCACTAAGAGCTCTCTATGACAACTATGAGCTTTCTATAACCACAGAGAGCTATGACCATTATATTTCTATGACCTCTGAAATCTCTGTATGACCACTGTATGCTCTGTATGACCCCTGTGAGGGCTCTATGACAATTGTGAGCTCTTTGTGATAACTATGATCTTTCTATGACCAGTACATGCTGACGACTGTGAGCTCTCATTGTCCATTTTGTGCTCTCTATGTCCACAGTAGTTGTGAACCCTGTGACCTCTCCATGTTTACTATGAGCTATGAACACTGTGAGCTCTATGCTACCACTAAGAATTATGACCACTGTGAGCTCTCTATGACTACTATGGTCTGTAACCACAGTGAGCTTTGTATCAATTCTACAAACTATGACCAGTTTGAGCTCTCTATAACAATTATCAGTTCTCCATGACCACTGTGAGGTATAATCACTGTGAGCTTTCTATGACCACTATGAGATATGACCACTGTGAGATCTCTATGACCAATAGGAGATATGATCACTGTGAGCTCTCTGTGACCACTATGAGCTCTCTATAACCATTATGAATTATGACCACTGTGAGCTATCTATTACCACTCTGAGCTCTTTATGACCACTATTACTTCTCTATGAGCTGTAACTACAATGAACTCCATATGAACATTATGAGCTACTTCTGAATAATGTGAGCTATGATTTCTGTGAGTTATGCCCACTATGAGCTCTCTGTGGCCACCAAGATCTATGCCACTGTGACCTCTCATTGTCCAGTATGAACTCCCTATGACCACTGTTAGCTGAACTGTGAGCTCTCTATGAACACTATTAACTATGACCACCATGAGTTCTTTTTAGGTACTATGAGCTGTCAATGACCATGAGAGGCTTCGACCACTGTCAGCTCTCTATGATCACTGTAAGCTCTCTATGAACACTGTGAGCTCTCTATGACCACTGTGAGTGCTCAATGACCATTTTGAATTTTGAGCATTGTCAACTGTCTATGACCATTGTGAGCACCCTCTGACATCTATGAGCTCTCTGTGACCACTATGACCTACGACCATTGTGAGCTCTCTATAACAGTATTGAGCTCTCTATGACCAATATGTGGTATGACCACTGTGACCTCCCAATTATCACTGTTAGCTTTCTATGACCATAATGAGTTATGAATAATGTGAGCTTTCTATGTCCAATGTGAGCAATGAACACTCTGAACTCTCTTTGACAACTGTGAGCTCTCTGTGATCAATATGACCTATGACCACTGTGAGTTTTCTATGAGCACTATGAGCTCTCAAGGACAACTTTGGACTATGACCACTGTCAGCTCTCTATGACCACTATAAGCATTCTATATATATATATACTGTGAGTTCTCTGTGATTACTGTGAGTTATGGCCACCATGAGCTCTGACCACTATAAAGTCTCTGTGGCTCTCTATGTGAACAAGAGCTTTCTGTAATGGCTGTCAGCTCTGGATGATGACTGTCAGCATTCTATGACCACTGTGATCTCTATGACCACTATGATCTCTCTATTACTACTGTGAGTTTTGAATATTATGAACTGTCTGTGACCACTGATACTATGACCACTCTGAGTTCTCTTTGACGACTGTGAGCTTTCCATATTCATTATGATCTCTGACCACTGTGAGCCCTCTATAACCACTATGAACTATAACCACCATGAGCTCAATCTGACCACAATGAGATGCCTATGACAACTGTGAATTATGACCATTGTACGCTATGATGACTATGAGCTCTCTATGACCAAGGTGATCTCTCTATGACCACTATGGTCTATGACCACTGTGAGGTCTCTTTCAACACTATAAACTATGACCACTGTGAGCTCAAGATAAAGACTAAGTGTTCTATGTAAGCATTGTGAGCAATGACCACTTTGAGCTCTCTATGACAACAATGAATTATGGACATTGTGAGCTCTTTCTGATAATAATTAGCATGTACACTTTGAGATCTCTATGACCACTGTGAACTCTATATGACCACTATGAGCTAGGAACATTATGAGCTCTCTATCACCACTAAGAGCTATGATCACTGTGAGCTCTCTCTAACCACTGTGATCTATGAAAACTGCCAGCTCTCATGGAGAAAGCTGTGACCACTATGAGATTTCTATGCCTTTTGTGAGCTCTCTTTGCCCACTGTGAGCTCTTGATCACAACTGTGAGCAATCTATGAACTCAGTGAGCTCTCTTTCATAACTTTGACCTCTGTATGTCCACTACACTACTCTCTGGCCACTATGAGCTACAACCACTATGAACTACCTATGACAACTGTGAGTTCTCTATGACAACTGTAAGTTATGAGCAGTGTACCTTATGACCATTATAAGCTCTCAGTGGCCACTGCAAACTCACTTTTACCATGATGATCTTTCTATGACCACTATGACCTCTGTGTCAGCTATGACTATTGTAAGCACTGTAAGTTTTCACCACTCTGTGCTCTCTTGGACTACTGTGATCTCTCTATATGCATTATGACCTATGACAACTATCACCACTGTGAGTTCTCTATGACCACTGCCACTGCTCTATGCCAATGGTCAGCTCGCCCTAAAAACTGTCAACTCTCTTTTTCCAATGTGAGCCCTCTACAACCACTGTGAGATCTCTGTGACCACAATGAGCTCTTTATGACCAGTATGAGCTATGACCACTGTGAGCTCTCATTTTCTATTATATGTTCTCTACAACCATTGTTAGTTATGAACCCTGTGACCTCTCTATGTTCACTATGAGTTATGACCACTGTGAGCTTTCTGTGACCATGATGAGCTCTATATGAACTCTAGGAGCTATGACCTCTGTGATCTCTCTATGACAACTATGGTCTGTGACCACTGTGAACTCTCTATCAACATTATGAGTTATGACCACTTTGAGCACTCTATAATGATTGTGAGTTCTATATGACCACTGTGAACTCTCTGTGACCACTATGAGCTCTCTATGAGAACTACAAGTTCTCTGATCACTGTGAGCTCAATTTGACCATTTTGAGATCTCTATGACCATTGTGAGTGTCATAATTGGACACGGGTATCAACTTGACTTTTGAGGGTTTGAGCTCTGGGTATATTTGTAGAGAATCAGTGGTTGAATTCAGCCCAGAGCAAATCTGCAGGAGATTGTCTAGCTGCCGGAGAAGGCCCAACCCACAGTGGGTGAGATTAGGCCCAGAATAAATGACAGAGAGCTGGTTGGGAGAGTTGGCATCCTTCTGTTCACTTGGCCAGACCATCAAGTAAGGATTGTCCATCTCTCAGCTGTTATGTGGTGTTGGTGTGGCCAGTTCCCTTGGCTCGGTTGTTGGTGTGTGCTCCCAGTCAAGCTGGACTGAGAACTGTAACCAGGAATTGTAAGAGAAAAATAAAACCCTTGTTCTCTTAAGCTGTTTGATGGTCACTTATCAGCAACCATACAGGCAGACTACAACAGTGAGCTCTCTATGTCAATTGTGAGCACTTGATGACCACTGTGAGTTCCCTATAACAACTATGAGCTGTGATATAGTGAACTTTCTCTGACCACTATCAGTTCTCTGTGAACACTTTCAGCTCTCTATGAGTGCTCTCTAACCACTATGAGCTATGAGCACTATGAGCTTTCTGTTACCATTGTGAGCATAGTATGACCACTATGATCATACTTTGAACACTGTGACCTCTCTATGACCATTGTGATCTCTCTATGACCAATGCCATCTCTCTATAACCACTGTAATCTCACATTGAGCAGTGTGAGCTCTCAATGAGCACTCTGATCTATACCACTCTGAACACTCTATAACCACTGCGATTTTACGTTGACCACTATGACATCTCTATAACCACCGTTGAGTTCTTCATTACCTATGTCAGCTCTCTAAGACCACTGTGAGAACTTTATAATAACTGCCAACTCTCTATGAACACTGTCAGTTCTCTATGACCACTGTGAGAGCTCTCTGATGACTATAAACTGAGCACTATGAACTCTCTATGACCATTGTGAGCATAGAATGACTATTATGAGCTCTCTATGACCACTAAGAACTGTGACCACTATGAGCTCTCTAAGATAATTTTGAGCTCACTATGACCACTGTGAGCTCTGTATAAAAACTATATTGAACTCTGTATTACAACTATGAGCTCCTTATAACAGATGAGAGGTCTTTGTGATCATAAAGAGCTGTCCATAGCCATTATGAGCTCTCTAGGACCACTATGATCTATGACGACTATAGCTTTCTATGACCCCTGAAAGTCCTCTATGACTACTGTGAACTCTCAATGACTACTGTGAGCATTCCATGACAACTGTGAGATATCTATGACCATTGTCAGCCCTCTATAAGTATTAGGATCTATGACTACTATGAGCTCTCTATGACCACAGTGAGTTCTCTATGAACTATTTGAGCTTTCTATGATCACTGTGAATTGTCTATGGCAATTATGAGCTCTGAATGACAACTATGGGATATGACCATTGTGATGCTCTATGATAAATATAAATTAAGACAACTGTAAACTCTCTAAGACAACTATTAGTCATGAGCTCTGTGAGCCAGTCTCTCTATGGCCACTAGAAGCTCTCTTTGACCACTGTTAGCTATGACCACTATGACCTCTCTATGACCAATGTGATCTAGGACCACTATTTGCTCATTATAACAACTGTGAACTCTCTATGACCACTGTGACCTCTATATGACCACTTTGAGGTCTTTGTGACCACTATGATCTCTTTATGACCACTATGAGCTATGACCATTGTCAACTTTCTATGATCACTTTGAGCTCTCTGTAAACACTGGGAGCTCTCTATGACCAGTATAACCACTCTATGACCACTGTGAACTCTCTGTGACCACTATAAGCACTCTATAACTGCTGTAAACTCTCTATGACCACTGTGAGCTACCTATCACCATCGCAAGTTCTCTAAGAGTACTGTTAGTCATCTATGACTACTGTGAGGTTTCTATTAAAACTCTGAGCTGTTTGGGACAACTATCAGATCTATGTGACCGCTATCAGCTATCATTACCACTTTCAACTCTCTATAACCACTATAAGCTTTCTATAAATAGTGTGACCTCTCTATGACCACTAAGACTTCTCCGTGACCAGTGTGAGCTATGACCATTGTGACATTTCTATGACTACTATAAGGTAAGACCCACTTTGTGCTCTTGTTCATCTCTGTGACCTCTTGATGTGCATTATGATTAATGACAACTGAGAGTCTTATATGACCACTATGAGCTCTCAATGACCACTGTGAGCTCTTTATGATCACTATGAGCTAAGACAACTGTGAGCTCTCTATTACCACTGTGACTTCTCTATGACCACTATGAACTGTGACCACTGTGAGCTCTCTAGGACTACTAAGATATATGACCATTATGATCCCTCTATGATCACTATTAGCTATGACAACTATGAACTTTATGATCACTGCGAGCTCACTTTGAGCTCTGTGAGATCTTTATGACCATTGTGAGCTCTCTGTGATAACTGTGGGCACTGTATGACCACAGTCAGCTATGACCATTATGAAATCTCTATGACCACCATGAGCTATGACCAATGTGATCTCTCTTGGACCACTGTGAGCTCTCATTGAGCATTATGATCAATGAGTAATATGAATGTGCTATAACCATTGATGCTCTCTATGACAACTATGAGCTTACTTTGACCATTGTGACCTATGACGACTGTGAGCTCTCTATGACCACTGTGAGATACCTATCACCACTGTGAATTCTCTGTCTACTGTAAGTCCTCTATGACCACTGTGACGTCTTTGTTAAAACTGACAGCTCTATGTTAGCACTGTCAGCTCTCTTTGACTACTGTCAGCTCTTTATAACTACTGTATACTCTCTATGAATACTGTGAGCTCCCTATGGCCACTCTGAATGTTCTATGACCAATTTGAACTATGAGCATTGTAAACTCTCTGTCACAATTATGAGTACTCTGTGACACTATGAGCTTTCTATGACCACTGTGAGCACTCCATGGCCATTATGAGCTATATCCACCCTGAACTCTCAATATCCATTATGAGTTGTCGATGACCAATGTGAGCTATGACCACTGTGAGCTCTCTATCACAATTGTGAACGCTCTATGACCATTGTGACCTATTGCTGTGATTACCATTATGAGCTCTTTATAACATTAGGTACTATGAGTACTGTGGATCGCTATGACCACTATAATGAATGACCGTGGTAAGCTCTCTGTCAACACTATTTGTTATGGAGACTGTGAGCTCTCTATGATGATTATGAGTTCTGTATAACCACTGTGAGCTCCCTATAATAACTGTGATCTCTCTATGAGCACTAAGAGCTATGATTACTGAGAGTTCTCTGTGACCACAATGAGTTCTCTAAGGCCACTATGAGATATGACCACTGTGATTTCTTTCTGTGAATTATGAGCTGTAATCATTATGACCTCTCTATGACTACTGTGAGCTCTCTATGACCTCTTTGGGCTATGAACACTGTGAGCTTTCTATCACCACTATGAGCTATGACCATCATGAACTCTCTTTGATGATTATGAGTTCTCTATCACCACAGTGAGCTGTGGCCACTGTGAGCTCTCCATGACCATTATGAGCTATGACCACTTGAGCTCTCTGTGACTGCTATGAGCTCTCTATGACCAATATGAGATATGACCACTATTAGTTCTTTATGACCACAATGAGCTTTGAATGATCATTGTCAGCTCTATGACCACTGTGAGATCTCTATGCCCACTGTGAGCACTCTATGACCACAGATAGCTCTCCATGTCCACCATGAGCTATGTCTACTGTGAACTCTTTATGCTCACTGTTAGCTCACCATGACTACTGCGAGCTCTCTAGGACAACTATGAGCTCTCTAGGACCATTATGATCTAAAACCACCATGAGCAATCTATCACCACTGTGAGCTCTCTGTGACTACTGTGACCTCTCCATGACCACTAAGAATTATGATAATTGTGACTTGTCTATGAACAGTAAAAGTTATGACCACTGTGAGTACTCTTTGATTACTGTATATGCTCCATGAGCACTATGATCTGTAACCACTATGATCTCTCAATGACCAACATGAGCTCTCACCACCGTTAGCTCTTTATGAAAACTATGAGTTGTGACCACTTTGAACTCACTATGACTACTAAGATGTATGACCATTGTGAGTTTTCTATGACCATTATGAGCTCTACATGACCACTGTGAGGTATACACAGTCTTGCTTACTATGAACCAGTATGAGCTATGATGAATGTGAGCTCTCTATAACCACTATCAGCTATAACACCTATAAGCTCCCTATGACCACTGTGAGCTCAATTTGAACTCTGTGAGATCTCTATAACAATTATAAGCTCTCTATGATAACTGTGAGCACTTTATGACCACTGTGAGCTCTCTATGACCTATGACCATTGTAAAATATTTATGACCACCATGAACTATAACCAATGTGATCTCTCTTTGACCGCTGTGAGCTCTAAATGAGCAGTATGATCACAGTGAAGTTGTGAGATCACAAGTGATGCTGTGATTTCACAGTGAGTTAGGATGTCAGTGGTGAGGCTGTGCCATTACATGAGACTGTAATGTGAGGGCAAAGGTGAGGCTGCGAAGAAACACTAAGTCTGTGTTGTCACTGGTGATGCTGTGATCTCACAATGAGGCTGTGATGTTAATGTGTAGACTGTGATGTCATAGTGTGCCTGTGATATCACTATGGGGCTATGCCATCATAGTGCATCTGTGATATCTGTGTTGAGGCTGTGATGTCACAGTGAGGCTGTGATGTCACATTGGGGGGTGTAATGACACTATGGGGCTGTGAGGACACAGTGAAGCTATGATGTCATTGGTGATGATGTCACAATAACTTTGAGATGTCGGTGGTGAAGCTGTGATATCAGAGAAGAATCTGTGATGTCACCGGTGATGCTTTTGTGTCAGTGACAAGGCTGAAGACACAGTGAGTCACAGAGAGGCTGTGATGATACAGTGAGGCTATTAAGTCACAGTTGGATATGATGTCATATGTGAAGGTATAACGTCACTGGTGAAGCTATTGTTTCACTGGCAAGGCTGAAGTCACAGTGAATTTGTGATGTCACAAAGAGGCTCTGATGTCACAGTGAAGATGTTATGTCACAATGAGAATTTGACATTAGAGGTGAGGCTGAAACCAAAGTGTGAGTATAGGTTGTCACTGGCAAGGCTTTGACATCACAGTAAGGCTTTGGTTTCAGAGTTGAGGCTGTGATGATGCAGTGAGGCCATAATGTCAGAGGTGAGGATGTGATATCAAAATGAGGCTATGTTGCCAGCGGTAAAGGTATGATGTGACAATGAAGCTGAAATGTTAGTTGTGAGAATGATGTCATAGTGAGGTTATGACCTCACTGGTGAGGCTGTGATGTCAGTGCTGAGCCTATTAGGTGAAATGACACTGTGATGTCTGTGGTGAAGGATTAATATCACAAGATGCTAGGCAGTCAGTGGTGAGGCTGTGAAGTCACAGTGAGCCTGTGATATAACAGTGACCCTGTGACATCACTGAGGAAGCTTTGAGGTCATAGCAAGGATGTAATACAGTGGTAATCCTGACGTCATAGGTGAGGCATGGTTTCAAGCTCTGATGTCACAGTCAGGATGTTGTGTCACACTAAGAATGTGATATCATAGTGAGACTGTGAAGTTATAGTGAAACAGTGATGTCACTGTGGAAACTGTAAAGTCACAGTGAGGCTGTAATATCAGTGGCAAGACTGGTATCACCAGAAAGGCTTGGTTTCAATGAAGAAACTCTCAAGTCACAATGAGGCTATTGTGTCACACTGAGGTTGTGATGTCAATGTGAGGCTTTGATTTTAGAGGAGATGCTCTGATGTGATCGCTGAGACTACTGTGTCAGTGACAAGGCTGAAGCTACAGTGATTTGGTGACATCAGAGAGAATCTATGAGGTCACAGTGAGGCTTTCATGTCACATTGAGGGTGTGACATCAGAGGTGAGTCTGAAACCTAACAGTGAGCCTGGGATGTCACTGGTGAGACTGTGATGTCACAGTGAGCCTTTTATGTCTGACTCATGTCACAGTTAGATGATGATGTCAATTTGTAGTCAGAAATGGCAGAGTATGGCTGTGATTTCACAGTGAGGCTATGCCCTCACAGTGAGGCAGTGATGTCAGATGTTTCACTGTGCTGTCACAGTGAGGCTGTGATGTGACAGTGATGCTATGTTGTCACAGTGAGGGTGTGATGTCAGTATGAAGCCTATTATGTGACAGTAAGGGTGTAATATCAGTGATAAATCTTTGATGTGATAATGATGCTAGGATGTCAGTAGTGAGTTTGAAACATCATAGTGAGGCTGTAATGTCACAGTGAAGCTGTTATATCACAGTGAGGGTGATAACCTGAAACATAACAGTGATCCTGTGATATCAAGCATGAACTTGTGATGTCACAGTGAGGCTATGATGTCAAAGTGAGGATGTGGTGTCACTGGTAATGAAATGATGTTCCAGTGAGGTTCTGTCCTCATAGCAGAGACTCTAATGGCACGGTGTGTCTGTGATGTCACAGTGAGGCTGTGTCCTCACAGTGATGCTGTGATGACAGAGGTGTGGCTCTGATGTCACAGTGATGCTATTATGTCACAGGAGGTCTGATGTCAGTGGTGATTCTATGAGATGGCAGTGAGGCTCTGAAATCACAATGAGGCTATGAAGTCACAATGAAGCAAGCTGTCATATCAGTGTGTAAACTTTGAGATCACAGTGAGGCTATAATGTCAGTGGCAAGGCTGATGTCACAGGTGAGACTTTTTTTCAATGGCGAATTTCTGATGTCACAATGAGGCTGTTGTGACAGAGTGAGACTCTGATGTTAGTGGTGATTCTACGAGGTGACAATGAAGTTTTGACCTCAGTGTTGATTCTGTGATTACACAGTGAGTTTAAGATGTCAGGGGTGAGGTTCTTCAGTCACAGTGAGGCTGGAGTATAATGTCAGAGGTGAGGCTACAATGTGACAGTTTGGCTGTGTTATCACTGGTGGTGCTGTGATGTCACAGTGAGTCTGTGATTTCAATATGGAGGCTGTGATGTGAGAGGTGTGGCTGTGATATTACCAGTGAGGTTGTTGTGTTAGAGGAAAGGCTGAAATCACAGTGAGTTTTGTGACATCACATAAAGGCTTTGATGTCACAATAAGGCTAAGATGTCAGTGGTGAGGCTGTGAAGTCGCAGTGAGGATATGATGTCATTGTGGAAGTTGCGAGTTCACTGAGGCTTTAATATTAGTGGTAAGGCTGATGTCACAGATGAGGCTTGGTCTCAATGGTGAAGGTCTAATGTCACAGTGAGGCTGTTGTGTCACACTGAGGCTGTGATGTCACAGTGAGTCTATGGTCAGAGGTGAGCCTGTGGCGTCACCATGAGACTGTGATGTCACCATGAGACTGAGATGTCAGTGGTGAAGGAATGATGTCACAATGAGGCTGAGATGTTTGTGGCAAGAATGATATCATAGTGACATTACGAAGTTACTGTTGAGGATGTTCCCTCACAGGAGGCTGTGATGTTACAATGAGGCTGTGATGACACCGTGAGGCTCTGATGTCAGGGTGATTCTATGAGATGACTGTGAGGATGTGATGTCAGAGGTGATGCTGTGATATCAGATTTCAGGCTACACTGTCACACTGAGGCTCTGATGTCACTGGTAATGCTTTGGTGTCATAGGGAGTCTATGATATCACTGTGGAGGATGTGATGGCACAGTGTGGCTGTGATGTCAAAGTGAGGTTGTGCCCTCACAGTGAGGTTCTGATGTCAGGGTTTGTGGCCGTGATGTCACAGTGAAGCTGTGATGACATAGTGAGCCTCTGATGTCAATGGTGATTCTATGAGATGACAATAAGGCTGTGACATGAGTGGTGATGCATTAAGGTCGCAGGAAGTCTGTGGTGTCAATGTAGTGGCTGTGATGTCATTGTAGCTGTATGTTACAGTAAAGCTGTCATGTTATAGTGAATCTGTGAAGACACAGTGTATCTGTGATGACACAGTGAGTGTATGATGTGATATAAGAGGTGAAGCTGTGCTGTGTCAGTGAGGTTGTGTTGTCACTAGTGATGTTGTAATGTCACAGTGAGGCTGTGATGTAAATGTGGAGGCTATGATGTCCAAGTTTGTATGTGATGTCAGAATGAGGCTCAGACATACAAGTGAAGTTGTGATGTCTCCTAGAGTGGTTGAGAAGTCACAGTGAGGCTGTGGTCTCACAGTGAGTCTGTGATGTCAGAGGTGCGGCTGTGATGGCACAGTGAGGCTGTTATGTCACAGTAAGATTAGGACTTCACTGGAGAGGCTGTGCTATAACGAGGCTGCAATGTCACAGTGAGGCTGTGATGACAGTTTGCCTATGCCCTCACAGTGATGCTGTGATATCAGCGATGAGGCTGTGATAACAATGAGGCTGTGATGAAAGAGTGGAGCTATGGTGTCAGAAGTGTGGCTGTGATGTCACCATAAGCCTGTGATGTCAATGGTGAATGTGTGATATCACAATAAAGGTAAAATATCAGGGGTAAAGATATGATGTCACTAGGAGGCTGAGATGTCATAGTGAGGTTATGATTTCACTGATGAGGCCATTATGTCAGTAGTGAGCATATTATGTAACAGTGAGACTGTGATGTCACCGTGAGATTGTGATGATACAATGAGGTTCTGATGTCAATGGTGATTCTGAGAGATGACAATGAGCCTGTGATGTCAGTGATGGTGCTGAGATTTCACAGTGAGGATAGGTTGAGGTTGGTGAGGCTGTATCTACACAGTGAGGATGGGTTGTGATGTTAGAGGTGAAGGTACAATGAGACAGTGAGGCTGTATTGCACTGGTGATGTTGTGACGTGACAGTGAGGCTGTGATATCAATGTGGAGGCTGTGATGTCACAGTGTGGCTGTGATGGCACAGTGAGGCTGTATCATCACAGTGAGGTTGTGCCGTCACATTGAGGCCATGATGTCAGAGGTATGGCTGTGTTGTCACAGTGAGACTTGATGTCACAGAAAGGCTGTGATGACACTGTAAGGCTCTGATGCTTGTGGTGATTCCACAAGATTACAGTGAGGTTGTAACATCATTGGTGATGCTGTGATTTTACAACGAGGTTAATGTCAGTGGTGAGGCTGTGCTCTCACATTGAGGCTATGATGTGATTTCAGAGGTTAGGCTTCGATGTGATAATGAAGCTATCTTGTTACTGGTGAGACTGGAAAGTCACAGTCACTTGATATCTATAGTGAAGCTTTGATATGATAGTGAGGCTGGGATATCAGTTGTGAGGCTGTGAAGTTACAGTGAGAATGTTATATTACAGTGAGGCTGTGATGTCACTGTGGAAGCTGTGAGGTCACAGTGAGGCTGTAATATCAGTGGCAAGGGTGATATCATAGGTGAGGCTTGGTTTCGATGGTTAAGCTCTGATGCCACAGTGAGGCTCTGCTGTCACAGTGAGGCTATTATGTCAGAGGTGAGACTGTGATGTCTCCTGTGAGGCTGTTGTGTTAGTGGCAAGGCTGAAGTCACAGGGAGTTTGTGACATCGCAGAAAGGCTGTGTTGTCACATTGAGGCTATGATTTCAGAGATGAGGTCAAAATGTAATGGTGAGGCTATGATGTCAGTGGTGAGTCGGTGTGGTCACACTGAGGCTGTCAACTCAGATTTGAAGCTGTGATGTTACAGTGTGGTTGTGATATCACTGGTGATTCAATGATGTCACAGTGAGACTATGATGTTATCATGGAGGCTGTGGTGTAAGAGGTGTGGCTGTGATGTCAATGTGGAACCTGTGATATAAGACAGTGGCTGTGATATCACTGTGAGACTGCCTTGTCTGAGGTGTAGCTGTGATGTCACAGTGAGGATGTGATGACACGGTGAGTCTCTGATGATACAGTGAAGCTATGATGTGAGAGGTGAGGCTGGGATGTCATCATGAGTGTGGTGTTAGTGGTGGGGGTGTGATGTCACACTGAGTCCAAGATGTCAATGGCAAGAATGATGTCACAGTGAGGTTATCAATTCTCAGGTGAGGCTATGATGTCAGTGGTTCACCTATTATGTGACAGTGACACTGTGATGTCAGTGGTGAAGCTTTGATGTCACAGTGAGGTTAAGATGTCAGTGGTGATGCTGTGATGTCTGGTAAGGCTGTACCCTCATAATGAGGTTGCAATGTTTTGTCAGAAGTGAGGCTGAGATGTGGCAGTGAGACTGTGTTGTCACTGGTGATGTCATGATATCACAGTGATTCAATGTTGTCACTGTGAAGGCTGTGATGGCACAGTGTGGCTTTGATGTCACATTGACAGTGTGACATCACAGTGATGCTGTGATGTCAATGTGAGACTTTGGTGACACAATGTGGCTGTGATGTCACAGTGAAGCTGTGATGACACAGTAAGTGTATGATGACATAGATGAGGCTGTTGTCATCATAAGGCTGTGATGTCCGTGATGAAAGTACAATGTCACAATGAGGAAAAGATGTCAGTGGTGAAGATACTATGTCACAATGAGACTAAGTTGTCAATGGCGAGAATGATTTCCTAGTGAACTTATGATCTTACTGGTGAGACTATGATGTCAATGGTGAACCTCATGTGACAGCGATGCTGTGATGTCTGTGCTGTAGTTTTGATGTCACAGTGAAGCTAGGATGTCAGTGGTGAGGCTGTGAAGTCACAGTGAGGCTATCATGTCAGAGGTGAAGTATTGATGACATATTGAAGTTCTAATGTCTGGTGATTCAATGTGATGACAGTGAGGATGTGACATCAGTGGTCATGCTGTGATTTTGCTATGACATCACAGCATCACCAGTGACAATACAACTTCACTGCCTCATCGCAGCTCACCTCTGACATCACATGACAGCCTCATTTCGATGGCACAGCCTATCCAGTCACATCCTAACCTCACTTTGAAATCACAGCATCAACACTGATGTCACAGCCTCACTCTCATCTGGTAGAATCACCATGAAATCAGAGCCTCATAGTGTCATCACAGCCTCACTGTGACTTTACAGCCACAACTCTAACATAACTGCCTCACTGTGACATCATAGATTCATCACTGACCTCACATGATCACTGTTATATCACAACATTACATGTGATGTCACATCCGCACTGTGACATTACAGAAAAACAGTGAAATCGCAGCCTCTCTGGGGTGTCACAAACTTCAGCCTTTCCACTGACATCCCTGTGACAACAAAGTCTCATGGTAACAGTACAGGCTTACCTCTGATACCATAGCTTTACTGTGACATCACAGCCTCAGTGTGACACACAGCCTCACTGACATCAGAACTTCACCATTAAAACCATGCCTCGCAGGTAATATCAGCCTTATGACTGATATTACACTTCACTGTGACCTTATAGCTTCCACAATGACATCACAGCCTCACTGTGATGTCACAACCTCACTGTCAGTTCACAGTCTCACTATTGTCATCCTAGCCACACTGTGACATCAAAGCTTCACCACAGACATCAGAGAAATATTCTCACACAATAGGTTCATCACTGATACCATAGCCTCATCAGTGAGAACATAACTTCACTATGACATCATTCTCCCCACTAACATCTCAGCCTTATTATAACATGATACCCTCACCACTGACATCTCAGGAATATTATGATTTCATACCTTCACCACTGACATCACAGCCTTATGGTGATCACAACTTCACCTCTGTCTTAATAGCCTCACGATGTCATCACAGCCTCACTATATCATCACAGACTCACTGTGATACTGCAGTCACACTGAGATATCAGAGCCTCCACATTGACATCACAGCCTCACTGTGTCATCACAGTCTCACCACTGATATGACAGGCTCACTATTATGTTTCAGCCTCACTTCTGATGTCACACCAAAATAGTGACATAACACCATCACTGTGTGATCATAGATGCTCTGACATCAAACACTGACTGTGACTTCAGCCTTGCCACCAACAGTCTCACTGGTGACATCAAAGCCTCATTTCTGAAATCACAGCTCCACTATGACATCACAGTCTCATGTTAACATCACAGGTTCACATCTCACATCATAGAGTCATTGTGCCATCACAGCCTCAATGTGACACAACAGCCTCATAGTGACATCGCAGCCTCACCACTGACATCCTAGCCTCACTGTGACATCAAAGCTTCACCACAGACATCCCAGCATCACTATCACGTACTAAGCTCACCATTGACAACATAGCCTCAACAGTGAGATCAAAAAGTCACTATGACTTCATTCTCCCAACTAACATTTCAGCCTCATTATGACAGCAAACCTTCACCACAGATAAAGCAGATTAATTGTGACTCACCTCTGACATCACAGCCTGTCATCATAGCCTCACAGTGTCACCACCACCTCACTGTGACATCACAACCTAATTGTCACATCGCAGCCTCACCTCTGACATCACATCACAGCCTCAATATGTGTGGACAGCCTCACCACTGACAACCTAAATGTACTGTAAAATCACAGCATCATCAAGGACTTCACAGCCTTACTATCATCTCATTGCCTCACTGAGTCAGTGTAGCCTCAATGTGGCATCACAGCCACACTGTGACATTATAGCCAAACTCTGACATCATGGTGTTACTGTGATAGCCTCACTGTAACATCACAAGTATACTGTGACATTATATCTTTCACAGTGGCGTTGGAGTCTCACTCACATGGCATCACCACTGATATCACAGTCTCACTGTGAAATCACAGTCTCACCCCTAACATCACATCACAGACTCATTGTGATGGCACAGGCTCACACTATCATCAACCTCACTGTGACATCACAACCTTACTGTTATATCATAACCAGACCTCTGAAATCAGAGCCACACTGTGCTATCACAGTCTCCAAAGTACACCATAGCCACACTGTCGCATCACAATACCACCAATGACAAGATAGCCTCACTGTCATATCACAGCCTCACCTCTGACATCACATCACAGCCTCAATGTGATGGCACAGCCTCACCGTGGACATCCTAACCTCAATGGGAAATCACAGCATCAGCACTAATCTCACAGCCACACTGTCATCTCACAGAATCCCCACTGACATCAGAGCCTCAGTATAATCACAGCCTTACAGTGATATAAAAACTTCACTGTAATGTAACAGTCACACCTCTGAAATCACAGCCTTGCTATGAAATCACAGTCTCATGGTGACATCACAGGCTCAACTCTGAAAACATAGTTTCACTGTGACATCACAACCTCATTATCACTTCACAGTGAGGTCGCTGTGAGGCTGTGATACCTGTGGGAAAATTGATGTCACAATGAGATGGTGTTGTAATATGGGAGGTGGTGGTGTCACTGTTTATGATGTCAAAGGCTATGATGTCACTGCTGTCACATCACTGTGAGCCTATGTGCTATCTATGGTGAGGCTGTGGTGTCATGGTAAGGCTAGGTAGGATACAAGTGATGAATATGTGATACCAGTGGTGAGGCTGTGATGTCAGAAATGAGGCTATAATGCCACAGTGAGGCTGTGATATCACTATGAAGCTGTGATGTCATTGTGAGGCTGTGACATCACAGAGAGGTTGGGAAGTCACAGTGAGGCTGTGAGGTTACTGTGGAAGATGTGATGTCAGTGGGAAGACTGATTTCACAATAAGGGTATGATGTAACAGGTGAATCTATGATGTAACAAGTTATACTGTGAGGTCAGAATGAGGCTGTGAGGGCACTGTGAGGCTGTGATATCTGTGGAATGATTGATGTCACAGTGAGACAGTGATGTAACTTCTGAGGCTGTGGTATCACTATTTATAATGTCAGAGGCTATGATGTTGCTGCTGAGGCTGTCATGTCACAGTGAGACAGTGATGTAACCTCTGAGGCTGTGGTATCACTATTTATAATGTCAGAGGCTATGATGTTGCTGCTGAGGCTGTCATGTCAATGTAGCATGTGCTATCTCTGGTGAGGCTGTGGTATCATTGCAAGGTAGGATACCAGTGGTGAGACTGTGATGTCACAGTTTAGCTGTGATGTCACCATGAGGCTGTGATGTCATAGTGAGACTGTGATGTCACAGTGCAGCTGTGAGGTGAGTGGTTAAGCTGTGATTTCAGAATTGAAACTGATGTGAGAGATGAAGTTGAGATGTTGCATTATGACGTGATATAACAGGTGAGGCTGTGATGCCACCATGAGGTTATGATGTCACCATGAGGCTGTGCTGTCAATGGTGAGCGTATAATATCATGGTGAGCCGGTCCTATCAGTGGTGAGGCTGTGATGTTACAGTGAGGCTGTGCTGCCACAGTGTGCTTATGATGTCACAGTGAGGTTGTGATGTCAGCAGTGACTGTGCTTTCACAGGGAGACTTTGTCATTGGTGAGGTTGTATTGTCACTAGTGAGATTCTAATGTCACAGTGAATTTATTGTGTCAAACTGAGGCTGTGATGTCACAGTGAGGCTATGATGTCAGAGTTGAAGCTTTTTGTCACAGTGATGCATTGATGGCATGGTATGGCTGTGATGTCAGAATGAGACTGTGATATTACTGTGAGGTTTTGATGTCACTCGGAAGTTGTGATGTCAATAGCGACACTGTGGTGTCATAGGGAAGCTGTCATATTTCAGTGAGCCTGTGAGGTCATTTGTGAGGCTGTGGTGCCATAGTGACTTAGGTAGGACGTCAGTGCTGAGGTGTGTTGTCACATTGAGGATGTGATTTCAGAGGTGAGCCTGTGATGTTATAGTGAAGCTGTCATGTCACAGTGAGGTTATAACAATGAGGATGTGTTACCATCAGTGGTGCCATGAGATCACTGAGAGGCGGAGATGTCAGTGGAGCGAGACTGTGACATCACAGTGAGGATGTGATTTCTGTGGTTAGGCTGTGATATCAAAATGAGGCTGGTGTGAGGATGTTATTTCAATGTTTCACTAGAATTAGGCTGATGTGAGTGATGAGAGTATGATGTCACAGTGAGGCTCCATGTCACTGGTGAATGAGACTAATGTGATTGATGAGCATATGATGTCTCAGTAAGGCTGCCATGTCTCGAGTGAGGCTTTGAGATCATTGTGTGGCTGTGGTGACACTGTGAGCCCTTGATGTGACACAGAGTTGGTCATGTCACGTTGGAAGCTGCGAGGTCTCAGTGAAACTGTGATTTCAGTGGCAAGGCTGATGTCACAGTGAGCCTATGATGTCTGCGGTGATGCTGTGAATTCACATTGAGACTGTGATGTCACAGGGAGGCCATGTCAGAGGTGTGTATGTCATGTCACCATGAGGGTATCATGTAAGTGTTGAGGCTGATGTCACAGAGAATTTGTGATGTTACAGTGAGATAGTGATGTCATTAGTGATACTATCGTGTCACGGGGAGGCTCTCATGTTTCAGTGAGCATGTAAGGTCATTTGTGAGGCTGTGGTGTTATAGTGAGGCTAGGTAGGATGTCAGTGATGAGGGTGTCTTGCCACATTAAAGGTATGATTTCAGAGGTGAGCCTGTGATGTCATAGTGAGGCTGTGATGAAACAATGAGGCTATAACGTCAGAGTCGATGCTGTGATGTCAGAGTTGGGCAATGATTTCAGAGGTGAGCCTGTGATGTCATAGTGAGGACGTTATGTCACATTGAGGCTATTACCACAGAGATGAGGCTGTGATATCACAGTGAGGCCATGATGTCAGTCGAGTAGACTATGACATCACAGTGGGGAATGTGATTTCAGATGTTAAGCTGTGATATCATTATGAGGCTAATTTGAGTGATGAGGGTATGATATTGCAGTAGGGTGACATTCACTGGTGAGGCTGTGATACCACCATTAGATTTTGATGTCACTGTGTGGCTGTGGTGTCACTGTGAGCCTGTGATGTCACAGGGATTTGGTGATGTAATGGTGGAGGTTCTGAGGTCACTGTGAGACTGTAATTTCCATGCAGCTGTGAATTCAGTGGTTGGGCTGTGCTTTCAGAAGTGAGATTGATGTGAGAGATGAGGCGGAGATGTAGGATTAATGATGTCATAAAACTGGTGAGATTGTGATGCCACAGTGAGACTGTGATATCACAGTGCAGCTGTGAGGTCAGTGGTTAGGCTGAGATTTCAAAGTGAGACTGATGTGAGAGATCAGGCTGAGATGTCGCATTGAAGATGTGATATAACTGGTGAGGCTTTAATGCCACAGTGAGGTTACAATGTCACCATGAGGCTGTGGTTTCCCTGGTGAGCCTGTGGTATCACAGTGATCCTGTCACATCAGTGGTGAGGCTGTGACATCACAGTGAGACTGTACTGGCAAAGTGTTGCTGTGATGTCACAGTGAAGTTGTGATGTCAGTAGTGACTGTGCTTTCACTTGGAGACTATGTCATATGTGAGACTGTATTGTCACTGGTGAGGCTTTAAAGTCACAGTGATTTTATTGTGTCAAAGTGAGGCTGTGATGTCACAGAGTGGCTATGATGTCACCATGAGGCGGTGATGTCTCAGTGAGGATGTGATGTAACAGAGAAACTATGATTTCTGAAATGAGACTGCATGAGAGGGGAGGCTGAGATGTCACATTGAGGATGTGATATAACTGGTGAGGCTGTGATGCCACAGTGGGGTAGAGATGTCATCATGAGGCTGTAGTGTCCCTGGAAAGACTTTGTCATTGGTGAGGCTGTATTGTCACTGGTGAGGCTCTAATGTCACAGTGAGTTAATTGCGTCAAACTGAGGGTGTGATGTCACAGTGAGGTTATGATGCCAGATTTAAAGCTTTATGTCACAGTGATGCATTGATGGCATGGTATGGTTTTGATGTCACAATGAGGATGTAATGTCACTGTGAGATTTTAATGTCACTGGGGAAGTTGTGATGTCACAGTTAGTTTGTGATGTAAATAGCGACACTGTGGTGTCACAGGGAGGCTGTCATTTTTCAGCGAGCCAGGGAGGTCAGTGGTGAGGCTGTGATGTCATAGTGATGGTAGGTAGAATGTCAGGGATGAGTGTGTGATGTCGCATTGAGGAGATAATTTCATAGGTGTCAGAGGTTGTGACTATGCTTTCACAGGGCAACTATGTTATTGATGAGGCTGTGTTGTCACTGGTGAGGTTCTAATATCACAGTGAGTTTATTGTGTCAAAATGAGGCTGCGATGTCATTGTGAAGCTATGATATCAGAGGTAAAGCTTTATGTCACAGCAATGCTTTGATGGGACCATATGGCTATGATATCTGGCTGATTATATGAGATGTCAGTGATGCTGTGACGTCAGGGGTGATGCTTGGATTTCACAGTGAGGTTAGGACATTGGTGGGGAGAATGTGCAGTCACACTGAGATTGTAATATTAGAGCAGAGGCTGTGATGTCACTGTGAGGATGTGATGTTAATGCCAGGTTGTAGTATCACAGTGAGGCTGTGATATCAATGGTTATTAGACTATGATATCACTGTTAAGTTGATATTTCAGTGGTTAGGCTGTGATGTCAGAAGTGAGGCTGATGTCAGTAGTGAGTCTGAAATGTCACAGTGAGGCTGGGATGTTACTGTTGCAGGTCTGATTCCACGGCAAGGCTGTAATATCACTCTTTAGGTTGTCGTGAGACCGTGAGCCTGAGATGTCAGTGATGAAGCTGTGGTGTCATAGAGAGTCTAGGCAGGATGTCCGCGATGTCACTGATGCTATGATTTCAGAGGTTAGTCTGTTATATCACAGTGAGACTATAATGTTACAATGTAGCTGTGAGGTCAGAGGTTAGGCTGTGTTTGTAGAAGTGAGACTGATGTGAGAACTGAGGCTGAGATGTTATATTGGTGATGTGATATAACTGGTGAGGCTGTGATGCAACAGTGAGGTTATGTCATCACCATGAGGCTGTGGTGTCACTAATTCGGCTATAATATCTCTGTGAGCCTGTCATAACAGTGGTGAGGCTATGATGTTACAGTGAGACTGTGATGTCAAGTGTGATTCTTGGATTTCCCAGTGAGGTGACAATGTCAGTGGTGAGGCTGTGGATTCACACTGAGGCTCTTATGTCAGAGGAGTCTGTGATATCAATATGAACCGGTCATTTTAATGTGAGGCTGTGATGTTACAATGAGGCTGTGCTGCCACATTGTGGCTGTGATATCAGAGTTAGGTTGTATGTCACAGTGAGGTTTTGATGTCAGTAGTGACTGTGCTTTCACAGGGAGACTATGTCTTTTGTAAGGCTGTATTGTCTCTGGTAAGGCTCCAGTGTCACAGAGAGTTTGTTGTGTCAAACTGAGGATGCAATGTCACATGGAGGCTATGACATCAGAGGTGAAGCTTTATGTCACAGTGATGCTTTAATGGCACAGTATGGCTGTGATGTCACAATGAGGCTGTCATGTCATTGTGATATCACGGGGATGTTGTGATGTCACAGTGATGTGATGTCAATAGTAACATTGTGATTCACAGGGAGGCTGTAAGGTCAGTAGTGAGGCTAGAGGAGGATGTCAATGATGAGAGTTTGATGTCGCATTGATGCTATAATTTTAGAGGTGTGTCTGTGATGTCATAGTGAGACTGTGATGTCACAGTGAGGATGTGTTGTCATTGGAATGAGACTGATATCAGAGTGAGATGTGATTTCAGTGGTTAGGCTGTGATATGAGAATGAGTCTGATGTGAGTTATGAGGGTATGATTTCACAGTGAAGCTGGCATGTCACTGGTGAGGCTGTGATGCCATTGTGAGCCTTTGATGTCACCGTGAAGCTGTGTGACACCGCAAGCCCATGACATCACAGGGAGTTGGTAATGTCATGGTGGAAGCTATGAGGTCACAATGAGATTGTGATGTCATTGGCAAGGCTGATGTCACAGTGATTCTATGATGTCAGTGGTGATACTGTCATGTCACAGTGAGGATATATCAAAGATATGTGAGTGATGTCACCATGAGGCTTTTATGTCAGTGGCAAGGATGATGTCACAGTGAAGTTGTGATGTCAGAGCTCAGCTCTGATGACTCTGTCAAGTTGTAATGTCATAGAGGGTGTGAGGACACAGTATTCTATAACATCACAATGAATCTCTGATGGCACAGTGATGTTGTGATGTCACTAAAGAGGTTTTGATAGCACAGTGAGGCTGTGGTGTCACTGTTGAGACTATCATGTAACCGTGAGCCTGAGATGTCAGTGATAAGGCTGAGGTGTCAGCAAGGCTAGGGAAGATGTCCATGGTGTCACTGTTGCTATGATTTCATAGGTTAACCTGTTATGTCACATTGAGGCTGTGATGTCACAGTAAGGCTGTGATGTCAGAAATGAGGCTATAATGCTACAGTGAGGCTGTGATATCACTGTGAGGCTATGATGTCACCATGAGGCTGTAACATAACAAAGAGTTTGTGATGTCACAGTGAGGCTCTGAGGTCACTGTGGAAAATGAGATGTCTGTGGCAATGCTGATTTCTCCATGAGGCTATGATGTAACAAGTGAGTCTATGATGTAACAGGCTAGACTGTGAGGCCTCAGTGAGGCTGTGAGGCCACAGTTAGGCTGTGATATCTATGGGAAGTTAGGCAGTGATGTAACATGTGAGGCTGTGGTGTCACTGTATATGATGTCAAATGCTGTCACTGCTAAGGCTGTCATGTCACAGTAAGCCTGTGTTATCTGTGGTGAGGCTATGGTGTCAATGGAATGTTAAGTAGGTACCAGTGTTGAGTCGATGATGTCACAGTGTGTCTGTGATGTCACCATGAGGCTGTAATGTCAGAGTGATGTTGTAATGTCACAGTGCACTGTGATGTCCGAGTGCAATGTGAGGTCAGTGGTTAGGCTGTGATTTCAGAAGTGAGACTGCTGTGAGAGATGAGGCTGAGATATTGCATTGACAATGTGCTATAACTGGTGAGGCTGTGATGCCACGTGTGGGTATGATTTCACCATGGGGATGTGTTATCACTGGTGAGGCTGTAATATGACAGTGAGACTGTTCTATCAGTGGTGAGGCCTTTATGTCGCAGTTAAGCTAGGTCAGACTTGTTTATGCGATGTCAACATGAGACTATTATGTCAGTGGCAATACTGATGTCACAGTCAGGTTGTAATGTCTCAGTGAGGCTTTGATGGAACTGTCACATTGGAGTGTCACAGTGAGGCTCTGAGGACACTGTGTGGCTATGTTGTAACAGTGAGTCTCTGATGACACAGTGATGTGATGCAACTGGAGAGGTTTTGATGGCACAGTGAGGCTGTGATATAACTGGTCCATGGAAAGACTGATGCCACAATGAGGCTATGATGTAACAGGAGAACCTGTGATATAAATGGGCAAGTTGTGAGGTCAGTGTGAGGCTATGATTTTGTAGTGAGGCTCTGATCTCAGGGCTGATTCTTTGAGATGTCACTGAGGCTGTGACATCAGGGGTGATGCTTGGATTTCACAATGAGATTAGGACGTCAGTGGTGAGGCTGTGCTGTCAGAGTGAGATTGTGATATCAGAGGAGAGGCTATGATGTCACAGTGAGACTGTGATGACACTGTGAGGCTGTGATGTCACAGTGAGGCTGTAATGTCTGAAATGAGACTGTAATGCCATAGTGAGGCTGTGATATCACTGTGAAACTGTGATGTCAGTGTGAGGCTGTGATGACACTGTGAGACTGTGATGTAACAGTGAAGTTGTAATGTCAGAAATGAGATTGTCATGCCATTGAGGCTGTGATATCACTGTGAAGCTGTGATGTCACTGTAAGGCTGTGACATCACAGAGAGGTTGTGATGTCACAGTAACTCTGTGAGGTCACTGTGAAAGATGGGATGTAAGTGCCAAGGCTGATTTCACCATGCTATGATGCAACAGGTGAGACTATGATGTAAGACGTTAGAATTTGAGGTCACAGTGAAGCCTTGAGGTCACTGTGAGGGTGTGATATCTCTCGGAAAATTGATGTCACAATGAGGGAATGATGTAAATGTGAGACTGTCGTGTCACTATTTGTGATGTCAAATACTATGATATCACTGCTGAGGCTATCTCATCACTGTGAGTCTATGCTATGTGTGGTGAGGCTATAGTATCATTGCAAGTCAGGTACTATACCACTGGTGAGGCTGGGATGTCAGAGTGTGGCTGTGATGTCATCAAGAGGCTGTGATGTCATTGTGAGTATGTGATATGACAATGAAGCTCTGTCGGCACAGTGTGGCTGTGATGTCACAGTTAGGTCGTGATGTAACAATGAGGTTGTGATGTCAGCAGTGAGTGTGCTTTTACAGGGAGCCTATGTTATTGGTGAGGCTATATTGTCACTGGTGACACTAATGTCACAGTGAGTTTATTGTGTCAAAATGAGGCTGATATCACAGTGAGTCTATGATGACAGAGATGAAGCTTTATGAAATGATGTCACAATGAGGCTGTGATGTCACTGTGAGGTTGTGGTGCCACTGGGGCATTTGTCATGTCACAGTGAGGTTGTGATGTCAATAGTGACACTGTGGCATCACAGGGCAGCTGTCACATTTCAGTGAGCCTATGAGGTCAGTGGTGAAGCTATGGTGACACAGTGAGGCTAGGTAGGATGTCAATTATGAGGTTGTGAGTCTATAATGTCAGATTTAATGCTGCGATGTCACAGTTGGACAATGATTTCAGAGGTGATGTCATAATGAGGCTCTCATGTCACAGTGACGCTATAACCTCAGAAGTGATGTACTGATGTCACAGAGAGGCTGTATTGTCACCAGGATGTGGTGATATCACAGTGAGGCTCTTATGTCAGCAGAGGGAGACTATGACATCACAGGGAGGATGTGATTTCAGTGGTTAGGTTGTGATATCAGAATGAGGCTGATTTGAGGATGAGGGTAGAATGTCACACTGAGGCTGGCATGTCACTGGGGAGGTTGTGATGCCATCGTGAGGCTTTGATGTCACCGTGTGTCTCTGCTATCACTATGAGCCTGAGGTGTCACAGGGAGTTCGTGATCTCACAGTGGAAGCTGTGAGGTAACTGTGAGACTGTGATGTCTAAGGCTATGATGTCCCTACTGAGGCTGTCATGTCACTGTGAGCCTGTGCTATCAGTGGTGAAGATGTGGAGTCAGGGGAAGACTAAGTATGATACCAATGGTGAGGCTGTGATGTCACAGTGTGGCTGTTATGTTACCAAGAGTCTGTGATATCACAGTGATGGTGTGATGTCACAGTGTAACTGGGACATAACTGTGAAGCCATGAGGTCAGTGGTTAGCCTGTGATTTCAGATGTATGACTGATGTGAGAGATGTGGCTGAGATGTTGCAATGACAGTGTTATATAACTGGTGAGGCCTCATTGAGTTTATGAGGTCACCATGAGTCTATGGTGTCACTGGTGAGGCTGTGATATCACGCTAAGCCTGTCCAATCAGTGGTGAGACTGTGATGTCACCGTGATTCTCTATTGGCACAGTGTGTCTGTGATGTCACAATGAGGTTGTGAGGTTACAGTGAGGTTGTTTATGTCAGTAGTGACTGTGCTTTCACAGGGAAACTATGTCATTGGTGAGGCTGTATTATCATTGGTGAAGCTCTAGTGTCATGGTTTTTTGTGACAAACTGAGCATGTGATGTCACAGTGAGGCTGTGATGTCAGTGGTGATGCTGTGAAGTCACACTGAGGCTGTTATGTCACACTGAGGCTATGTCAGAGCTGTGTATATGATGTCCTCATGAGGCTATTATGTCAGTGGTAAGGCTGATGTTACAGAGAATTTGTGATGTCACAGTGAGGCTTTGATGGCACTGTCATTTTGTGATATCACAGTGAAGCTGTGAATAGCCAGTGTGGTTATGGTGTCGCTGTGAGGCTCCGATGATACAGTGATGTTGTGATGACACTGGAGAGGTTTGGATGGCATCAATTGTGAAGGTGGGATGTCACAATAAAGCTGTCACAATAGTGAGTCTATGAAGTCACTGGTTATTGCCAAATCCCCATCGGGA
This sequence comes from Typhlomys cinereus, assembly GCA_023101885.1. Classification (NCBI taxonomy): domain Eukaryota; kingdom Metazoa; phylum Chordata; class Mammalia; order Rodentia; family Platacanthomyidae; genus Typhlomys; species Typhlomys cinereus. The sequence continues at coordinate 5,996,622 of JALPQD010000105.1, read as the reverse complement.
CAGCTGAGGAAACAGGGGAAATTCAGCAGAGGCATCATAGGCTCGAGGTGAGTGTGCGAGTAGGCATGGAGTCATCACCCAGACCCCAGGAGTAAGGTGAGAAGCAGCAGTCAGAAGGCGAGTTTGCTGCAGATTTACTATTGAGTGGCCCCTTACTAACACCAACTCCAGTAATCCTGAGCTCTATCAAGTCCTGCCACTGTGGTTCCAGGCTGTGCAGTTTCTGCTGATCCTGCCACTCCGCACTCGTCCTAGGAGGGGCCCCGACCCATGGCAGGGTGTTTCCATTTTGTTAACATTTTCTGTTGTCTTTCTATCTCTTCTCTCTGTGAATTTATCCTTTCCTGTTGCTTGAAAAGGTTTTGAAAAGCAATTAGACACTTCCTCAGTGGAGGATCCTTTAAGACTTGCTATGATGCCAAGGAGGATAAGAACAAAGGGGGTGGGAGGCATATGGCCTTCCTGGACTTCTCTCTTACGGGCCAGGAAGAACACTTCCATCCAAATTTGGGGGTCCCAGACATTTTCTGGGGAAATCCAAAGAGCTAAGATTAAAGCTTCTTCCCAAAATTCTTCTAAGTCCTTTGGTTTCACTTTGATCCTACTTAAGTTTAGGAGAGCCTTCAGGACAGTCAGCTAGGTTGCATAATGAAGGAGTGGTAAATTACCCATTATGAAGAGAAAAGTGTGGGAACCTGTTCCCACTCACGCATCCATTCACTCACTCAAACACACAGCTGCTGGCTGTGATGAAAGCAGTTCCAGCCATCTCCACCTCCGGCTCTACCCCCAGAGACTCGGCACGGGACAGGGAGATTGTCAGAAGCAGATCTCTGTTTATTGGGAGGAGAAAAGGAACTTTTATAGGCTAAGGCCACCAAAGCACGAAACAGGCATCCAATTGTGTCACAGATCAATACATCCTACAGGTGCTAATAATGCTCAAGTTCAATGCCGCTCAGCACAGGGGGCAGGTAGATACTAATTAGGGCTCTCTGCTAAAGTGATCAGGTTATGCCCAAGACCCTTGTCCTCAGCGCCATCTTTAGTCCCATGTGCTCGGCCATATCCTGGGGCAAATCCTGGGCGGGCCCAACATCTTCCCCTTTTGTTTTTGTATGAGAAGGTCCAGGAGGCTACCTGTGACTGGACAGACCAAATGATCTTCAGTGATTGTGCCTGTCTTAGGCGTGAAAAACCTCCCACCATAGTCTGACCCATCATGGGATCTTGTAGTCTCCAGGTATAATACTACAAGTCCTGTGTTAGGTTGATCCATGGCCGGGTTTCCACTTGCCCATCTCTGGCTACCAGTCCTCTGTATGAGGTTGGCTTTGCCAACCTTGGGGGTTTTGAGCCGTATTTAAAGGTCTGTATCGCACATTGGACATATACTGCACTTGACAAGTTAGCTAGACCAGAGAGATTTTTTCACTGGGCAGGCGTCATGCATATGGCGGAGAAGACAGGTTGGCATCAGCACCAGGCATTGCAGCAGGTGACTTTTTGGGGGCGTGGCAGGAATGTTCAGGGGCCATAGGCACCTGTAGTGTGGTCTAGAATGGAGCATTGCTGAAAGATATGCTGAGAAAACACTTAAGCGATATAGTTATTAAAAGAACAATTTTTCTAGATGTTAGGTCAAACCCAGATTGACTCCATCCAGGTAAGGTATCAATCAGGCCTATAAGGATCACAGTTAACATCTTCCTTGAGCACTCCGTGGATAGTTTCTGAAAGAGAAAAGCAAAGAAATCTGCCCAAGGGCTTTTTGTCCCTTGGTTTGGCTTGTTAGTCTGGGGATGATTCTTTTGGGTCTCCTTCATGAGGATCCTCCTGTGGATAGAATTTAAGATTCCTTGCCGGAATCCAAATCGGGGAAGACTACCCAATTGGGAAGACACATCCAAATCCTCTTCCCATAGTAATCAAGGGGTCAGGTCCCCTCCATTGCCCAGTTAGGGGGTCCTTAACAGAAGGTTTGGTGGATAGGCTTCCCCAATGTTTTGGGGATCTCAATTTAAGTTTTCCTTTTATAAAATTTAAAATTTAAAACATTGATGGTAAATAATACCAACCCCAACTGTTAGTGGGGGCTTACTCCCCCTTTTTGTTTTTGTAATTGGGCCTTTAAATATTGGTGATTTCTTTTAACAACGGCTTGTCCTCCGGATCGAATTTCAATCTACAGTCTCTTTTCCAATGAAGCCCTCTGTGGCACCTAGGGCATGGAGTTGTAGGGGTTTTAGCCCCTCCTACTTCCCTGGGCTTCCCTTCCTCACCCTGGGGACACTCCCTCCTGAAATGCCTCCTGGCCACAATGTAAACAAACTTGATTGTTTTCCCTCCCCTCTTGGCCGTGCAGGCTCAGTGTGGCCAGTGTCTTTGCCTGTGTCTCCAGGGCCTCAGGGAGTGTCTGACTGGTGTTTTTGAGTCCCCACATCATGTGAAGCAATAATCCAGGTGCCCAGGGATCTCTCTTAAGACCTGTACACGCTATTTTGTGGTCCCCATTCATCCCTTCACATACCAGCAATTTAGCAAATTGTTCCTTTAGGAACCCTGGGGGAAGTTTAGTATGGAAGCTTTTTTCCACCTGGTCAATGAATTCGGGGAGGGTCTCATCCGGTTTTTGCATAACTCCTGTTAGAGGTGTTTCAGAAGGACCTTCATCTAGCTTTTACCATGCTGCTAAACCTATCAAGTGGACTTGGTCTCAGTATGGGGCTTCCATGGCCGCCTGCTGGACCCCACATTCTTTTTTAAATAGTGCTGCCCACTTAATGAATGTGGGACTGGGGAGCACTGCTTTGGCCATATCCATCCAGTCCTTAGTAGTACAGGGTTGGTGAGCTAGATCTTGAAGAGGCCCTCAACCCAAGGAGAATTTAGACCATCATTTAGCATGGCCCGCTTTAATTCTTTTAAATCTTTTGCTTCACTGTAGGGCGATTGCCCCCTGGATTTAAGTTAACAAGATAGGCTTGTACTTGATATGCCTCAGCATACCTGGGCTCTAGTCCTGGGTTCCCTGCCATATCCTGGTGGGGCCGGCGTGCCCGCGAGCAGAGTCAGGATGGATTTTTGTTATGGGGTATGGAGGTGGGTGTCTTTCTAATCCTTCTCCATCCCTTTCTCTCCCTGAGTTAAATCTGTATACAGAGGACCACTCCCTGTTCTCTGAGCACTCCTAACATCTTCCCTTTGATAAAGGAAGCAGGGCACTCTCTCGAGGGACTTTCCCACATCCTTTCTGGGTTCTCAGAGCAGGTGCCACTCTTCTTCACCAAGCAGCTGTTGCACATGGCCCTCCCAAATGGAAGCTCCACTCCCTCAGGCATCGGCTTGTCCCCGCATGCCAACCCACACGCCAGTCTGCTTCTGTGAACCTCTGTCCTCTGGCTCTGCACAGCCTCATCGTAGCCATTGTATGACTCCCTGGCTCCATGGTTTCATCACTGCGGCCAAGCGCAGTCTCTCCACCGCCGCTGGTAGCAGCTTCGGTAGCAGTACTGTGCGCCCCTGTCGCAGCCCACAACTCTGTGTAACATTTTCGGTGCATGCACAGTGATGGGTTATCATTCTCTAAACAGCAGGCATGCCCACCATCCCCATGGTTACCTGCACCCTGCCATGGTCAGGCAGAGTGCCCGCTCTGCCCTGGCTCAGCGGGCCCATAGCTTTGCCCGCCTAGCTCTAGATCTGCGGTCCCACACCACTCTGCATCCCCATACATAGCAGCTTCTCTGTACCCCTATATCCCGGGCCCACGTGGCTCATCCGCAGAGCCCTCTGCGGGACGCCTGGGATAGCTTGTTGGCTCCAACCACCCTGGAGCTGCGCTCCGGAATGGCTCTGGCCCCTCCCTCTCTACCTGCATCGTTTGCTCTGGTGCAGGCTGAATTGGATTGAGAAGGAAAGCCATCTTGAGTGCAGAAATTGCGGAATAAAATTCTACAGAAGGCAGTATATTATGATTTTTTTCTCACTCTCTGGCTACACCTTCTATTTTATTCCACGTGTCCCACGAAAATATGTTGGTGGCCCGAGCCCACGGAGCCAACTCAAAAGTCAATTTCCACACTCTGGCAATGCCTGGATCAGAAATGTCAAACCCGCGACTCCTTAATATGGATTTAAGTGCTGATGGCACTGGATCCACCCTGCACGTTGAATTCCCCATATTTCCCAAGTTTCACTTACCCTGAAGCCTGCCCAGAAGTGTCCCATCTGGGTTGCCACTTGTGGGAACCGGTTCCCACTCACGCACTCATTTACTCACTCAAACCACAGCTGCTGGCTGTGATGAAAGCAGGTTCCAGTCATCCCCACCTCCATCTCTACCCCCAAAGACTCAGCACGGGACAGGGAGATTGTCAGAGGCAGATCTCTCTTTATTGGGGGGGAGAAAAGGAACTTTTATAGATAAAGGCCACCAAAGCGTGAAACAGGCATCCAATTGTGTCACAAGGTCAAGACATCCTACAGGTGCTAATGGTCAAGTTCAATGTCACTCAGCACAGGGGGCAGGTAGATACCTGAAAGCCAATTAGGGCTCTCTACGAAGTGATCAAGTGATCGGGTTACGCCCAAGACCCTTGCCCTCAGCGCCATCTTTAGTCCCATGTGCTCAGCCATGCCCTGGGGCAAATCCTGGGCGGACCCATAAAAAAGGATCCCTAATGGAGCAGAGATGACTAGAAGGTGAGCAGACAAGGCAAAAGAGCACAGAAAAAAAAAAAAAAAAGCAATGACTAGAAACAAAGGTGAAAATGAAAACAACTCATAAAAGGGTAACAAATGCCCAAAGTGTGACCTAGTGCAGGACATATGGAGAGGTGTTTGGGCTTAAGCGTTCTGTGCATAGTGAGGGACTTCAGGGGTTTGTTACTTCCCTGGGCCATACACCCCAGGTCATGTTTACAGATTGATAGCTCTCTCTCTCGATTCCATGAGTGGTGGTGCATGGCCATTTTTAGTTGGTGGAGCAATTTGTCTGGTTAATTCCAATAAGAAATGAGACTCTGGCACTCCATCGTGGGATGATGACACCTTCTCTTCAGTGTAGATGAAACATCCACTCCAGTAAATTTCAGGGAGCAGCCTCTTTGTTTTTGTGTTCCTGTGCTTATTGTGCCAGAAGATGAGCAGGCAGTCCCCTCCTCTTCTTCTTTCCCGGTTGTCCATCATTGTGCTCTTAAGGTTAGAAATACATAACCACCATAAAAGCATAACACATCACCACTATGATGTAAGTGGCGAATCTATTACATGACAGTGTCACTGATGAGGCTGTGATGTCAAAGACTGTGTTGTCACTGGCATGGCAGTGAAGTCAGTGTTCTGACTAATGTCAATGGTGACACTGATGTCACAGGTGAAGCTGTGCTGTCACTGGTGAGGCCGTGATATCACACTGAGTCTGTGATATCACTGTGAAGGGTGTCTGTCACTGTGGGCTGTCATGTTACTCTGGAAGCTGTCACAATGAAGCTGTGAATTCAATGGCAAGATTGTGGGCAGGTTGTGAGGTCACTGTGAGGTTGTGATGTTGGAGAGAGGCTCTGATGTCAGAGCTGTTTCTACGAGACGTCAGTGAAGCTGTGATTTCAGGGATCATGCTTGGATTTCACATTGAGATTAGAATGTTAAGAGTGAGGCTGTGCAGTCACAGTGAAGCTGTGATGTCAGAGGAGAAGTTGTGATGTCCCTATGAGGCTGTGATGTTACCATGAGGTTGTGATATCACAGTGAGACTGTGATACCTGTGGTGATAGACTATGATGCCATAGTTCAGCTGAGATTTCAGGTGTTGTGCTGAGAAGTCGTAAGTGAGGCTGATGTCAGTGATGAGTCTGAGATATTACAGTGAGGCTGGGATGTTACTGGTGAGGGTGTGATTCAATAGCATGCCTGTGGTGTCACTGTTGAGGATGTGATGTGACCGTGAGCCTGAGATATCAGTGACATCACAACTTCACTATGAAATCACACTCACACTCCTAGCATAGACTCACTATGACATCACAGCCTCACCACGCATATGACAGGATCACCGTGATATTACAGCATCACCAGTGATAACAAAGCTCATGGTGACATCATAATCACAGTGTGGCATCACAGCCTCACCGGTTATATCACATTGTCAATGCAACATCTCTGTCTCATATCTCACATCAGTCTCACTTCTGAAATCTCAGCCTAACCATTGACTTCATAGCTACACTATGACATCTCAGTCTCAGTGTGACATCACAGCCTCATGATGACCTCACAGACACACTGTGACATCACAGACTCACCAGTGTTATCCTTCCCTGCCTTACTAGGACACCACAGCCTCACCACAGAGATCACAGGCTCACAGTGACATGACAGCCTCAGCAGTGACTTAATAGCCTTTGACTTCATAAACAGCAACACCACATCCTCACTTGTTACTTCATTGTGCTTACACTTGTGCTTCATTGTGTCATCAATCTCCCCACAGATTTCACAGCCTCACTATGACCTGTCTAACCTGCGACATCATAGACTCACCTGTTACATCGTAATCTCATGCTGAAATGAGCCTTGCCACTGACATCAACCTCTCTGTGATGCCAAAGACTCTAGTGACATCAAAGCTTCACAGTGAAATCACAGACTCACTGTGGCATTATAGCATAATTTCTTTTTTTTTTTATATATTCAACTGTGCGCATGTTCGTGTGTATGTGCACGCGTGTGTGTGTCTGTGTGTGTGTGTGTGTGTGTGTGTGTCTGTGTATGTGTAGAACCACGGACGAATTCGTGAACCACCATGGACGCCTCCACCTCCTTCTGCCCCGGGATTCACAGGCTCCGCCCTACCAGGACCGGAAACGCAGGCCGCCCCTGCTTCCGCCTGGCGTCTATACGTGGGATCTGGGATCCAAACTCAGGACCTTCCACCCGCAAGGCGGAGGCTTAACCCCTGAGCCATCTCTCCAGCCCCTATAGCATAATTTCTGATATCCCAGCCTCACATGACATCACAGCCTCACCATCGACACAACACCTTCACTGTGACATAACAGGTTATCTACAATCATTGCATCATTGATACATGGACATCCTGCCTTGCCTTAATGTGATACCACAGCCTCATCACTGACATCTTAGACTCATAGTCACATGACAGCCTCAACAGTGACATCAGAGCCTCGCTGTGGCATCACAGTCACACCAGTAACATCCCACCCTCACAGTGATATCTAGTCTTTCCTCTGACATCACAGCCTCAGTGTGACTGCACAGCCTCACCACTGACCTTCTAACCTCACTGTGAAATCTGAGAATCACCCCTGCATTACAGCTACACTTACATCTTATAGAATCATCCCTGACATCAAAGACTCACTGAGACATAACAGCCTCAGAGTGACCTCACAATCTGCCCACTGACACCATAGGCTCATCTGTTACATCACATCCTCATTGTGACATCAGTCTTGCCACTGACATCACAGCCTCACTGTCACATCACAACTTCCAGGGGAATATAATCTCATGGTGTCATGACAGCCCACATTGACATACAATCTTCACAGTGGCATCACAGCCTTAGAGTGACATTACGGACTCACCAGTGACAGCAATGCTTCAGCTATGGCATCAGCATCTACACTGAAATTAGTCAGAAATCTGACATTATGGCCATACCAGTGACAACAGAGTCACTGTGATATAATAGATTCACCACAGACATCATAGCCTCACCAGTGATATCATAGCCCCACTATGACATCTTTCTCACCACTGACATTCCAGCCTTATTTTAACATCACACATTCCCAGTAACCCCACAGCGTCATTGTGACATTAGCCTCACTACTAACATCAAAGTCATACTGTGCCATCAAAACCTTTCCAGTGACATCCCAACATCATTTTGTCGTTTGAGTCTTATTGTGACATCATAGACAGAGTATGTCCTTACAGCCTCACTGTGTATTACAACCTGAAAGTGCCATCACAGCCTCACTATGACATCACAAACTCACTGTGACATCAGCCTTGCCTCTGACATAATAGCCTCATGGTGACATCACATACACACCTCTGATATAGCCTCACTGTGACATCACAGCCTCTATGTAACATCGCAGAACCACCACTGACATCATAGCCTCACTGTGACATTAGCCTTGCCACTTACATCACAGTCTCACTGTGACCTCACAGCCTCCACTATGACATCACTATCTACCTGTGACATCACATTTTCACCACTGTCATTCTGACCTTACTGTGAAATCCATGCATCACCCCTGATGTCACAGACTCAATGACATCTCACAGAATCAACCCTGACATCAGAGCTTCCCTGCAATGTCAAAGCCTCCCAATGACCTCACAGCCTGCCCACTGACATCACAGAATCTCCTGCTACATTGTGGCCTCATTTTGAATTCACACACCTCTGATATAGCACATAAATACCTCTGATAGCCTCGCTGTGACATCATAGCCTCCATGTGGCATCACAGCATCACCACTGATATCATAGCCTCACTGTGAAATGAACCTTGCCACTGACATCAGTCTTCCTGTGACCTCACCGCCCCAACCGTGACATCATCATATCCTGTGACATCATGAGCTTACGGTAACATTTTGCACCATTACCCTGACATCATAGCCTCACTTTCCATCAGCGTTGCCACTGACCACAATCTCACTGTGAACTCACAGCCTCCACCGTGATATTACCAACTTCCTGTGATGTCACGGGCTCACGGTGCCACCAGAGACATACGGTGACATTGAAGACTCATGGTGGCATCACAACCTCACCAGTGACATGCTAGTCTCACTGTGACATCACATCCTCATCACTCTCATCAGCCTCATTCAGATATTACAGCCTAACCATTGAAATCACATCTTCACTGTAATGTCATAGTCTCACTACACTGACATCACAGTCTCACTGTGATATCATGGCATGACTGGTGACAAAACATTATCACTGTCACCTTACAGCTTCACCATGACATTACAGGCTAACCTCTGAAACCACTGCCCAACAATAACATCACAGCAACTGTGATGTTATAGCCTCACTATTTCATCATAGCCTCACTTTGACATCACTGGTTCACCTCTGAAATCATAGCCTCAGTGCAATATCACACCCTCATCACTGATATCCTAACAGCCTCATCATGACACCACAGCCTCACCACTGACCTCACAGTGTCATTGAAACATGACTGCCTCCCTGTGACACCACAGTTTTGCTGTTGATATCACAATCTCACAGTGACATCACAGTATCATTGTGACATCACAGCCGTATCACACAATCAAAGCATCACTGTGACAAAAGCTCCATCTCTGACATAAGCTCACTGTGATATCACAGCTTCCCAACAACCTCACAGCCCACCCATTGACACCAAGCTCACTTGTTACATCTAGAGCCTCATTGTGGCATTAGTCTTACTACTGATATGACAGCCTAACTGTGACATCACAGCCTCATTATGACATCACAGTCATACCATTCTGCCAAAGCATCACTGTCATGTAACGTTTCACCTCTGATATCTTAGCCTCACTGTGATATCTCAGCCTCAGTTTGATACAATAATCTCACTGTGACATTATATCCTCACCAGTGACAATACAGCTTCACCAATGACATAGTCTCTCTGTGAAAACAGTCACTACTGACATCACAATCTCACTGTGATATCTCAACCTCACTGTGACATCACAGCAACACTGTGAAATCACAGTCACACTGTGCCAGCACACTCATTGTGACATCACAGCCTCACCAATGGAATACTATCTAGCCTTATTATGACACAACTGCCTCACCACAGATAGCACAGACTCAAAATAATGTGAAGCCTCAGCAGTTACACTGTAACCTTTGATACCATAAACAGTGACACCACAGCCTCACATGTTATATCACTGCCTCACTATGACATCAATCTTACTAGAAATATCACAGCCACATTCTGACTTCACCACATCACTGTGATCTCACAATCTGACATGATACATCATAGACTCACCTGTTACATTATAGCCTCATGGTGAAATCAGCCTTGTCACTGATGTCACATCTTCCATAGAGACCTCACAAACTCACCATGACATCACAACCTCTCTGTAATGTCAACCTCTCTGTGATGTCACTGCCTCACCGTTGACATCACTGGCTCACTGAGACATAACAGGCTATCTTCTGAAATCATGCCATCAGCGACACACGGACATCTTACCTTGTCTCGCTGTGATACCACAGCCTCATCACTAACATTTCATGCTCACAGTTACATAACAGCCTCACTGTGATATCTCAGTCTCATCACTGACATCACCTTCATTTCTGACATCTCAGCTTAACCACTGCAATGTCAGCCAATCTGGGATGTCATAGTCTATCACCATTGACAGCGCAACCTCACTGGGACATCACAACTTAAATGTGACATTACAGCCACACTGTGTCAGCATAGCTACACTGTGCCAGCACAGCCTCACTGTGATATCACAACCTCCTGGTAACATCTCAGCCTCATAGTGACATCACAGCCTCTCCTCTGACACACAGCCTCAGTGTGACTGCACAGCCTCACCACTGATGTCATAACCTCACTGTGAAATCCAAGCATCACCCCTGATGTCACAGCTTCAGTGACATTTCATAGAATCAGCCATCACAGCCTCACAGTGACCTCAAAACCTGCTTACTGTCACCATAGGCTCACCTGTTACATCATAGCCTCATTGTGACATCAGTCTTGCCATAACAGTCTCACCAGTGACACCACAGTATCATGGTGACATTATAACCTCACTGTGGCATCACAGCCTCACAAGTTATATCTCATCATCCATGTGACATCTCAGCCTCATCTCTGATATGTCTTAGTTCTGAAATTAGAGCCTAATCACTAGTCTCACAGTTGCACTGATATCACAGTCTCATGGTGACATCACAGCCTCACTATGACATCACAGCCTCACTATGACATCACAGACTCACTGTGACATCACTGCCTCATGGTGACATCTTAGCCGCATAGAGACATCACAGCCTCTTCTCTGACATACAATCTCAGAGTGTCTGCAAAGCCTCACCGCTCAGGTCTAACCTCACTGAGAATTCCAAGCATTACCCCTGATGTCACCACCTCACTGACATCTCATAGAAGCAGCACAGACATCAGAGCCTCACTAAGACATCACAGCCTCACAGTGACCTCACAACCTGCCCACTGACACCACAGATTCACATGTTACATCATAGACTTATTGTGACATCAGTCTTACCCCTAATCTCACAGCCTCACTGTGACATTTCAACCTGACAGTGCCATCACAGGCTCACTGTGACATCAAAAGCTCACTGTAACAAATGCCTTGCCACTGACATAATACCCTTATGGTGATATCATATTCAAACCAGTGACATAGCCTCACTGTGACATCACAGCCTCATTGTGACATCACAGCATCAACACTGACATTATAGCCTCATTGTGATATCAGCCTTGCCACCAATACCAAAACCTGACTATGACCTTTTAGCCTCCCCCGTGATGTCATCAACCCCTTTGATACCTGTTACATCATAGCCTCATTGTGACATCAGTCTTGCCACTGACATTACACCCTGAAGGTGACATCACATCTTCCAGAGTAATATCACCTCATTGTGGCATGACAGCCCACAGTAACATAAAATTCTCGTAGTAACATCACAGCCTCACTGTGACATCACAGCATCATGACTGATATCATACCCTCACTGTGATTTCAGCCTTGCCACTGACATCAAAGTCTTAATGTGACATCACAGCCTCCACCGTGATATCACCAACTCCTTGTGACGTTGAGCACATGGTGTCACCACAACCACATAGTGACATCCAAGACTCACGGTGGCATCACGGCCTCATCAGTGACATGCCAACCTCACTGTGATGTCATTGACTTGCTCCACTGACATCACAGCCTCACTGTGGTATAGCCTCACTTCTGAGGTAATAGCCTCACTGTAACATGACAGCTATACTATGACATCACAGGCTCACCTCTGAAATCATTGTCCAACTGTGACATCACAGCCCTGACTCTGACTCACTATTTCATCACAACCTCATTATGACATAACAGGCTCACCTCTGAAATCATAGCCTAATTGCAACATTACACCCTCATCATTAACATTCTACCTAGCCTCATTATGGCACCACAGACTCACCACTTACCTCACTGGCTCACCGTGACTCCACAGTCACTATTGATATCACAACCTCTCTGTGACATCAGAACTTCCACAGTGTCATCACAACCTCACAGTGACATCACAGCCTTATTGTCACATCACAGCCATATCGGGTAATCATAGGATCTGTGACATAAATCTTCACCTCTGATATCATAGCCTCACTGACATGGTGGCCTCAGTTTGACATAGTAAACTCACTGTGACATTAGAGCTCCACTAGTGATGATATAGTCTCACCAATGACATAGTCTCCCTGTGAAAGCACAGTCACTACTTATATCACAATCTTAATGTGATTTCACAACCTCACTGCACCATCACAGCCATGGTGTGATGTTGCATTGAAGCTGTGATTTCATAGGTGAGCATGTGATGTCATTGTGAAGCTATGATGAAATAGTGAGGCTATAATATCAGAATCGATGCTCTGATGTCACAATTCAGCAATAATTTGAGAATTGAGCCTGTGATGTCATAGGGAGGCCCTGATGTTAGTGATGAGGGTGTGATGTTGTTTTGAGGCTATGATTTCAGAGGTGAGCCTGTGATAGCATAGTGAGACTGTGATGTCACAGTGAGGCTATAACCTCAGAGTGTAGGTTGTGATGTCATAGTGAGGCTGTGATTCCACTGTGTGACTGGTGTCACATTGAGCCTGTGATGTCACTGGGAGTTGGTGATGTCATGGTTGAAGCTGTGAGGTCATAGTAAGACTGTGATATCAGTGGCAAGGGTGATGTCACAGTGAGGGAATGATGTCAGTGGTGATGTTGTGATGTCCCAGTAAGGCTGTGATTTCATAGTGATGCTGTGATGTCACAGTATAGCTCTGATATCAGTACTTGGGCAGTGATTTCAGAAATGAGACTATCACAGTGATGCTTTAATGGTACAATATGGCTGTGATAACACTGTGAGGTTGTGATGCCACTGGGGATGTTATGATATCACAGTGAGGTTGTGATGTCAATAGAGACACTGTCACAGGGAGGCTATCATGTTACAGGGAGCCTATGAGGTAAGTGGTGAGGCTGTGGTGTCATAGAAAGGCTATGTAGGATGTCAGTGATGAGGGTGTCTTGTCGCATTGAGGCTATGATTTTAGTGGCAAGCCTGTAATGTCATAGTGAGGCTATCATGTCACAGTGAAGCTAAAACCTCAGAGGTAAGGTTGTGATATAACAGTGAGGCTGTTTTGTCACCAGTAATGCTGTGATATCTCAGTAAGGCTGTGATTTCAGTTGAGCCATACTCGGACATCACAGTGAGGATGTGATTCCAGTAATTAGGCCATATCAGAATGAGTCTGATGTGAGTGGTGAGGGTATGATATCACAGTGAGGCTGCCATTTCACTGGTGGGGCTGTGATGCCACCAAGTGGCTTAGATTTTACTGTGTGTCTGGGTGTCACTGTGAGCTCGTGATATCATAAGGAGTTGGTGATGTCAAGGTGGAGGCTATGAGGTCACAGTGAAACTGTAATGTCAGTAGCAAGGCTGATATCACAGTGAAGCTATTTTGTCAGTGGTGGTGCTGTGAAGTCACATTGAGGCTGTGATGACACAGTGATTCTATGTCAGAATTATGTATTTGATGTTTCCAAGAGGATATTATGATAGTGGCAAGGCTGTTGTCATAGCGAGTTTGTGATATTACAGTGAAGTTTTGATGGCACTGGCAGTTTGTAATGTCAATGAAGCTGTGAGGACACAGTGTGGCTATGATGTCAGAGTGAAATTCTGATGACACAGTGATGTGAAGTCACTGGAGAGGCTTTGATGGCACAGTGAGGCTGTGCTGTTAGTAGTGAGGCAGATGTCACAATGATGCTGTGATGTCATTAGTGAAGGTGTGATGTCGCAATAAGGCTGGAATAACAGTGGCAAGAAAGATGCCATAGTGAGTCCATGATATCACTGGTGAGGTTATGATGTCAGTGACACAGATGAGGCTGTGATGTCAAAGGCTGTATTGTCACTGGTGTGGCAGTGATGTCAGTGTTCTGACTAATGTCTGTGGTATCGCTGATGTCACAGGTGAGACTGTGCTGTCACTGGTGAGGCTATGATTTCACAGTGAGGCTGTGATATCAGTGGTGAAGATTTATGTCACAGTGATGCTTTGATATCAGTGAATGGCTAAGATGTCACAATGAAGCTGTGATGACTGAAGTTGTGATGACTGAAGTTGTGATGACTGAAGTTGTGATGTGACAATGAGGTTGTGTTTTAAATACTGACACTATTGTGTCACAGAGAGGCGGTCATGTTTCAATAAACCTGTGATGTTAGTGGTGAGGCTGTGATGTTATAATGAGGCTGGGTAGAATGTCAGTGATGAAGGTGTGCTGTCGCAATGAGGCTATAATTTCAGAGTTGAGCCTGTGATGTCACAGTGAGGCTAGGCTGTGTTGTCGCAATGAGGCTATAATTTCAGAGGTGAGCCTGTGATGTCACAGGGAGGCTGTGTTGTTATCATAATGCCATGATATCATAGTTACACTGTGATGTCAGTAAAGCAAGCCTACAAAATCACAGTAAGGATGTGATTTCAGTGGTTAGGCTGTGATATCTGAAGTATAGCTGATGTTAGTGATGAGGCTTAGATTTCAGTGAGCCTGGGATATTACTAGTGAGACTGTGATGCCACAGGGATGCTGTGATGTAATCTTTGAAGCTGTCATGTGATAGTGAACCTGATATGTCAGTGATGAGGCTGTGTTGTCATAGCAAGGCTAGGCAGGATTTCCATGGTGTCACTGATGCTATGATTTCAGAGGTTAGCCTGTTATGTCACAGTGAGCCTGTGATGTCACAGGTGATGCTGTGATGTCACAGTGAATCTGTGACGTCAGAAATGAGGCTATAATGCCACAGTGAGACTGTGATATCACTGTGAGCTGTGGTGTCACTGTTAGGCTGTGACTTCACAGAGAGGTTGTGATGTCACATTGAGGCTGTCATATCATGAGGTGATGTCATTTTGGAAATTGGGATGTTACAGTGAGTCGGATGTTACTGAGACAAGGCTGATGTCATTTTGAGGCTATGATGTAACAGGTGAACCGGTAGTGTCAATGGGCAGATTGTGGGATCATTGTGAGGCTGTGATAGTTCAGTGAGACTCTGATGTCAGGGTTGATTCTATGAGATGTCAGTGAGCTGTGATGTCATGGGTAATGCTTGGATTTCACAATAAGGTTAAGACATCATTGGTGAGGCTATGCAGTCACACTGAGGCTGTGATGTCAGAGGAGTGGCTGTGATATCATTGTGAGGCTGTGATGTTACTGTGACATTGTGATGTCACAGTGAGGCTGTGATATCAATTGTGATAGATTGTGACATCACAATGAGACTTAGATGTTACAGTGCAGCTATGACATCAGTGGTTAGGCTGTGATATCACAGTGAGGCTGTAAGGGCATAGTGTGGCTGTGATATTACAGCAAGGTTGTGTAGTCACAATGAGGTTGCAATGTCAATAGTGACTGTGCTTTCACAGGGAGACCATGTCATTTGTGATATGGTATTGTCACTGGTGAGTCTCTAATGTCACTGTGAATTTATTGTGTTAAACTGAGGCTGTGATGTCATAGAGAGGCTATGATGTCAGAGGTGAAGCTTTATGTCACAATAATGCTATCATGGCGTGGTTTGGCTGTGATGTTACAATGAGACTGTGATGTCACTATGAGGTTGTAATTTTAGTGGGGAGGAGTGATGTCAGTCAGGTGATGTAAATATCAACAATGTGGTGGGATAGGTAGCTTGTCATGTTTCAGTAGCCGAGGTAGTCCAACGATGGCTGCCAGTAATCAAGTGGGTGATGGCTGAATGCTGGAGAATTCCTAAAGTCTTTAGTCTAGCTGACAACAACTTGGCAGGTTGGAAAGATAGAGGGTCGAAGAAACCTGGTGGCTAGAAGGAAGAGCAATTCCTAGCACAGCTGCAATAAGAAATCTGTTCTCTTTTGTGATTCCTTTTTATATGATTCTATGAGAGCTTTGGAGGTTCTGATAGAATCTAGGGCAGGTACAATCCTATCAAGTTGTCTCAGTTGATCCTTTCCAGAGGTTGTCTAAGCATATCTTAGCTAATTCCCGGTGAATCAAGTTGACACACAAGCTTAACTATCACACACAAGGTGGCTGTCATGTTTCAGTGAGCTTGTGAGGTCAGTGGCGAGGCTGTGGTGCCCTAGTGAGGCTAGGTAGAATGTCAGCGATGAGGGTGTGATGTCTCATTGAGAACATGATTTCAGAGGTGAGCCTGTAATTTCATAGCGAGGCTGTGATTAAACAGTGAGGCCATAACATCAGAGTTGATACTGTGATGTCAGAGTTGAGCAGTGATTTCAGAAGTTAGGCTGTGATGTCATAGTGAGGCTATCATGTCACAGTGAGGCTATAATCTCAGAGGTGAGGCTGTGATGTCATAATGAGGCTGTGTTGTCACCAATGATCCCATGATATTACAGTGAGTTTGTGATGTCACAGGAGTGAGACTGTGCATCACAATGAGGATGTGATTCCAGTGGATAGGCTGTGATATTAGAATGAGGCTGATGTGAATGATGAGGGTACGATGTCACAGTGTGTCTGGCATGTCACTGGTGAGGGTGTGATTCCAACATGAGCCTGTGATGTCACAGGGTGTTTGTGATGTCACAATGGAGGCTCTGAGGTAACAGTGAGAGTGTGATATCAGTGGCAAGGTTAATGTCTATGAGATGTCAGTGGGGCTATGACATCAGGAGTGATGCATGGATTTCACAGTGAGTTTAGGCTGTCAGTGGTGAGGCTGTGATGTTACTGTGAGGTTGTGATATCACAGTGAGGCTGTGATATCAGTGGTGATAGACTATGACATCAGAGTTCAGCTGAGTTTCAGTGGTTAGGCTGTGATGTCAGAAGTGAGGTTGATGTCAATGATGAGGCTGAGATGTCACCATGAGGCTGTGATGTCACAGTGTGGCTATGATGTCACAGTGAGGTTCTGACAACACATTGATGCTCTGATGTCACTGGAAAGGCCATAGTGAGGCTATAACCTCAGAAGTGAGACAGTTATGTCACAGTGAGGCTGTATTGTCACCAGTGATGCTGTGATATCACAGAGAGGCTGAGATGTCAGTGGAGCAAGACTATGACATCACAGCGAGGATATGATTTCAGTGATTAGGCTATGATATAAGAATGAAGGTGTGATTAGGGCAGGATGTCACAGTGAGGCTGGGATGTCAATAGTGAGGCTGTGATGTCACCATTTAGCTTTGATGTCATCGTGTGGCTGTGTGACACCATGACCCCTTGATGTCACAGGGAGATGGTGATGTCACAGTGGAGGCTGTGAGGTCACAGTGAGACTGTGATGTCAGTGGCAAGGTTGATGTCACAGTGAGGCTATGAAGTCACATTGAGACTGTGATGTCACACTGAGGCTGTGTCTGAACTGTATATTAATGATATTGAAATGAGGCTCTTATGTCAGTGGCAAGGCTGATGTTACAGTGAATTGGTGATGTGACAGTAAGGCTGTGATGTCATTGTCAGGTTGTAACATCACAGTGAGGACACAGTGTGGCTACAATGTCACAGTGAGGATGTGAGTACACAGCGATGTTGTGATGTCACTGGAGAGGTTTTGATGGCATAGTGAGGCTGGCTGTTAGTGGTGAGGCTGATGTCACAATGAAGCTGTGATGTCACTGAAAAAGGTTTGATGTCAACAATAAGGCTGGAATATCAGTGATGGGAAAGATGTCATAGTGACTCTATGATGTCACTGATGAATCTACTACATGAAAGTGACATTGGTGAGGCTGTAATGTCAAAGGCTGTGTTGTCATTTGTGTGGCAGTAATGTTAGTATTCTGACTAAGGTCAGTGGTGATGCTGATATCACAAGTGAGGCTATGCTGTCATTGGTGAGGCTGTGATGTCACAGTGAAAATGTGATGTCAGTGGTAAGACTGATACCACAATTCGGCTTCGATGTAAGAGTTGAGCCTGTGGTATCAATGGTTAGGCTGGAGGTCACTGTGAAGTTTTGGTGCCATCATGAGAAGTGATGTCACCATGTGGCTGTGATGTCACCATGAGCACATGATGTCACAGGGAGTTGGTGATGTCATGGTGGAGTCAGTGAGGTCACAATGAGAATGTTATGTCAATGGCAAATCTGATGTCACAATGAGGCTATTATGTCAGATGTGATGCTGTGATGTCACATTGGGGCTGTGATATCATAGTGAGGCTATATCAGAGATGTGTATGTCAATGGCAATACTGATATCACAGTGAGGCTGGGATGGCACTGTCATGTTGTAATGGCATAATGAGGCTGTGAGGACACAGTGAGGCTACAATGTCACCATGAGGCTGTGGTGTCACTGATGGGGCTGTAATATCACGGTGAGCCTTTTATATCAGTGGTGAGAAGTGATGTAATAGTGAGGCTGTGACATCGGGGTGGTGCTTGGATTTTACAGTGAGGTTAGTAGGATGTCAATGGTTAGGCTGTGGAGCCACACTGGGGCTGTGATATCAATGGTTAGCATGTTATGTCAGAATTGGGTTATGTCAGTGATGGGGCTGAGCTGTCATAGTGAGTCTGTATTGTCAGAAATGAGGTTATAATGACACAGTAAGGCTGTGATATCACTGTAAAGCTGTGATGTCAAGATGAAGCTCTAACATCACAGAAAGCTTGTGATGTCACAGTGAGGCTGTGAGGTCACTGTGGAAGTGATGTCAGTGGCAATGCTGATTTCACCACAATGCTATGATGTAACAGGTGAATCTATGATGTAACAGGTTAGAATATGAGGACACAATGAGGCTGTGAGGACACTGAAGCTGTGATGTCTATGGTAAGATTGATGTCACAGTGAGGCAGTGGTTTAACATGTGATGCTGTGGGGTCTCTGTTTATGATGTCAAAGGCTGTATGATGTCACTGCTGAGGCTGTCACATCACTGTGAGCCTGCGCTTTCTTTGGCGAGGCTGTGGTGTCATTGTAAGTCTAGGTAGGATACCAGTGGTGAGTCCGTGATGCCACAGTGAGGTTATGATGTCACCATGAGGCTGTGATATCACAGTGAGCATGTCACATCAGTGGTGACGCTGTGATGTCACAGTGAGGCTATTCAGGCACAGAGTGGCTGTTATTTCACAGTGAGGTTGTGATGTCATAGTGAGGTAGTGATATCAGTGGTGACTGTAATATTACAAGAAGGCTATGTCATTGTTGAGGCTATATCGTCACTGGTGAGACTCTAATGTCACAAAACACAGTGAAGTTGTGATGTCAGTAGTAACAGTGCTTTCACAGGGAGACTATGTCTTTGGAGATGCTGTATTGTTGCTGGTGAGGCTCTAATATCACAGTGAATTTATTGCATCAAACTAAGGCTGTGATATCACAGTGAGGATATGATGCCAAAGGTTATGCTTTTTGTCACAGTGATGCTTTGATGGCACAATATGGCTGTGATGTCAAAATGAGGTGATGATGTCACTGTGAGGTTGTGATATCACTGGAGAAGTTGTGATGTCACAGTGAGTTTGTGATGTCAATAGCGAAGAAGGCTGTTATGTTTCGGTAAGCCTTTGAGTTCAGTTTTGAGGGTATGTGGTCATAATGAGGTTAGATAGGATGTCAGTGATGTGGGTGTGATGTCACCTTGAGGCTATGATTGCAGAGGTGAGCCTGTGATGTCACAGTGAGGCTGTGATGAAACAGTGAGGCTATAATGCTAGAGATAAGGCTGTGATGTTACAGTTGGGCAATGATTCAGAGGTGAGCCAGTGATGTCATAGGGAGGCTGTCATATCACAGTGAGTTTACTGTGATGTCACAGTTAGACTGTGTTTTCACCAATGATGCCGGATATCACAATGAGGCTGTGATGTCAGTGGATCGAGACTATGACATAATAGTGAGGATGTGATTTCAGTGGTTAGGCTGTGATATCAGAATGAGGATGATGTGGGTGATGTCTCACTGAGGCTAGCATGTCAGTGATGAGGCTTTGATGTTACTGTGTGACTGTGGTGTCACCATGAGCCTGTGATGTCACAGGTAGTTGGTGATGTCACTGTGGAGGCTGTGAGGTTACAGTGAGACTGTGATGTCAGTGGCAAGGCTGATGTCACAGTAAGGCTATGATGTCAGTGATGATGTTATGATGTCACAGTGAGGCTATGTCACAGGTGTGCATGTGATGTCAACAGCAGCCTATTACATCAGAGGCAAGACTGATGTCACAGTGAGTCTGTGATGTCACAGTGAGGCTGTGATGTCACCATCCGGTTGTAATGTCACAGTGAAGCTGTGAGGACACAGAGTGGCTATGATGTCACAGTGAGGCTCTGATGATACAGTGATTTTGTGATGTCACTGGAGAGGTTTTGTTGGCAGAGTAAGGCTGTGATGTTAGTTGTGAGGCTGATGACACAATGAGGCTGTGATATTACTGGTAAAGGTGTGATGTCACAATAAAGTTGGAATGTCAGTTGTGAGAAAGATGTCATAGTGAGTCTATGATGTCACAGGGAGGCTATGACGTCATTGATGAACATATTATGTGATAGTGACACTGCTGAGACTGTAATGTCAAAAGCTATGTTGTCCCTGGTGTGACAGTAATGTCAGTGTTCTGACTAATGTCAGAGGTGATGCTGATGTCACAGATGAGGCTGTGCTGTTCCTGAGAGAGTGTAATGTCATAGTGAGGCTGTGATATCAGAGGTGATGTTTGGATTTCACAGTGAGGTTAGCACATCAATGGTGAGACTGTGCAGTCGCACTGAGGCTTTAATGTCAGAAGAGTGTCAGTGATGTCACTGTGAGGTGGTGATGTTACTCTTTGGTTGTGCTATCACAGTGAGGTTGTGATATCAGTGGTGATAGACTGTGACTTCACAGTTCAGCTGAGAGTTCAAAGTTTAGGCTGTAATGTCAGAAATCAGGCTGAAGTCAGTGATGAGGAAGAGATGTCACAGTGAGGCTGTACTGTCACTGGTGAGGCTATGATATCATAGTGAGGCTGTGATGTCACTGCTAAAGTTGTATGTCACTGTGGGCTGTCATGTCACTGTGATTTGATATCGCTCTGGAAGCTGTGATGTCACAGTAAGGCTGTGAGGTCAATGGCAAGAGTGAGGCCACATTGAGGCTATGATATAATAGGTGAGCCTGTGGTATCACTAGGCAGGCTGTGAGGTCACTGTGAGGCTATGATGTCACAGTGAGGTTCTGATGTCAGAGCTGATTCCATGAGATGTCTGGGAGGCTGTGACATCAGGGATGATGCTTGAATTTCACAATGAGGTAAGGATATCAGTGGTGAGGCTCTGCAATAACACAGGTTGTGATGTCAGTGGAGAGGCTCCAATGTCCCTATGTGGCTGTGATGTTACCGTGAGGTTGTGATATCACAGTGAGATTGTATTATCACAGTGAGGCTGTTATATCAGTGGTGCTAGACTAGGACATCACAGTTCAGCTGTGATGTCAGAAGTGAGGCTGATGTCATTGATGAGGTTGAGATGTCACAGTGAGGCTGGAATGTTACTGGTGAGGTTGTGATATCACTGGGGAAGTTATGATATCACAGTGAGCTTATGATGTCAATAGCAACACCGTGGTGTCACAGGGAAGCTGTCCCGTTTCAGTACGCTGGTGATGTCACTTGGGAGGCTGTGGTGCCAGTGTGAGGCTGGGTAGGATGTCAGAGATAAGGGTGTGATGTCGAATTGAGGCTATGATTTCAGAGATAAAGCTATAGCCTCAGAGTTTCAGCTGTGTGTCACAGTGAGGCTGTAATGTCACCATAAGGCATTCATGTCACCGTGTGGCTGAGGTGTCAATGTGAGCCTATGATGTCACGGGAGTTGATGATGTCATGGTGGACACAGTGATGTCACAGTGATACTATGATGTCAGTGGCAAGGCTTATAACATAGAAAGGTTATGGTTTTATTGGTGATGCTGTGATGTCACATTGAAACTGTGATGTCACAGTGAGACTATGTCAGAAGTTTGTATGTGACGTCACCATGACGGTATTATGTTGGCGACAGAGCAGATGTCACAGTGATTTTGTGATGTCACATTTAGGTTATGATGGCACTGTCAAGTTGTTATGTCTCTGTTAGTCTGTGAGGACACAGTGTGGCTAATATTGAGGCTGCCATGTGACTGTAAACCTGAGAAGTCAGTGATGAGACTGTGGTATCTTAGCAAAGCTAGGCAGAATGTCTGTGGCATCACTGATGTTATGATTTCAGAAGTTAGCCTGTGATGTCATAGTGAGGCTGTGATGTTACAGTGAGGCTATAACCTCAGAGATGAGGCTGTGATGTCACAGTGAGGCAGTGTTTTCACTAGTGATGCCATAATATCACAGTGAGGCTGAGATGTCAGTGGAGCGTGACTAGGACATCAGAGTAAGGATGTGATTTCAGTGATTATGCTGTGACATCAGAATGAGGTTGGTATGAGTAATGATAGTATGATGTCATAGTGAGGCTGGCATGTTACTGATGAGGCTGTGATGCCATTATTATGATTTGATGTCACCGTGTGGCTGTGGTGTCACCATGAACCCATGATATCACAGGGAGATGGTGATGTCACAGTGGAGGCTGTGAGGTCACACTGAGATGTCAGGGGTAATGCATGGATTTTACAGTGAGGATAGGATGTCTGTGTTGAGGCTGTGTAGTCACAGTGAGGTTGTGATATCAGAGGCTGTGAACTCACAGTGAGACTGATATCAGTGGCAATGCTGATGTCACAGTGAGGCTGTGATTTCAGTGGTGATGCTGTGATGTCACATTTAGGTTGTTATATCACAGTGAGGCTATGTCAGAGGTGTGTATGTGATGTCACTATGAGCATATTATGTCAGTGGTAAGGCAGATGTCACAGTGATTTTGTGATGTTTCAATGAGGCTCTGATGACACAGTGATGTGATATTACTGGAGAGGTTTTGATAGCACAGTGAGGATGTGATGTCAGTGCTGAGGCTAATGTCAAAATGAGGCTGTGATGTCAGTGGTGAGGCTATTATGGCAGTGGTAAACCTATTACCTGACAATGAGTCTGGTGAATCTGTGATGTCATAGGCTGCTTTGTTACTGATGTGGCATTGATATCAGTGCTCTTACTAATGTCAGTGGTGACACTGATGTCACAGGTGAGGCTGTGCTTCCACTGGTGAGGTTGTGATATCACAGTGAAGCTGTGATGTCACAATGTGTCTGTGGTGTCACCATGAGCCTATGATGTCACAAGTAGTTGTTGATGTTGCAGTAGAAGCTGTTAAATCACAATGAGATTGTGATGTCAGTGGCAAGTCAGAGGACCCAGTGAGGCTATGATGTCAGTAGTGATGCTGTGAAGCCACATTGAAGCTGTATCGTCACAATGAGGCTATGTGAGAGATATGTATGTGATGTCACCATGAATCTATTATGTCATTGGTAAGGCTGATATCACTGTCAGGTTGTAAGGTGACAGTGAGCCTGTGAGGACCCTGTGAGGCTATGATGTCACAGTGAGGTTCTGACAACACAGTGATGTGATGATGTCACTGGCGAGGTTTTGATGGCACATGGAGGTTGTGATTTTAGTTGAGAATCTGATATCACCATGAGGCTGTGATGTCACTGGTGAAGGTGTGATGTCACAATAAGTCAGGAATGTCCATGGTGGGAAAGATGTCATAGTGAGTCTATGATATCACTGGTTGTTGCTTAATCCCTGCTGGGACAGCCAGGGAAAGGAGGGAGAATTCGGCAAAGGTCTTGTGTGCTTGTGGTGAGGGGGAAAACAGGCACATGGTCACCACTCAGACCCTGGGAGTCAGGCAAGAATCAACAGGCAGAGGTTGAGTTTGCTGCAGATTCACTATTGAGTGGCCTCTTATTAACACAAACTTCAGTAAACCTGGCCTCTAACAATTCCTGCCATCATGGGTCCAGGCTATGCAATTCTACCATCATTTCTGCTGCTGTCATGGCTCCAGGCTCCTCTCGAGAATGACTCTAACACATGGTAGGAGGTTTCTGCTTTGCTAACATTTTCTGTTGTCTTTCTATCTCTTCTCTTTGTGAAATTTTCCTTTCCTGTTGCTTCATAAGATTTTGGAAAGCAATTAATCACTTCTTCAGTGGAAGATCCCTTAGAGCTTGCTATGATGCCAAGGAGGAGGACAACAAAAGGGGCAGGAGGCATATGGCCTTCCTGTACTTTCCTCTCACAGGGCAGGAAGAGCACTCCCATTCTAGTCTGGGGGATCACGGACATTTTCTGGGGAAATCCAAGAAGCTAAGACTATAGCTTCCTCCCAAAATTTTCTAAGTCCTTTGGTTTCAATTTGATCCTATGTAAGTCTAGTAAAGTCTTAAGGGCAGTCAACTGGGGTGCCTCCTGATGGATTGTAAATTATCCATTATGGTGAGGAAAAGTTCCCTAATGGAACAGAGATGACGAGGAGCCAAGTGGACCAGGCAAAAGAGCACAGAAAATAAAAAACAATGACTAGAACCAAGGTCAAAGTGAAAGCAACTCCTAAAATGGTAACCAACATCCAAAGAAAGACCTAGTGCAGGACATATGCAGAGATGTTTTGGATCTAAGTGTTCTATGCTTAGTGAGGGACTTCAGAGGTTTGTTACTCCCCTGGGCCATATGCGCCTGAGTCATGATTGACAGATTTATAGCTCTTTCCCAATTCTGTGGGTGGTAGTGCATGGCTGTTTTTTGTTGGTGGAGTGATTTGCCTGGTTAATTCTGATAACTAACGAGATTCTGGTGCTCCAACATGGGGTGGTGCTGCCTTTGGTGTAGATGAGACACTTACTCCAGTAAAGTTTGGTAAGCGACCTCTTTGGTTTTGTGTTTCATTACTCATGATACCTGAATGTTAAGTGACCCCCTTCTGTTCCTCTTTCGCTGTTTGTTCATCGTTGTGTTCTTAAGGTTAGGAACACATAATTATCATAACACATAATGCCTCACCACTGTAATGTCAGTGGTGAACCTATTATGTGACAGTAACACTGCTGAGACTGTGATGTCAAAGGCTGTGTTGTCACTGATGCGGCAGTGATGTCAATATTCTGATTTATGTCAGAGGCGACGCTGTTGTCACAGGTGAGGCTGTGCAGTCACTGGTGAGGCCATTATGTCAAACTGAGGCTGTGATGTCACTCTAATGGTTGTATATCAGGGTGGGCTGTCATGTCAACGTGAGGTGATATCACTCTGGAACTTGTGATGTCACGGTGAGGCTGTGATGTGAGTGACAAGACTGATGTTACAATGAGGCTATGATGTAACAGTTAAGCCTGTGGTGTCAGTGGGCAGGCTGTGAGGGCACTGTGAGGCTGTGATGTAAGAGTGAGGCTCTGATATCAGGGCGGATTCTATTAGATGTCAGTGTGCCATCGGGGGTGATGCTTGGATTTCACGTGAGGTTAGGATGTCAGTTGTGAGGCTGTGTGTCACAATGAGCATGTGATGTCACAGGAGAGGCTATGATGTCACTGTAAGGAGATATAACTGTGAGGTATGATATCACCATGAGGCTGTGATATCATTGGTGATAGACAATGATATCACAGTTTGGCTGAAACTTCAGTGGTTAGGTTGTGATGTAATAAGTGAGGCGATGACAGTGATAAGGCTGTGATGCCACAGCAAGGCTGTGGTGTCACTATTGAGCCTGTCATTTGACAATGAGTCTAAGATGTCAGCGATGAGGCTGTGGTGTCATAGCAAGGCTAGACAGGATGTCCTTGGTGTCACTGATGCTATGATTTCAGAGTTTAGCCGTTATGTCACAGTGAAGCTATGATGTCAGAGGTTGTGATATCATAGTGAGGCTGCGTTGAAAGACATGAGGCTCTAATGCCATGGTGAGACTGTGATATCACTGTGAATCTATAATGTCACTATGAGGCTGTGACATCACAGAGTGGTTGTGATGCCACAGTGAGTCTATGAGGTTACTGTGGAAGATGTGATGTCAGTGGCATGAAGCTATGATGTAACAGGATATAACAGGTTAGTGTGTGAGGTCTCAGTGAGGCTGTGATGTCACTATGAGGTTGTGATATCTTTGGGAAGTTTGATATCATAATGAGGCAGTGATGTAACATGTGAGGCTGTGGTGTCACTGTTTATGACGTCAAAGGCTATGATGTCACTACTGAGGCTTCCATGTTACTGTGAACCTGTGCAACTGTGGTGAAGGTGTGGTGTTATAGTTATACTAGGAAGGGTACCAGTGGTGAAGTTGTGATGTCACAATGTGGCTGTGATATCACCATGAGGCTGTGATGTCACAGTGAGGCTGTGATGTCATGGGGCAGCTGTGAGATCAGTGGTTAGGCTGTGATTTCAGAAGTGAAAATGATGTGAGAGATGAGGCAGAGATGTCGCATTGATGATGTGATATAATTGGTGAGGCTGTGATGCCAGTGAGTTATGATGTCATCATGAGGCTTTGTTGTCACTGGTGAGACTGATATCACGATAAGCCTGTCCTATCTGTGGTGATTATTTGATGTCATATTGAGGCTGTGATATTACAGTGAAGCTATGTCAGAGGTGTGTATGTGATGTCACCATAAAGCTATTATGTCAGTGGCAAGGCTGATGTCACAGTGAGTTTGTGATGAAACAGTGAGGTTGTGATATCACTGTCAGGTTGTAATGTCACAGTGATTCTCTGATGTCACAGTGATATTTTGATGTCACTGGGGAAGTTGTGATATCACAGTGAGGCTGTGATATCAGGGCTTATTCTATAAGATGTCAGTGAGTCTGTGATATCAGTGGTGATAGACCAGGACATCACAGTTCAGCTGAGATTTCAGTGGTTAGGCTATGATGTCAGAAGTGAGACTGATGTCAATTGATGAGGTTGAGATGTCACAGTGAGGCTGGGATTTTATTGTTGAAACTGGTGAGTCTGTGATATCAGAGGTGAGGTTGTGATGACACAGTGTTGCTATGATGTCACATTGAGATTCTTATGAGACTGTTATGTAGTGATGTCAGTGTGACATTAGTAGTTTGGCTTATGTCACAATGAAGGTGTGTCAGTGGTGATGTGATATCACAATAAGGCTGGAATTTTAGTGGTGAGAAAGATGTCATAGTGAGTCTATGATATCACTGGTGAATTATTACCTGACAGTAACACTGGTGAGGCTGTGATGTCAAAGGTTGTGTTGTCATTGGTGTGATAGTGATATCAGTGTTGCGATTAATGTCAATGGCAAAGTTGATGTCATAATTGAGGCTGTTCTGTCATTGGTGTGTCTGAGACGTCATAGTGAAGCTGTAATGCCAGTGGTAAGGCTAATGCCATAATGAGGCTATCATATAAAATGTAAGTCTGTGGTTTCTGTAGGAAAGATGGAGGTCACTGTGATTCAGTGGTGATAGACAATGACATCACAGTTCAGCTGAGATTTCAGTGGTTAGGATGTGATGTCAGAAGTGAGACTCATGTCAATGATAAGACTGATATGTCACAGTGAGGCTGGGATGTAACTGGTGAGGCTGTGATGCCACAGCATGACTTTGGTATCACTGTTGAGGCTGTAACATGACCATAAGCCTGAAATGTCAGTGATGATGCTGTGGTGTCAGAGCAAGGCTAGGCAAGATGTCCGTGGTGTCAATGATGTTTTGCTTTCAGAGGTTAGCCTGTTGTGTTACAGTGTGGCTGTGATGTCCGAAGTGAGGTTGTGAAGTCATATTGAGAATGTAATGTCAGAAATGAGGCTATAATGCTAGAGTGAGACTGTGATATCATTGAGAAACTGTGATGCCACTGTGAGCCTGTGAGATCACAGAGAGGTTATGATGTCCCAGTGAGGTTGGGAGGTCTCTGTGCAAGATATGATGTCAATGGCAAAACTGACTTCACCATGAGGCTATGATATAACAGGTGAGTCTATGATGTAACAGGTTAGACTGTGAGGTCACAGTGAGGCTGCAAGGTACTGTGAGGATATGATATCTGTGAAAGATTAATGTCACAATGATGCAGTGATGTAACATGTGAGGCTGTGGTGTCACTGTTTATGATTTCAAAGACTCTCACTGCTAAGACTGTCATCTCACTGTGACACTGTGCTATATGTGGTGAGCCTGTGGTGTCATGAAAAGTCTAATTGGGATATCAGGGTTGAGGCTATGATGTCAGAGTGTGACTGTGATGCCACCATGAGGTTGTGATGTCACAGTGAGGTTGTGATGTCCAGTGAGGTTGTGATGTCAGTAGTGACTATGCTTACACAGGGAGACTATGTCATTGGTGAGGCTGTACTGTGACTTGTGATTCTGTAATGTCACAGTGGGTTTATTTTGTCAATCTGAGGCTATGATGTCACAATGAGATGATGATGTCAGATGTGAAGCTGTATGTCCCAGTAATGCTTTGATGGCATGGTGTGGCTAGGTTGTCACTAAGGAAGTTGTGAAGTCACAGTGAGGTTGTGAAGTCAATAGCGACACTGTGGTATTACAGGGAGGCTGTCCTATTTCTGTGAGTTCTTGAGGTCATTGGTGAGGCTGTGGTTACATACCAGTGATGCTAGAAAGATGTCAGGGATGAGGTTGGGTTGTCTCATCGAGGCTAAGATTTCAGAGGTGAGTCTGGGATGTCATAGTGAGGCCGACATATCACAGTTATGCTATAACCTCAGAGGTGAGGCTTTGATGTCACAGGGAGGCTGTGTTGTTACTAGAGATGCCGTGATATCATAGTGAGGCTGTGATGTCTGTGGTTAGGATGTGATATCGGAATGAGGCTGATGTGAGTGATGAGAGTATAATATCACAGTCAGGCTGGCATGTCATAGATGCGGCTGTGATGCCACCATTAGGCTTTGATGTCTCTGTGTTGTGATGTCACAGTGAGGTTGTGATGTCAGTAGTGACAGCTTTCACAGGGTGACTATATCATTCATGAGGCTGGATTGTGACCGGTGAGGCTCTAATGTCACAGTGAGTTTATTATGTCAAAATGAGACAGTGATGTCATTGTGAGGCTATGATGTCAGAGGTGAATGTTTACATGACAGTGATGCTTTGATTGCATGGTATGGCTCTGATGTCACTGTGAGGTTTTGAAGTCATTGGGGGAGTGTCATGTCACAGTGAGTTTGTGTCATCACAATAAGGCTTTGAAGACTCACTGAGTATGATATCACTTTGATGCTCTGATAACACACTGATGTTGTGATGTCACTGGAGAGATTTGATGGCACAGTTAGGCTGTGATGTCAGTGGTGAGGCTGATGTCACATTGAGGCTGTGATGTCACTGGTGAGGGTGTGATGTCAGTGCTAAAACTGATGCCACAATGTGCCTATGCCACAAAATGTGCCTGTGATATCAGCGAGTGGGCTGTGAGTTCTCTATGAGGCTGTGATGTCACCATAAAGTTTTGAGGTCACCATGTGATTGTGATGTCACTGTGAGCCTGTGATGTCAAAGGAGTTGGTGATGTCACCATGAGATTGTGATATCACAGCTGTGATATCAGTGGTGAAAGACCATGATACCATAGTTCATCTGAGATTCCAGTCATTAGGCTGTGATGTCAGAAGTGAGGCTGATGTCAGTGATAAGGCTGAGATGTCATTAGTGAGGCTATGAGGCCACAGCGAGGATGTGATGTCACTGTTGAGGCTGTCATGTGACTGTGAACCTGAGAAATCTGTGATGAGGCTGTCGTGTCAGCGAGGCTAGGCAGGATGTCTGTGGTGTCACTGATGCTATGATTTCAGAGGTTAGATTGTTATGTTACAGTTAGGCTGTGATGTCAGAGGTGAGGTTGTGATGTCATAGTGAGGCTGCAATATCAGAAATAAAGCTGTAATGCCAGAATAAAGCTGTGATATCACTGTGATGTCACTATGAGGCTGTGCCATCACAGAGAGGTGTGATTTCACAGTGAGGCTGTGAGGTCACTTTGAAAGATTTTATGTCAGACACAAGACTGATTTCATCATAAGGCTATGATGTAACAGGTGAGTCTATGATGTAATAGGTTAGATTGTGAAGTCACCGTGAGGCAGCAATATCTATGGGAAGATTGATGTCACAAAGAGGCAATGATGTAACATGTGAGGCTGTAGTGTCACTCCTTATGATATCAAAGGGTATGATGTCACTGCTGAGGCTGTCATGTCATTATGTCCCTTAGCTATCTGTGTTGAGAGAGTGGTGTCATGGCAAGGCTAGGTAGGATACCAGTGGTGAGGCTGTGGCACAGTGTAGCTATCATGTTTGTGGTGAGGCTGATGTCATCATGAGGCTATGATGTCACTGGTGTAATTGTGATGTCATAATAAGGCTGGAATGTTAGAGTTGAGAGAGATGTGATAGTGAGTCTATGATGTTACTGGTGAGGCTATGATGTCAATGGTGAACCTGTTACATAACTAATACTGGTGAGGCTCTGACGTCTAAGGCTGTGTTGTCTCTGGTGTGGCAGTGATGTCAGTGTTCTAACTAATGTCAGTGGTGATTCTGATATCACAATTGATGCTGTGATGTCACACTGAGGCTGTGATGCCACTGTGAAAGTTGTATGTCACTGTGGGCTGTCATGTCACTTTGAGGTTATATCACTTTGGAAGCTGTGATGTCACCATAAGGCTGTGATGTCAGTGGAAGACTGATGTCACAATGAGGCAATAATGTCACAGGTTTTTCCTGTGATGTCAATTGGCAGATTGTGAAGTCACTGTGAGGCTGTGATATCCCAGTGAGATTATGATGTCAGGGATGACTATGAGATGTTAGTGAGGCTGTGACATCAGGGGTGATACTTAGATTTCACAGTAAGTTTAGTATGTCATTGGTGAGCCTGTGTAGTCACACTGAGGCTGTGATATCAGAGGAGATGCTGTGATGTCCTTGTGAGGCAGTGATGTACTATGAGGTTGTGATATCTCATTGAGTCTGTGATATCAGTGGTGCTAGATTATGACATCATAGTTTGGCTGAGATTTTAGTAGTTAGGCTGTGATGTCAGAAGTGAAGCCGATGTCAGTGATGAGGATGAGTTATCACAGTGAGGCTGGGATGTTACTGGTGAGGCTGTGATGTATGTCACTGTTTTTTTTAAATTTTTTTATTATTATTATTTATTCAACTGTGCACATGTGCGTGTGTTCGTGTGCGCTTTTGTGTATGTATGTGTGTGTGTGTGTGTAGAACCATGGACGAACTCGCGAACCACCATGGATGCCTCCAACTCCTTCTGCCGCGGGATTCACAGGCTCCACTCTACCAGGGCCAGAAGCGCAGGCCACCCCCGCTTCTGCCCGTCTATACATGGGATCTGGGATCCGAACTCAGGACCTTCCGCCTGCAAGGCGTAGGCTTACCCCTGAGCCACCTCTCCAGCTCATGTATGTCACTGTTGAGGCTGTCATTTCACCATGATTCCGAGATGTCATTGATGAGGCTGTGATGCCATAACGAGGCTAGGCGGGTTCCCCGTTGTGTCAGTGAGGCTACGATTTCAGAGATTAGTCCGCTATGTCATAGTAAGGCTGTGATGTCAGAGGTTAGGCTTTGATGTTACAGCGAGGCTGTGATGGTAGAAATGAGGCTATAATGCTACAGTGAGGCAGTGATATCACTTGGAAGCTGTGATGTCACTATGAGGCTGTGAAATCACAGAGAAGTTTTGATGTCACAGTGAGGCTGTGAGGTCACTGTGAAAGAATTGATGCTGGTAGCAAGACTGATTTTACCATGAGGCTGTGATGTAACTGGTGAATCTGTGATGTAACTTTGAGGTCACAGTGAGGCTGTGAGGTCACTGTGAGGCTGGGATACCTGTGAGAAGATTGATGTCACAGCGAGGCAGTGATGTAACATGTGAGACTATGGTGTCACTGTTTATCATGTCAAAGGCTATGATGTCACTACTGAGGCTGTCACATCACGGTTAGCTTGTGCTGTGTTTGGTGAGTCTGTGGTGTCATGACAAGGCTAGGTAGGATATTAGTGGTGTGCCTGTGATGTCAAATGTGGCTGTATGTCACAGTGAGGTTGTGATGTCACAGTGAGGTTGTGATGTCACCATGAGTTTATGATGTCATTGGCAAGACTGATGTCACAATGAGGCTATGGTGTAAAAGGTGAGCTTGTGGTGTGGTGTCAGTGAGAGGGTTGTGAGGTTACTGTGAGGCTGTGATATCACAGTGACGCTTTTATGTCCAGGCTGATTCTATGAGATGTCAGTGAGGTTGTGATATCAGGGGTGATGCTTTGATTTCCCAGTGAGGTTAGAATGTCAATGGTAAGGCTGTGCAGTCACACTGAGGCTGTCATGTCAGATTAGAGGCTATGATGTAACTGTGAGGCTGTTATCTTTCCATGAGGTTATGATATCACAGTTCGGCTTTGATTTCAGTGGTTTGCCTGTGTTGCAGTTCACCTGCATGGTTGCTGATAAATGACCATCATGTACCTTAAGAAAACATGCACTAATACCAAAGCCGAGAGTACTGGCCAAACCATCACCAAATAGTGTCTGAAAAATGAACAATACTTACTTGCCAGATCAGCATGTCTGGCCAAGTGAACGGAAGGATACTAACTCTCTCAACCACCTCTCTGTGATTTATTTTCAGGGCCTAATCCTACCCACCATGGGCTAGGTTTTCCCTATCAGCTAGACAATCTCCTTTAGGTTTGCTCTGGGTTTAACTCAATCATCAACACTCTACAGCTGTGCACAGAGCTCAAACTGTCAACAGTAAAGTTGACCCCTGTGTTTAACTATGATCCTTCACACCTTGTCAACTTGACACAAAAAATAGCACTTTTAAACTAACCTTTACTTGTCCCCACAGATGTTAAAATATAAATACATTTTATGGACAAATTTAAAATGTTCTCATTAAAACTTCAGTTCCAACATTTTTATGAGTTCAATTTTTTAACTTTAAAAGGGTATTAAATCAGAATAAGTTAAATACTTTAAAACAAATAAAACATTAAAACAGGAGGTTCTAGGAAACATTTAAATTAAGATCAAAGTCCAGCAAATTACCACATCCTATAATTCAATGCCCATCTTCTGTTGCTCATCATGTAATCATGGTGGCTCAAAAAC
Source organism: Typhlomys cinereus (assembly GCA_023101885.1). NCBI lineage: Eukaryota > Metazoa > Chordata > Mammalia > Rodentia > Platacanthomyidae > Typhlomys > Typhlomys cinereus. Next base: position 5,963,168 of record JALPQD010000105.1, on the reverse strand, counting down.
TTCAGGAATTCCCAGTCTCTGTTTGCACCTTGAAATTGTAAAAACAGTGTTCCTTTGAACCAAGCTGAATCTCCACTTTCAGCAGTCCTCATCATACATCCCACAGTTCTGGCATTTCCAACACTCTGGGTTTGCCTCTGCAGCTATAAGCTTCACCTTTTCTTACAGGACTCTGTGTATGTTTGCCACTCAGTGCCAAGCTTTTGTTGCTCCATGAACCCCTCAAATCATTCACCCAAACCAGTACCATCTATGGGACACTGCCAGATTTCAAAGCGAGTTTGAAATGTAGCTTAGTCCACACGAGCCAAAACTATACCAAGTTTTATGGGCTGATGCTGGAAAAACCTCTTTTAGGCAGCCAAACATCAAGATGGCAAGAAAAGGCTGGAATTTGGGCTTTTGGCCTCTGAAGGAATTTGAGTTTCAAACCATGAACTTGCCATACAGTGGTTTTCATGTCTTCCACTGTCCCAGTACAAGTCACTAGGTTTTCCTTCACTGATACTCATTTCTCCAATAGCAGCAGATATTCTATGCCTGCCTTTTGCACATCCAAACCAAACCTTTAAGGCTGCCAAAACAGCTCTCCTCTGTCAAGCAAACCAGTTCATCATCTTTAAATTCAGCTTTACCAAAGTCCTTATTCCCTCATCACAAATTGGGCCTAATCTCTCCCAGAAATTGAATCACTAAACTTTGAAGAATGGTATTTATAAATCCACAAAGTGAAAATTCTCAAGCATTTCCAACTTTGTTTAGCAGAACTGTTCAAAAGCCACAAAATCCACAGTCAGATTTATCAGCAACAACACACTTTCCGGATACCAAATTCTGTTGCAGTTCACCTGCATGGTTGTTGATAAATGACCATCATACAGCTTAAGAGAACAAGGAGTTTACTTTCTTACGACAATCTGGTTACAGTTCTCAGTCCAGCTTTATGGGAGAGCATGCACAAACACCAGGGCTGAGGGAACTGGCCACACCATCACCACATAATAGCTGAGAGATGGACAATCCTTACTTGCCAGACCAGCATATCTGGCCAAATGAACAGAAGGATGCCAACTATCTCAACCAGCTCTGTATGATTTATCCAGGGCCTAATCCCACCCACCAAGGCTGAGTCTTCCCTGTCAGCTAGACAATGTCCTTCAGGTTTGCTCTAGGCTTAATGCAACCATCAACTCTCTACAATTGTTCCCAGAGACCAAACCCTCAACAGTCAAGTTGACACCTGTGGTTAAATATGACAACAGGTATATTCAAGAGTTATGGGATATATTGAAGAATCCAATCATGTGAGTTCTTGGAATCCCAGAACAAGAAACCCAAAATGATACATTGGAGGAGATTTCTTACACTATCATTAATGAAAGATTTCCATATCTAAGGAAAGATATCCCCATTCAAGTACAAGAGGCATATGGCACACCAAACAGATATGGCCAAATTAGAAACTCAACATGGAAAATAATAATCAAAACACTACAGATCCATGGCAAAGAGAATATGTATAGAACTTCAAGAGGGAAAAAAGTCATATTTAATGGTAAGCCTACTAAAATAAGAGCTGATTTTTAAATGGAAGCAGTGAAAGCCAGAAGACCTTAAATCATAAATGAAAACAATTGCCAACCCAGGATTATATACTTACCAAAGTCATGATCAAATATGAAAGAAAAATTTTCAACTATAAGGACAAGTTGAAGGCTTATATGACCATCAAACCAGGCCTACAAAAGATGCTAGAAAAGATACATTCAAATAAAAGAACAAAAATATCCAAGAGGACAGAAGGGAAATATAATATGAACATAAGTTCCAAGTGAAAAAATGCAAATATAAAACTCACAAAACATAAAAATGATAGGAATCAACAAATATTTCTAAATTTTAACTGTAATTGTCAATGAATCAACTCAACAATCAAAAGACACAGATTACACGCATGGACTAAAATTACAACCCATCAGTCTTTTGCCTTCAAGAAACACATCTCCCCATGAAAGATAAGCACAGCCTCAGAATAAAAGGCTGGTAAAAGTATTTCAAGCTAATGGAGAAAGGAAACAAGTGGGAGAAACAATTATGCTATCTGACAAAGTGGACTTCAAAGCAAATGAAGTCATAAGAGACACAGAAGGATACTACATATTAGCCAAAAGAATCATCAGAAAGACTTCATAATACTGAACATATACACACCTAGTACAGTCTCAGCCACAATCACTGAACAAACACTACAACATCTAAAACAACAAATCAACCTAAAAATGATAATAATGTGGTATTTCAACACTCCAGTCTCATTATTGGATAAGTCAACAGGCCAAAAACTGAACAGACACATACTGGAGGTGAATCAAACTGTAATCCAAATGGACCTGGTCAACCTCTACTGAACCTTTCGTCCCAACACCAAGGAAAATACATTGCTTTCATTGCAGTCCATGGAATTATCTGCAAAATAGTACACATATTGGGGTACAAAGCAAGACACCACATATACGGGAAAGTTGAAATCATATCCTGTATTTTATAAGATCACCATGAAATAAAGGGATATCCACAAATGCCAGAAAATACACTAATTCTTGGAAATTAAATACCATGCTACTAAGCAAGGAATAGGTTCAGGTTGAAGTCAAAAGAGAAATTTCTAGAAGTGAACAATAATGAAAAAACAACAAAACAAAATCTCTGAGAAAAACATGAAGACTGTTCTAAGAGGTAAGTTTATAGCATTCAATGCTTATATAAAAAAGGGAAACTTCACAAGAAAATCACAATGCAAATTAAAGCTTCAGAGGCACAAGAGCAGTCCAATCCCAAAGCAGTAGACAAGAGATTAGCAAAATCAGGAGAGAAGTATCTGAAATTGAGATAAGAAAAATGATACAAAGAATCAACCAGACAATGAACTGGTTCTTGAAAAAAATCAAAAGATTGATAAACCCTTGGCCCAATTAACCCAAACCAAAGAAGAGAAAACCCAAATTAATAAAATTAGAGATGAAAATAAAGTTACTATTACTAATACCAAGGAAATTCAGAAAACGATAAGGTCATATTTCAAAAGCATACTCCACAAAATTTGAGAATCAGAAAGAAATGCATGAATTTCTAAGTACCTAAATTGAATCAGGATGAATTGAATTATTTATATAGTCATATAAGTGATAAAAAAGTAATTACAAACTTTACCCAAAAAGTCCATCTTGATGGATTCAGAATTCTACCAGACATTTAAGGAACAATTAACACAATTACTCTTTAATCTATTCCATAAAATAGCAAAGGCAGAACAACTTCCAAATTCTTCCTATGAAGGTAATATTATGACGATCCCAAAACCTAATAAAGAAAAAATTAAAAGAAAAAAAATCTAGGGGCTGGAGAGGTGGCTCAGGGGCTAAGCCTCTGCCTTGCAGGCAGAAGGTCCTGAATTCAGATTCTAGACTCCACATATAGACACCTGGCAGAAGCGGGGATGGCCTGCATTTCTGGTCCTGGTAGGGCGGAGCCTGTGAATCCCAGAGCAGAGTAAACAAGGAGGAAGTGGAGGCGGTCCCTGTGGTTCCCAAATTTCCCCATGGTTCTACACACACACACACACACACACACACACACACACACACACACACACACATACACGCATAATTGAATGAATGAATGAATAAATAAATAAATAAATAAATAAATAAATAAATAAATAAATTCAAAAAAAGCAAAGTCTATAGGCCAATCACATTGATGCACACAGATGCAAAAATCCTCAACCAACTTTTAGAAAACTGGATTAAAAACATATCAAAAAATCATTCACTCTGATCAAGTATGATTTATCCCATGCACAGAAGCTTGTTTCAACATATGCAAATCAATAAAAGTAATCCACATAAACAAATCCAAAGACTAAAACCATATGGTAGTCTTGATAGATTCAGAAAAAGCTTTTGACAAGATTCAGCATACTTTTATCATCAAAATCCTGAAGAGAATTGAAATGGAAGGAACTTATATCAACATAATAAAAGCTGTGTACAACAAACCTATAGCAAGATTACTCTAAATGGGAAAAACTTGAAGCATTACCACTTTAATCAGAAGGTAGGTAAGATTGTCCACTCTCATCACTTCTGCTTAATATTGTACTGGAAGTCTTAGCTAGAGCCATAAGAGGAAAGGAAGATAAAAGGGATACAAATAGAAATAGGAGTCAAGTTATCCCTATTTGCAAATGATATGATCCTAAGCTTGAGAGATCCATGAAACTTCCACCAAGAAACTCCTGAAACTAACACATAAGTTCAACAAGGGGGAAGGTTTCAAAATTTATATTCAAAAATCAGTAGCTTTCCTATACATTAAAGATGAAAAAAGTGGGAAAGTCCTAAGAGAAGCACTTCCATTTACCATAGCTCTTAAAAAAAATTAACCAAAGATATGAGAGATTTGTACAATGAAAACATTAAAACCCTTAGGAAAGACATTACAGAAGACAACAGAAGATGGAGTGACCTCCCATGCTTCTGGTAGCATTTACATCATAAAAATGACCATCCTACTAAAAGTGATATACAGCTTCAAAGCGCTACCAATCAAAATTCCAAGGCAATTCCTTACAGAAATTGACAAATTTCAGAGTTCATGTGGAAGCACAAAAGATGCAGGATAGCAAAATGAATTCTGAGTACCAAAAATTCTGCTGGATGTTATAAACATACCAAACTTTAATCTATATTACAAATCCACAGTAATAAATGCATACTTGTACTGGCTCCAAAATACACACATAAATCAATGAATAAGGGTTGATGACTCAGATATAGCCATACACTTGCAGTCATCTGATTTTTCACACAGGGGCTCAGAAAACACAATGGAAAAAGAACAGTGTCTCTAACAAATAGTGCAGGCCAAAGTGGCTATCTACATTCTGAAGATTGAAAATGGATCTTTCTTTACTTGTCACCATGCACGAAAATCAACTCCAAATGGGTCAAGGGTCTAAATATTAGACAAGAAACTATAAACCCTTAGAACAAAGAGCAGGGAATCCCCACTAACTGATTGGCCTGGGCCAACATTTTCTAAAGAGGACCCAAATAACAGAAGAAATAGAACCAACAGTTAACAAATTGGATCTCATAAAATTTGAGAGCTGCTGTTCAGCTAAAGATGTAAACGTATCAAAAAGACAACCCAAAGAATGGGAGAAAATCTTCACTAACTACACATCTGAACACAAAAAAATTAAAATCAAGGAGATAAACAGCCTATGGGCCGTGGCAGATAGACAATAACCATCCTGGAAATGGGACACTGACCCCTCCCTCACTGCTGTGTTGTACTCCTATTTTTCCATCTACCTTTGAGTCTCTTCTTATATTAAGATTTTCATTTAAACAGTCTTTTATCTTTGGCTAGGAGGTGACCTTCGATACCAATCAGGATGGAGCCAAGGACAGTACAGGAAAAGCAAAACTGAAAACAACAACAAAACCATAATTCATAATACCAAAGACCCTACATTAATCACCTGAAACCAGACCAGACAAATCACTCCCCTTCCTAAAGCTCAGAGAACCTAAAGATGGGGAGGGCCAACAATATGCAAGATATTACACACAAGTTAAGGCTGCAGTAGCCATAATCGGAATTTGCCAGATATGCACAATGGCTGACATTCCAATGACCTCCCAAAGTCTAGGATGGATGACAGGAGAGAAGGATTCAGGCAGTAATATCCTCATAGGCAAGGGATTAACTGTCATAATAGAGTTCCCATACTAATGGGGAGCCCAACACCGAGCTCTGGGCTATGCCACTGAGTCCTTACCCCTCACTAGGGTGGAGGACTCAGAGGGAAGTTTGGCATTCAAACAAAAGGATGCTCCAGAAGATAGCAGGGAAAAAATGTAAGGCACTGGGAGAAGGGCAGGAAGGGAGGAGGTGAAAAGAAGGGGAAAAGAGGGGACAATCCTAGAGGGGAATGGGAAGGTAGGAGGATGGGAAAGGATGGGTTCCTATTAAGCTTGTATGATTGGGAAAAAATAAAATGTGGGAGAAAAAGATAAAGTGAATAAAATGAAATGAAATGAAAAAGAAAAGAAAAGAAAATGAGCTATGGAATTTATCAGAACCTTTCCAAGGAGGGAATGAAATGTCTAACAAATACCTTAAAAAATGTTTCTCCTCCCTAGCCACCAGGGAAATGCAAATCCAAACTACTCTGAAATTTCATCTCACCTCAGTCAGGTTGTTGAAAATTCACAATACAAACAACACCAAATGCTGGAGAGGATATGAGGAGATGGGAACTCTAATACATTGCTATTGGGAATGCAGACTTGCACAAACACTCTGGAAATCAGGATAGTGGTTTTTAAAAAAGTTAAGAATTGAGGGCTGGAGAGGTGGCTCACGGGTTAAGCCTCTGCCTTGCAGGCGGAAGGTCCTGAGTTCGGATCCCAGATCCCACGTATAGACGCCAGGCGGAAGCGGGGTCGGCCTGCGCTTCTGGTGCTGGTAGGGCGGAGCCTGTGAATCCCAGGGCGGAGGAAGTGGAGGCGTCCATGGTGGTTCGCGAATTCGTCCGTGGTTCTACACACACACAGACACACGCGCACGCACATACACACGCATATGCACACAGTTGAATAAATAATAATAATAAAAAAAATTTAAAAAAGTTAAGAATTGAAATGCCATACCATTGAAATGCTATACCACTACTGGGATATAATCACCTGAAATGCATCATTTAACTGTAATAACATTAATACATCTGTATTCATTATAGCACTATTCACAATAGCAAAGTCATAGAATCAACCTAAATGCCCAATAATTGATGAATGAATAATGAAAATGTGTCATATATATATATATACAAAAAAAGAAAGAAATTTGCCACTGAATGAATGGAATTAAAAGAAGTTATTCTGAGCAAAATATTCCAAGTACAGGAAAACAGACATCACATGTTCCCCCTTATAAGTGGATCCTTCTTCCAAGCCCTCATAATGAAATACTCAAGGGAAAATCTCTGTAATACCCATTATAACTGCAAAGGATTTTAACTAGGAGAAAGAAGACCCTAAAAGAATGGAAACACAGTTCGATAGACACAACGACACTGTCAAGAAAGGCTTTTATGTAGCAGGACAACTGATATTATCTACTCCATTTTCCTTTCTGTTTACTTGTATTTGGACTGGTGGGAAGTACTGGTTGTGTATCCCCTTCATGGAGAGGGGACTGGTCATTTGTAAATAGGTACTTGGTAACATGGAGGCTGACCTTACACATTGTGTACAATTCTGTTCTTCTCTCTCCTTTAAGTCTCTTCTTTTTTTTTAATTTTATTATTTATTCAACTGTGCGCATGTGCATATGTATGTGCGTCGCGCGCGCACGTATGTGTGTGTGTGTGTGTGTGTGTGTGTGTGTGTAGAACCACGGACGAATTCGCGAACCACTATGGACGCCTCCACCTCCTCCTGCCCCGGGATTCACAGGCTCCGCCCTACCAGGACCAGAAGCGCAGGCCGCCCCTGCTTCCGCCTGGCGTCTATACGTGGGATCTGGGATCCGAACTCAGGACCTTCCACCTGCAAGGCGGAGGCTTAACCCCTGAGCCACCTTTTTATCTTGGGATAGGAAAGGACCTCAACATCCAGGCAGAATGTAGCCTCGTGTAATGCAAGAACAACAAAATTGACAACAGCTAACCATAATTCACAATAACAGTGATCTTACCAGGTTTATCTAGAAAAAGGCCAGCCAAGTCTCTTCCCATTCTATAGCTCAGGGAACTCTGGGGAACTTAAGGCAGGCCTGCACAATGGCTGACAAATCAACATGCCCCAATATACTGTAGAGAATCTAAGGGGAGATGGTTTCAGGCAGTACCTTACTATCAAGTTGTAAGGGAGTACCCATAATAGTAGTCCAAGGAGGGGTCTTCTACTTTGTCACCTAGGTATAAACCGCCACTAGAGTAGATGATTCAGAGAAAATCTTGGGGCTCATATAAGCAGATGGACATGTTGGGAGGGAACAGGTTGGATACACTGTGGATGGAGGGAAGGGGAAAAGAAAAAAGGGAAGAGGAGAGGGAAAGAGGGAAAGGAGGGAAGGAGGATAGTGAAGATACCTGCTCATTGAGCTTGTAAAGCTAGGAATTTTTTTAAAGAAATGGTAATTCCTTAAGAATCATTAAAAAAAAAGAAAAAGAAATGGCAGCATCCTGGTCACAGTAGGCATAATAGGGAAAATTTAAGTGAAGCCCTCATAATTGAGTAATCCAGAATGATTTCCCAAGTCATCTTGTGTCTCCATAGAGACATATACATTAAAAAGTATCATCCTGTACAAACACACACACACACACACACACACACACACACACAGTGACCAGCCTAGCTTGTGTGAAATTCATGTGTCAAAAAAAATATTTGGGTCAGAATAGAAATATTTGCCTTTGGGCATGTTACAGAGAAGGCTGTTTCAGTAACTTCTGTGTGTCATCATCAGTCATAGCTAGGGAAGTGTCCAGTTTGTTGCTGGCCCTTCGTCACTTGTGACCTGAACAGACTGGTTGAAGTTGCTGTTCTCTGCAGCTGTAAAGCAACATTCAGACCCAAGCGACTTAAGGGAAAAAGGGACATTTATTTTTCTTGGGGCTCTAGAAGGGAGACACAGTCCATTAGAATGGAAAAGGCAAGGCAGGGGCAGAAGTTAGAGGCAACTTGGGTTATGCCCTCATCATGGGGGCAGAGGGAGCAAGTGGCAACTGCAAGAGTAGACTGCTATTGGCAGCAGGGCTGGGCTACCCAATTTTAAGGTCTGCCTATGTGACATGCTTTCCCCCATCAAGACTCTACCTCCAAACATCAACATCAAAGAAAGGTACAAACACATGAATCTGGGGGGGACAAACTCACATTCAAATCATGAAACAGCATTCAAGGATCTGTTGGTCAATTCTAGAGAGTGCTTTAAGTTCTCCCTAGAGCAGCCCATCTACTTTGTGGTTCTGAGAAGCCTGCCATAGTGTACTTTGATTTATTCATTTCTACATGGCCTAAGTAAAGCCACCTAGGGACATGTTATTTGTTCTGTTTCCTCAGAGAATTGCTATCTTTGTGTGTGTGTGTGTGTGTGTGTGTGTGTGTGTGTGTGTGTGTGTGTGTGTGTAAGTTATTTGGGAAGATCATGGCACTTTTAAGAATTACTGGATGGATGTGAGCTAGGTCTCCTCTAACTTCTTCCAGCCAGCCCTGCTTTTTCTGCCTTGAAGAACTCTATCTTCTCTCTGGGACTGTAAGCTGAAAAAATCTTCCTTTTCTCTCTTTAATTAATTTGTTTTACTTTGGGTAATCTCTTACAGTAATAGATAACACTAACTAATACACATGGAGACTTGCATGAAAATCCAATTAATAAAATAAAATAGATGAATATTTAGATACTTGGGAAAAATATAGGCTGTTTCTCAAATACTTTTGAATGATTGGATCAACATTGGGAGATGAAGGAAATGGACAGGTGTGGAAATCTAAAAATAAATTAGGAAGTTATAGCAATTATCTGGATGTAAAATTGAAGAGTAATGAGATAAAATTATCCACACTTATCAAACACTCCATAATGAATGGTGGACTTATTGGCAGGAAATAAAAGCAAAAAAAAAATTGAAATTAATGTTTCCAAGTCGTTTACTGAGATTACAGTGATTGTTAAGTCATCATTTCAAAGTAGGCATTATAAATGAAAATTAATCTTCAAATTCAAATATTTAGTAATCCAGATTAATGTGCTGTTATCACTCAGGGAAGGATGGAAAAACCCGTAGTTAAGCCGAAGGACACAGAATGTAAAAGCAACATGAGGAAGTGGATCCGCCTGTAGCACATCTGAAGCTTAATGTGCTAAGCGCCAAATAGAACCATGAGAGCAGGTATTCACCCATCATGGAATACCTTCTTCATGAATGCCGGTAGTAAGAGCCAGAGCAAGACCTCACCTGTGCCCATTTCTCCTGTCCCCTGCTGCACTTCACACAATGATGTGTGCACTTCATGAAAACTCTGGGTACTTATTTACCTTTATCAACCATGGGTATCAGCACATACACAAGACGAATCTCCTTTCTCTGTCCCTACATTCTGGCCAAAAGAATGTCAGTCATTCCCAATCTCACCCGTGGAATGTGGTAGAAATGCAGACATGTCCCAATAAAGGCTGAGGATGTCCAAGTAGGTCTTGTGACAGGTGCCATCATTCCCTCTCTTCTGCATATGTAATTAGGCAAAAATGTCATCAGTTCTTAGGAATCAAGCCATTAGACTATTTAATCTGCTACCATATCATGAGCATCAGCTCTAACGATATAGAAAGTTAGAAATATTTGGACAGAAAGAGGGTCCTTTTGTTGATCTTAGTGGTAAAAACCAGTGCAAGGACAGACTGGTGGTTCCTGGTTCCAGTCTGAAAAGTGGGCAAGGGATCATTATATATAAGACTGTGCATATGATAATCGTCTAATGGAAAAAGAGTTATTTATTGACACATGGCTGTAGCTCAACATTCCTTGTGTAGACCCACAGATCAGGACACTCCCTATCAATTCTGTAACCTTTTCTCTAAGGTTCCCATTGCATGTAGTTATTTCTCCTGAGTTCTTTGCTGATCCATGCAGGAAAGCTGATATGTCTGCCATTGTAGATCCCACATTTTGTGGAGGTGTGTCGTGTCATAAATTAGATGATTGTTCCCTGTCAGCTTCACAGCATAGGGTTCTCATGTCTTTGCTAGCTGAGGACACTGGAAGAAGACGGTGTGCTAGTCAGTTTCATGACACACATCTTATACAGACTGTGCACGTGTTCCTTCTTTTATCCAGGATTCCCATACTGCACAAATGTTTTTAGTAATTAATTAATTTTGCCTCACACTCAGCTTAATTTTATTGGAGGAAGAAGCAAGAGAAATAGATATACAACTCCTATTTTGGATAGGGTTTACTGGGATAGAGAGTTAAGTGCATTCTGCCTATAGTGTAGTCTCTCTCAATTGCCTCTATCCTACTGAATCCATAATGGACAAATGTTAAAATGAAGGGGCTGCTCATGACATATAGTTCATGGTCTTTTCTATTGTAGCAGCCTGTAATGTGTAGCTCTCTCACCCCATGAATGATGGATGAAGTCATTTCTATCAGCAGCCTCGGGTGACTTTTACAAAGCTTTCAAACTCATAGGTATAGCAAATAACATTTGTTTCACTTTTTACTATTCCTTTTAGTTCTTTGCCCCTTCCTTCTATTTGATGTCCTATAATTTTAATGACATGAGATGTATCAGATACTTACAGATTCAGGAGAAGACTTGTTGGGAAGAAGAAAATGTGTATTGTAAAATGGAGAGAAGTGTGGAATTGGTGAGGATGTCAGAAATTCATTGTATTCATGTATAAAACTCTGAAGGAATAAAAAAACTATGTAAAGAGAACAGTCACTCTCCTTGTCATTTTAATTTTATTCTATCATGAAGGTTTGCTTGGATGTCTTATCTATTTTGTATTTGTATTAAATTCAAATATTTACATACATGTAAATCCCTTACTATCACTCTAATCACCATGTATTTATTTTGGTTGAATGGTAATTAGTATAAACTTGTTCCATCTACATTACCTTGTCTTTGAACATTCCATAGGCCTTTCTAATTTCACATAAATAAAATTTTTAATTTTCTTACTGGTTTTTCAATTTTTATGGACTAACCATTCCAGATAATTTTTGGTAATGGATGTCTTTGTTTTCCTCTGCCTCTAAATACTTGCTTTACTACTCTATGATTTCATTTTATTATTCAGTCCAAGTGACATGCATATGAATCTTATTGGCTAGACAGTTCATGCATTTTTATAATTTTAATTTTTCAAATTTTATACATTTCATAATTTAGTATCTTTAAATTTTTTTCTTCTGTGAGCCGCTTGTTCATCTTATATTTTGTTTCTCGTCATTTTAGGTATTTTTCATGAGCGTATAATTCTTATATATTATTTTACCATGATCAGTTTCCTAATGAAATTCATATATAAGTTTTTTACACAGTTCTTCCACATTAATCTTCCATTACCTACATTCATGGCTCTCTTCTTACCCCTTTTCCAACTTATTGTTACTTTCGCATTTCTTACAGTGTGGTGGTTCACTTTGACCCCCGTTGTAGTCAGGTATCTGGACTTAGACATTATCAACTTGAAAACACAGCTCTAGGTGGGATTAATTGAGGTAGGGGAATGCATCCCGTGGCCTGGAGTTCTTGTATGAATAAAAAGAAAGTGAGCTGAACACCGGCATTCATCCTTCACTACTTTCTGACCATTGATGCCTGCCACATGGACATCAACTTGGAAGGCTGCCTTGCCTTCAGCTCTGTGAATAGGTGTATCTCTTTGAACTGGAAAAAGGATAAAGCATCCCTCCCTTAAGCTGCTTCTTGTCAATTCTTTAATCTCAGTGATGAGAAAGACAATCCCCCCAAACTCCACCTGTGTTTAGGGTGATGGTCCTTCTGTACATGATAGTCTCATTATTAGCACCTATGCAAGCATTGTTAAACCAGCATTTTCTTAATATTCACCATGAGATTGAAGTAAAAACTTTCCAAACTTAAATCCTTATAAAATAGATGTTGAAAAATGACAATCAAGTTAGGAAGATGGCTTAGGGGTTAAAATCTTTGCCTCCTAAGTAAAAGTACCTGATTTTGGGTTCTAGATCGCACAAAAAATGTTGGATAAAAATGGTGGCAGTCTGCACTTCTGACTTTGGTAGGGAGAGCCTGGGAAACCCCAAAGAAAAGTAATAAATTAATATGGAACTAGAGCAATCCAGGATAACTCTGAAAGTCACCCTTAGGCCTCTACAGGGACACAGTGTAAACTCTTTCACACACCCCACACCCCAACACCCATACACACACCTATACATCTACCCCTATACATTGGTCATGATATGCAAATATGTTTTCAAAATTAGGGAAAAGAAGAAGTGAAGTAAATATGGGGGTGTCAGAGAACACACTGATCAGCAGAATAGTTCTAGAAATGAAGATATCCATGACCCACATTGTTTGCCATTCCCAGTTGCCACAAGTAACAACACTTTGTCACCGGGGCATGGGATGTGGAGGGAAGCAGTCACTGTTCACAGCAATGTCCTATTTCACAAAAGCACAAACTCAGGATGCTTGCCTCATTAATTCACTGAGTTGAACTATAAGGAAAACCCTGAGGTGACTAGTACCCCACATCTGAGGCTGTGCAGAAATTATGAAACCACAGTGAAGAGATTATATGTTCTAGTCTGTAACCCTTAGAGGCACAGAGCATCGCTGGCACAAATAGATGATATACCAATCATATTGGCAAGAATGAGTAAATATCTACATAAATCATGACTAAATTGGTGAAGTGTGCACATCTCTAGAGGCATCATGAATCTTATACTGATGGAAGAATCCTCAACAGCTCTTCAAGAGACACTCTCATCTTCTCAGAACTGAGCATGTGCTACTGGTCTGTGTTACATCTCTAAAAGATGTGCTTCAGCCCCAGGCAGAGGTGACTATCAAACATGGGGAACTCTAAGATGGAGCATTATAAGAAGAGCAATTGAATCTGGCTTCAAACCCTGTGCATGCGAAGTAAAGAGATGAAAACAAAGTATTCTCAGAGCTGTTTGAAGGAGCACACAGCCAGAAGTTAAAGACAGGATTAAGTAAGGGGAGGCCCTGGATGATGTGCTTGGAGAACAGGACAGGATACACAGAACACACCTGTCCATCTACAGAGCTCTTGGGCATTACTCATCAAGATATTGGGACTGAAATAGACATGAAAATGTCACTCCACATTTAGAATCTCAATGAACATCATCTTTCTCCACAGGTTCCTGTTGTATGTATAGGTTGAAAAACAAATCATATTTTTATTTTCATTTTTTTCTTGTTTGAATCTCCTAAAGCACTTAGGTTCTGTGAGAGGAAATGTTGGAAAAAAGAAATAAAAGTCAGAGTTAGAAGTCTGAAAATGTCTGCTAAGCTCTAAACCTGAGCTTCACTGAGTTGCTGCAGCTTCCAGATAATCACATGTCATAGGGTGGTGCATTCCACCTGTCTTATTACTGTTACTGAACGGAGACGTTGTATTAGTCAGGTTCTCTAGCAATGCAGAATTGTCACAATGAATATAATATAGGGAATGTATTGAGTCGGCTTATAGTATGCCAACTATGCCTGCTAGTAGCCGAGGTACACCAACGATGGCTGCTGGTACCAGAGGTAGTTCAACGATGGCTGAAGGCTGAAGAATTCCTAGAGTCTTTAGTCTAGGCAATGATGATTTGGAGGTGTGGAAGGCTAGAGGGTCAAAAAAACCAGGCAGCCAAAAGGAAGAGTGATTTCTAGTACAGGTGCAATAAGGCATCTGTTCTCTTTGGTGGTTCCTTTTTATATGATGCAGTACTGGGAGGATCCTAGGAGAGCTTTGGAGATTCTGATAGGATCTATGGTGGGTACAATCCTATTAAGTGGTCTCAGCTGATCCTTACCAGAAGTGGTCTCAGCCCATCTTAGTTAATACAATGTGTGTCAAGTTGACACCCAAGCTTAACTATCACAAGTCCACCCCTTGTCAACTTGACACCAAATCACATTTCCTTAGGCCATTAAAAAAATCTCTAAATAAAAATAGTAAGATTCTTAATTCCACCTAACATAACTATCCACGTACAACCACACACATTATTTTTTACAAGATTAATTACAATGCCCCTTGAGAAATGCTTAGCCTTTAGTGTCCCATAACACAATATCACAATGTAGATTACAACATTTCATCACATAACTACAGATTACATTACATTACATAACACAAATATCTTCTTAGAGTATGTTCACATGCACAAGTCTATTCTTGACAGTCTAGACCAGGAACACTCATGGCAAATTAGAACCCTCATTTCTGTAATTGGTTATGTGGCCTTAGGTGGTATTTATAACTACCTTCTTCTACAACCCATTCTGTATTTCCTCCACCTTCACCAAGCACTTCTGCAGTCTGTGACTCTTTTCCTGGAGGGGTTACCCATAACTTCATTCCTGGAGGATCTGGATCATTTACTGTCCTTCCTGTGTTGGGCTGCTGTAAATTTCCATTGACCTTAATTACTGGACATGGTAACACCAAGAGATGCCCTAGTGGATCTCCTGCACTCCAGACATACTCGTCTTTACCGCCAATGTGGAGAACCAGTCCAATTTTCCCTTGGTAGTTTGGGTCAATCACCCTTCCTAACACAATTCCTTTCTTAGCCTGTTGGCTCAAGGGCATCAGAAATCCAAAATAACTAGGAGGAAGCTTCAGCTTCTAGGTCAAAGGAATAGTTGCTGTGTCTCCTGGCAGAAGCATTCTTTGCTCTCAACCCAAAACTTCTAAAGCAGTAGAATACAGGCTTGCGAGAAGAGGAAGCAAAAATTTTCCTAATGGGTCATTAGACGTGATAGTAAGAGGAGCTATTCCTGTTTCTACCCCTTGATTCCTGGACCCGTGAATCCTGGCTATAGGAGACACAGTACCATATATTGGACGCTGGTTTATGGCATCTACTGTCTTCTGGAGAATTCTGCCCCATCCCTCCAAACTATTAACACCTAATTGACACTGTAATCGTGTGTATAAAAGGCCATTCCACAATTCTATCAAGCCAGCTGCTTCAGGATGGTGAGGAACATGGTAAGACCAATGAATTCCATGGTCATGAGCACACTGCAGTGCTTCTTTAGCTGTGAAATGAGTTCCCTGGTCAGAAGCAATGCTTTGAGGAATTGCATGATGGTGGATAAAACATTCTGTAAGTCCCTGGATGGTAGTCTTGGCAGAAGCATGACGTGCAGGAAAGGCAAATCCATATCCAGAATAAATATCTATCCTGGTAAGAACAAAGTGCTGCCCTTTCCATCTTGGAAGTGGTCCAATGTAGTCAACCTGCCACCACATTGCTGGTTGGTCATCCTGAGGAATGGCTCCATATTGGAGACGTTGGTCTCTGCTGCTGCCAGATTTGGCACTCAGCAGCAGCTGTAGCCAGGTCAGCCTTGGTGAGTGAAAGTCCGTGTTGTTGAGCCCATGCATAACCTCCATCTCTGCCACCATGTCCACTTTGTTCATGGGCCCATTGGGCAATGACACGAATGGCTGGGGAAAGAGACTGATTATCCACAAAATGGGTCATCTTATTCATCTGATTATTGAATGTTTTTCTGCTGATGTCATCTTTTGATGAGCATTTACATGAGACACAAATATCTTTGTGTCCTTTGCCCATTGGGAGATGTCTATCCGCATGCTTCTCCCCAGATGTCTTTCTCACCAATTTTCCAATTATGTACCTTCCAAATCCCTGACCATCCTGACAAACCACTGGCTGCAGCCCATGAATATACAGTCACACATCTGGCCATTTATCCTTCCAGGCAAAGTGTACAACCACATGCACTGTCCGAAGTTCTGCCCATTGTGAAGATTTCCCTTCTCTGTTACCCTTCAGGGTTGTTGCAGAAAGGGGTTGCAGTGCTGCAGCTCTCCACTTCTGGGTGGTACCTGGATATCAAGCAGAACCATCTGGGAACCAGGCCCTAGTCTTCTCTTCTTCAGTCAGTTGATCATAGGGTATATCCCAGGAGGCCATAGATGCATGCATGGGAATAGGCATTGCAATGGGCTGAGGAGCTATAGGCATTTAGGCAACTTCTTCATGCAGCTTGTTTGTGCTTTCAGGACCCACTTGGCCCTAACTCGTATGTACCATATCCATTTGATAATAAATTGCTGCTGTGCTTGTCCAACTTTATGGCTTGCTGGGTCAGATAACACCCAACTCATGATGAGTAACTCAGGTCGCATGGTAACTTAGTGACCATTGTCAGACTTTCAGTTTCCACTAAGGCCCAATAACAAGCCAAGAGTTGTTTCTCAAAAGGAGAGTAATTTGTCTGTGGATGATAGTAGATAGTAGGGCCGTGCTCTAAAATCCCAAGGGTCTCTTCTGTTATTCACCTATGAGAGCCTGCCAGAGACTCCAAACAGCATCTCTGTCTGTGACAGATACTTACAGTAACATTGGGTCTGCTGGATCATATAGTCCAAGTGGCAAGGCAGCCTGTATAGCAGTTTAAACCTGCCGAAGAGCCTTCTCTTGTTCTAGACCCCACTCAAAGTTTGCAGCTTTCTGAGTTACTTGCTTTATGGGCCTAAGTAACACCAAAGTGAGGAATGTGCTGCCTCCAAAATCCAAACAGGCCCACCAAACATTGTTCTTCTTTCTTAATGGTGGGAGGGGCTAGATCCAACAACTTATCCTTTACCTTAGAGGGGATATTGCTACATGCCCCACACCACTGAACTCCTAAAAATTTTACTGAAGTATAAGGTACTTGGATTTTGGTTGGATTTATTTCCCATTCTCTGTTGCGCATATGCCTTACCAACAAATGCAAAATGCTTGATACTTCCTGCTCACTTGGTCCAATCAGCATAATATCATCTATATAATGGACCAGTGTTATACTTTGTGGAAGAGACAAGTGATTAAGATCTCTACAAACCAAGTTATGGCATAGGGCTGGAGAATTAATATACCCTTGAGGTAACACTGTAAATGGCCTTGCCAACTGAAAGCAAATTGCTTCTGATGATCTTTATGAATAGGTTTGGAGAAAAAAAGCATTTGCAACATCAGTGGCTGCATACCAAGTACCAGATGTGTTGGTCTGCTCAAGCAAAGAAACCACATTTGGTACAGCAGCTGCAATGGGAATCACGACTTGATTAAGTTTGCAATAATCTACCGTTATTCTCCGTGATCCGTCTGCACAGGCCAAATGGAGAGTTAAAAGGAGAGTTGGTAGGAACCACCACTCCTGCATCCTTGAAGTCCTTTATAGTGGCACTAATTTCTGTAATTCCTCCAGGGATATGATACTGTTTCTGATTCACTATTTTCCTTGGTAGAGGCAATTCTAAAGGCTTCCATTTGGCCTTCCCAACCATAATGACTCTCACTCCACATTTCAAGGAACCAATGTGTGGGTTCTACCAACTTCTAAGTATATCTATACCAGTTATACATTCTGGCACTGGGTAAATAACCACTGGATGAATTTGGGGACATACTAGACCTACTGTGAGTCGAATATTAGCCAAAACTCAATCAATCACCTGACCTCCATATGTCCCTACTTTAACTGGAGGGCCACAATGCTTTCTAGGGTCTCCTGGAATCAATATCAACTCAGACCCAGTATCTAATAGATCCTGAAATGTCTGATTATTTCCTTTCCCCCAATGCCCAGTATCTCTAGTGAAAGGCCTTAGGTTCCTTTGTGGAAGGACAGGAGAAAGACTAATATTAAAACTTTTTGCTATGGTGCCAAGGTCCTTCCTTAAAGGGACCCAGCCTTCCCTTCCTTCAAGGGATTCTGGATCTGTAAACTGGCTCAAAATCTGGAAATTGGTTGACAGGCCATGATTCTCTGCTGCTATGATAATTCAAGGCAGCTTTACCTTCATTTCTGTTAGATTTTTTCTGCTTGTACAGGTCAAATAAGAACTTTGTAGGCTTCTTATCTATTTTACTTTTGGGGACACTATGGTTGATTAGCCAATGCCAAAGGTCTAAGCGCATGAAAACTTCATAAGTACTGTTCTGTCTGTGCTGTACATTATGGTTAGTATACTTATTTTACTATTGATGATTTAATGCTGCCACTTGAGCCCTATTACACAGATGTCATGTGTGCCTCTACTACTTTTCATTCTACTGTGTGATCTAAACACTTTGCCCTGGGGAACTCTCTGCATCTGAGGATCTCTGCCCAATTCATAAACAAAGGCTGGACAATTAGTCTGAAGCTCATCCTCCAGAGTTCTGGGATTATCATTTCACCCATCCCCAAGAATGTCAGAGTACCATGGAGATTTGTATGTCATCATCTTCATTCTCAAAATTGTCTCAATACATTATTTATATGAGCATCAGCTGAAATGACTTAATTTGTTTTCATCTAAAGAATATGTGTAATAAAGGAATCATACTAAGCAGACCACTGCAGATCTACTGGAAATTTTATTGTCCAATGTCCAAGATGAGAAACAGCAGCCCTTGTAAGCCCATACATGGAAAGCAACAACCAAAACTGCATGCTTTCCCCATTATCTGTAATTTTCTTAAAATCATGATATATCTAGGGGCTGGAGAGGTGGCTCAGGGGTTAAGCCTCCGCCTTGCTGGCGGAAGGTCCTGAGTTCGGATCCCAGATCCCATGTATAGATGCATGGCGGAAGCAGGGACAGCCTGAGCTTCTGGTCCTGGTAGGGCGGAGCCTGTGAATCCCGGGGCAGAAGGAGGTGGAGGCGTCCATGGTGGTTCGTGAATCGTCCTTGGTTCTACACACACACAGATACACACACACACACACACAGACACACACACGCACGCACATACACATGCAAATGCGCACAGTTGAATAAATAATAATAATAATAATAAATTTCATTTAAAAAAAGGGGCTGGAGAGATGGCTCAGGGGTTAAGCCTCTGCCTTGCAGGCAGAAGACCCTGAGTTCGGATCCTAGACCCTATGTATAGACGCCGGGCAGAAGCGGGGAGTGGCCTGCGTTTCTGGTCCTGGTAGGGCGGAGCCTGTGAATCCCAGGGCAGAATAAACAAGGAGGAGGTGGAGGCGTCCATGGTGGTTCCCGAATTCATCCGTGGTTCTACACACACACATACATACACACACCCGCATACATGCACAATTGAATAAATAATAAATAATAAAAAAATTTTAAAAAATCATGACATATCTGTAAATTCCCGGAATAAATCCAAATCTGGACTCATGATTTCTCAGCAATATGATTACGTCCAAGATGTTAACTATCACTTTGTTAAAAAAAAGACCTTCTCTGATCAAGTCAGAAAGCAGACCTCTTGTGTAAGCATCCATTTGTAGAAGACCATGTGACTACATGTCCATTTAGCAATCTGTATTAAATTCTCCTCTAAGACCTATGATGTTCCCAGATAAAAGCTTCTGCCTGGTTTTCCGAGTCTGCCTATTCCTGTCTTGGACATTGGACATTAAAATTCCCATTGGATCTGCACGAAGTCTGCCTGATATGGGCCCTTTTTTATTTCTTTATTTCACATGTAACTGAGAATGCTTGAGGCAATGCACTTGTCATTTCAAATGATGTTCATACAAATAATGTATTGAGACATTCATAAGATCAAATATAATGTCATTCGTATACAAGACACAAATTACCTTCTGAGGAGCAGGACTCAGATCTCAAAATATGCTAAAGGTGTTCGTGTGCAACCCTTTTTTTCTCTGCCAGTCTCTCTTGCATTTTCTTGTGTTTCTGCATGTGTGGCCTGCTGAGTTTTATCTGTGTTGCCTTTGATAGCAGATGTCTGAGTATTTGCTGAATGTGAATGATATATATCAGTGTGTGTATCATCTTCTTGCCACTTCTCCCAACAAAATTGATGAAAACAGTGGATCAACTAGTAGCGATTCATATGTAGAGTCGATGAAGACTGAAAAAGATGAAGCAATAGGTGTGTACTCACTGATGAGCTCATCAGGATCCTACAGATATCTAATTCCGAACCCATGGTCACATGATTGGTCACATTCCCTGGTCAACTTTAGTGGGATGTGAAACAAAATGAAGTTATACAGATGTGGAAGGAGGCAGAGGGAAAAGGGAGGATGTGAGGAAAGCCACCAGAATAGAGCTCTTGCTGGAATCAGATAGTCAATAAGTAAAATTTATGAATAAACCTTTAAGAGACAAAAAAGGAAACCATTTGCATTAGACACTGGTATTGACAACTGAAAGCTCTGAGCTCTGGATACAGTTGTGAGAAACTCATAGCTGAGTTTAGCCCCAAGTAAGCCTATAGGACATTGTGCAACTGATAGAAAAGCCCCAGCCCATAGCGAGCAGGTCTTGTCTCTGGAAAAGAGAGTATGATGAAGGGAAGTGGTTGAGAAAGTTGGTATCCTTCTGTTTACTTGGCCAGATATGCTAGTCTTGTAAGTAAGTATTGTTCCTTTTAGCAGTCCTGTGCAAATGGTATGGACCTTTATGGTGTGTTATGCACTGTCCTGCCATGGTGGACAACTACTTACCATTTGTACCTTCTTCCTCAGAGACCTGTCCACTTGATTCATTTGTCTATTTATGAGGTGGTGCTGCAGTTACTCTGTATGTTGCCGATGAACTCACAACCAATCAGCTTAAGAGAATAAGAGGATTCGTTTTGTCTTATGATAGTCTGTGATACAGACAGACAAATACACACACACACACACACATTAAAAAAGGTGAACAAGAGTATCATTGAAGGCCAAAAAGTGCCCTATATGTCTGGAAAATGATATTCTCAGAGACTGTAAATTTGTTGAACAAAAATCACACACAGTCCTGGACTGGAGAGATAGTTCTAGGGTTAAAGTCTTGTCTTGCAAGTAAAACGACCTGATCCCTATGTCTTGGATCCCTATGTCTCATATAAAAAATGCCCACTATGTGGAAATGACTGTGGCCTGTACTTCTTGCCTAGAAGGCAGTACCTGGAAAACTATAGAGTAATGCAATAGGGGGGAAGAGCAATCCAGGCTTATTCCAGACGATACCCTTGGACTGCCACAGGCACAAACATTCAAGTGCCTTCTTCTACACACACACACACACACACACACACACACACACACACAGATACACACAAACACACCACAAAATGAAAAGAAACTCACAGTGCCAAGCATGGACTCCTCCCAAATAGACTGCTGTTCTGGAGGTCCTTTAGGACTCATGAACAGTGGACACTCATGAAACAGGTGTTGCTGCAATGTCTGCCAGAGTGATGTAATAAGGTGCTATGGCTAAAGGCACCACATTCATCGCTTGCAGGATATGAAGAAATAAAAATGGGACTTAGTGGGAGACTCCCTTCTCTAAAGGCTGCCTTTCAGTTGTAAGGGGGGCATCTGTCAGAAACAGTCTGATTCTGTGATGATTCTTCATCCTATAAAAGTACCTGTTGGTGCAATAGTGGTATGACTGTCTTGGGTAAAATCAACAGCTTTCTGATGAAATTTAAGGTCTATTCAACAGAATGTAGTTCATGTCTGGCACTATAAACCAGGACAAAATAAATCCACCTGTTACTGGGGAGATCATAGGCCCCAGAGAGAAGTTACTACTAATGTAGATGTGTAGGTGTGTATATGTGTATGGATGTGTGTAAAAAAGGGCACTGTGTATGCCTGTGAAGGCCCAAATAACATCTGGAGTGATATGCAGTCTCTAGATAACAACACAGAAGTATACCATCACCTAGCATCACAGAATGCTGGGCAGTGACCCCTCCCACTTTTCTTTATTGTCACTGTTGAGGCTATCATGAAACCATGAACTTGAGATCTCAGTGATGAGGCTGTGGTGTCATAGCAAGGCTAGGTAGGATGTCCAGCGTCACTAATGTTATGATATCAGAGGTTAGCCTGATATGTCACAGTGAGGCTGATTTCAGAGGTGAGGCTGTGAAGTCACAGTGAGGCAATGATGACAGAGTTGAGGCCATAATGCCACAGTGAGGCTATGATACCACTGTGAAGCTGATATCACTATAGGACTGTGACATCACAGAGAGATTGTGATGTCATGAGGCTATAATGTCACAGTGTTGCCGTGATGTCACAGTGAAGCTGTGAGGTGAGTTGTTAGGCTGTGATTTAAGAAGTGAGATACAAGGCTGAGATGTCGCATTGACAATGTGATATAATTGATGAGCCTGTGATGCCATAGTGAGATTATGATGTCACCATAAGGATATTGTGTCACTAGTGAGGCTGTCATATCAGGGTGAGTCCGTCCAATCAGTGTTGAGGCTGCGATGTCACAGTGAGGTTGTGATGTCTGTAGTGAATGTACTTTCACAGGGAGACTATGTCATTGTGATGTTTTGATGGCACAGTATGGCTGTGATGTCATAATAAGTCTGTGATATTGTGAGACTGTGATGTCACTGGCGAAGTGATATCACAGTGAGGTTGTGATGTCAAGAGTGACACTGCGGTGTCATGGGGAGGCTAGGATGTTTCAGTGAGCCTGTGAAATCAGTGGTGAGGTTGTGTTGTGAAAGTGAGGATTTTATGTCACTGTGAACCTGTGATGTCACAGGGAATTGGTGATATCACCGTAGAGGCTGTGAGGTCACAGTGGAGGTTGTGAAGTCACAGTGAAACTGTGATATCAAAGGCAAGGCTGATGTTACAGTGAAACTATGATTTCAGTGATGATGGGGTGATGTCACATTGAGGCTGTGATGTCACAGTGATGCTATGTCAGAGGTGTGTATGTCACCATGAGCCTATTATTTCAGTGGCAAGGTATTTGTCACAGTGAGTGTATGATGTCAAAGTAATTCTGTGATCTCACTGTCAGGTTGTAATGTTACAGTGAGTTTGTGAGGACACAGTGTGGCTATGATGTTGTGATGTCATTGGAGAGGTTTGATGGCATAAGGAGACTGTAATATTAGTGGTGAAGCTGATGTCACAATTAGGCTGTGATGACACAGGTAAAGGTGAGAAGTCATAATAAGACTGGAATGTCAGTGGTGAGAACGATGATAGTGAGTCTATAATGGCACTGGTGAGGTTTTGACATCAGTGACGAAACTATTACGTCAGTGACACTGGTGAGGCTGTGATGTCAAACAGTGTATTGTCACTGGTGTGGCACTGATGTCAGTATTCTGACTAATGTCAGTGCTGATGCTGAAGTCACAAGTGAGGCTGTGATCTCACTGGGGAGGCCTTGATGTCACACTGTGGCTGTGATGCCACTGTGAAGCTTAGATGTCACTCTGGGCTGTCATGTTACATGAGGTAATATCATTTTGGAAGCTGTGAGGTCACAGTGAAGCTGTGATGTCCGTGAAAATACTTGTCAAAAAGAGGCTATGATGTAACAGATGAGTCTCTGGTGTCAGTGGGCAGGCTGTGAAGTCATTGTGTGAGTGTGATGTCGCAGAGAGGCTCTGATGTCAGGGCTAATTCAGTGAGATGTCAGTGAGGCTGTAACATCAGGGGTGATGCTTGGATTTCATAGTGAGGTTAGCACATCAGTGGTGAATTTGTGGCGTCACCCTGAGGCTGTGATGTCAGAGGAGAGGCTGTGATGTCAGAAGTGATGCTTATGTCAGTGATGTGACTGAGATGTCACAGTCAGGCTGGGATGTTACTGGTGAAGCTGTGATGCCACAGTGAGGCTGTGGTGTCACTGTTGAGACTGTCATGTGACCGTGAGCCTGAGATGTCAGTGATGAGACTGTGATGCCATAGCAACACTAGGCAGGGTGGCTGTGATGTCACTGATGCTATGATTTCAAAGGTTGTCCTTTTATGCCACAGTGAGGGTGAGATGAGATGTTACAGTGGAACTGTGATGTCAGAAATGAGGCTATAATGTCACAGTATGCTATAACTGTGAAGCTGTGATATCACTATGAGGCTGTGCCATAACAGAGAGGTTGTCATGTCATAGCGAATCTGTGAGGTCACTGTGAAAGATGTGATGTCAGTTACAAGGCTTTTTTCCCCGTGAGGCTATGATGTAACAGGTGACTCTATAATGTAACAGGTAAGACTGTGAGGTCACAGTGAGGGTGTGAGGTCACTGTGAGGCTGTTATATCTGTGGGAAGATTGATGACAGAATGAGCCAGTAATGTAGCATGGGAGGGTGTGGTGTCACTGTTTATGATCTTAAAAGTTGTCACTGCTGAAGCTGTCACATCACTATGAGCTTCTCCTATCTGTGGTGAGGCTGTGGTGTAATGGTAAGGCTAGATAGGATACCAGTGGTGAGGCTGTGATGGCACAATGTGGCTGTGAAGTCACCATGAGGCTGTGATGTCACAGTGCAGCTGTGAGGTAAGTGATTAGGCTGTAATATCAGAAATGAGACTGATGTGAGAGATGAGGCTGAGATGTCACGTTGATGTGATAGAACTGATGAGATTGTGATGCCATATTGAGGTTATGATATCACCATGATGCTGTGGGTTCACTGCTAAGGCTCTAATATCACAGTAAGAATGTTCTATCAGTGGTGAGGCTGTGATGTCACAGTGAGACTGTGCTGACACAGTAGGGCTGTGATGTCACAGTGAGGTCCTGATGAAAAAGTGATGTTGTGATGTCATTGGAGAGATTTTGATGTCACAGTGAGCCTGTGATGTTAGTTGTGAAGGTGATGACACAATGACTCTCCCCTCTGTCTCTTCTCTTTCTCTTCTCTCTTTCTTCTCTCTCTTCCCCCTTTCTCTCATCTCTCTCCCCTCTGTCTCCCCCCTATCTCTACCCAGGTGAGGCCGTAATGTCACACTGATGCTATGTTGTCACTGTGAAGGTTGTATGTAACTGTGTGCTGTCATGTCACTGTGAGGTAATAACACGCTAGAAGCTGTGATGTCACAGTGAGGCTGTTATGTCAGTGGCAAGAATGAAGCCACAATGAGGCTATGATGAAACAGGTGAGCCTGTGGTGTCAGTGGGCAGGCTGTGAGGTCACTGAGCTTTGAAGTCACTATGAGTCTGTGACTTCGCAGAAAGGTTGTCACAGTGAGGTTGTGAGGTCACTCAGGAAGATGTGATGTCAATGGCAAGGCTGATTTCACCATAAGGCTGTGATGTAACTGGTGAATCTATGATGTAACAAGTTAGACTGTGAGATCACAGTGATGTTGTGAGGTCACTGTGAGGTTGTGATGTCTGTGGGAAGATTGACATCACAATATGGCAGTGATGTAACATGGGAATCTGTGATGTCAATGGTGATGCTGTGATGTCACAGTGAGGCTGTGATGTCACTTTGAAGGTTGTAGGTCACTGTGGGCTGTCATGTCACCATGAGGTGATATTACTGCGGAAGCTGTGATGTCACAGTGAAGCTGTGATGTCAGTGGCAAGCCTGATGTAACAATGAATGTATGAGGCAACAGGTGAGCCTGTGGTGAGAGTGAGCTTGCAGTGAAGTCAATGTGAGGCTGTGATGTAGCAGTGAGGTTCTAATGTCAGGGCTGATCTTATGAGATGTCAGTGAGGCTCTGATGTTACGTGTGATGTTTGGATTTCACAGTGAGGTTAGGAGGTAAGTGCTGAGGCTATGCAGTCACACTGAGGCTGTGATGTCAGAGTAGAAGCTTTAATGTCACTGTGAGGCTATGTCAGAGGGGTATATGTGATGTCATCATGAGGCTATTATGTCAGTGGCAAGGCATTTGTCACAATGAGTTTGTGAGGTCACAGTGAGGCTATGATGGCACTGTCATGTAGTAATGTCACAGTAAGGGTGTGAGGAGACAGTGTGGCTATAATGATACAGTGAAGCTCTGATGACACAGCAATGTGATGTCATTGGAGAGGTTTTAATGGCACAGTGAGGTGGTGATGATAGTGGTGAGGCCCATCTCACAATGAGGCTGTGATGTCATTGTTGAAGGTATAATATTAGCCTGAGGTTGTGAAATCACAGTGAGGCTGTGATATCAATGGTTATACACTATGACATTACAGTTCGGCTCTGATTTCAGTGGTTAGGCTGTGATATTAGAAGAGAGGTTAATGTCATTGATGATGCTGAGATGTCACAGTGAGGCTGGGATGTTACTGGTGAGGCTGTGAAGCCACAGCTGGCTGTGGTGTCACTGTTGAGGCTGTCATGTGACCATGAGACTGAGATGCCAGTGATGAGGCTGTGGTGTCATCGCAAGGGTAGTCAGAATATCCATGGTGTCACTGATGCTGTGATTTCAGACGTTAGCTTGTAATGTCTCAGTGATGCTGTGATGTCAGAAGTGAGGCTGTGATATCACAGTGAGGCGCTGATATCAGAGGTGAGGGTATCATGCCACAGTGAGGCTGTTGATATTACTGTGAAGCTGTGTTATCACTGTGAGGCTTTGACATCACAGAGAGATTGTGAAGTCACAGTGAGGCAGTGACATCACTGAGGAAGTTGTGATGCCAGGGGCAATACTGATTTCACCATGGGGCTAACATGTAACAGATGAGTCTATGATGTAACAGTTTAGACTGTGAGGTCACAATGAGGCTGTGATATCTTTGGAAAGTTTGATGTCACAATGAGACAATGATGTAACGTGAGCTGTGGTGTCACTGTTTCTGATGTCAAAGGCTATGATGTACTACTGAGGCTATCACATCGTGTGAGCCTATACTATCTGAGGCTATGATGTCCTAGTAAGTCTATGTAGGATACCATTAGTGTAATGTCACAGAGTGGCTGGGATATCACCATGAGGCTTTGATGTCATAGTGAGGCTGTGATTTCACAGTAAGGCTGGGTTGGTACATTGTGGCTGTGATGCCACAGTGAGGTTGTGATGTCACAGTGAGGTTGTGATGTCAACACTTACAGTGTTTTCACAGGAAGACTATGTCATTGATGAGGCTGTATTGTCACTGGTGAGGCTCTAATGTCACAGTGAGTTTATTGTGTCAAACTGAGACTGAGATGTTACAGTGAGGCTATCATGTTAGTGATGCTTTCATGGCATGGTATGGCTGTAATGGCACAATGAGGCTGTGATGTCCCTGTGATGTTGTGACATCACTAGGAAGTTGTATTGTCACAGTGAAGTTGTGATATCAATAGTGACACGGTGGTGTCACAAGGAGTCTGTCATGTTTCAGTGAACCTGTGAGGTCACTGGTGAGTCGATGGTTCCACAGTGAGGCTAGATAAGTTGTCAGTGATGAGGGTGTGATGTCATATTGAGGCTATGAATTCAGAGGTGAGCCTGTGATGTCACAATGTTGCTGTGATGAAATAGTGAAGTTGTGATGTCACAGTGATATTGTGGTGTCAGTAGTGACTGTGATTTCACCGGGAGACTATGTCATTTTTGAAGTTGTATTGTCCCTGGTATGCCTCTAATATCACAGTGAATGTATTGTGTCCAACTGAGGCTATAATGTCAGAGGTGAAGGTTTATGTCATAGTGATGCTTTGATGTCACAGTATGGCTGTGATGTCACTGGGGATGTCATGGTGTCACAGTGAATTTGTGATGTCAATAGCGACACTGTGATGTCACAGGGAGGCTGTCATGTGTCATAGAACCTGTGAGATCACAATTAGGCTGTGATGTCAGTGTCAAGACTGATGTCACAATGCGATTATGATTTAAAAGGTGAGCCTGTGAGGCTGAAGAGGTGGCTCAGGGGTTAAGCCTCCGCCTTGCAGGCGGAAGGTCCTGAGTTCAGATCCCAGATCCCATGTATAGACGCCAGGCGGAAGCGGGGGCGGCCTGCGCTTCTGGTCCTGGTAGGGCGGAGCCTGTGAATCCCGGGGCAGAAGGAGATGGAGGTGTCCATGGTGGTTCGCGAATTCGTCCGTGGTTCGACACACACACACACACAGACACATGCACGCACACACATACACACGCATATGCACACAGTTGAATAAATAATAATGACAAAAAAATTAAAAAAAAAAGGTGAGCCTGTGGTATCACTGGGGAAAGGTGGTCACTAAGGCTGTGATGTCACAGTGAGTTTCTGATGTCAGGGCTGATTCTTTGAGATGTCAGTGAGGCTGTGATGTCAGGGGTGATACTTCGATTTCACAATTAGGTTAGGACATCAGTGGTGAGGCTGTGCAGTCACACGGAGGCTGTGATGTAACAGTAGAGGATGTGATGTCACTGTGAGGCTTTCAGGTGACCATGAGGTTGTGCTATCACAGTGAGGCTGTGATATCAATAGTGATAGACTATGACATCAAAAATTGGCTAAGATTTCAGTGGTTATGCTGTGATGTCAGAAGAGAGGGTGATGTCAATGGTGAGGCTGAGATGTAACAGTGAGTCTGTGATGTTTCTTGTGAGGTTGTGATCCACAGTGAGGCTATGCTGTTACTGTTGAGTTTCACAAGGATGTCTGTGTTGTCACTGATACTATGACTTCAGAGGTCAGCCTGATATGTCTCAGCGAGGCTATAAAGTCAGGGGAGAGGCTGTGATGTCAGAAAGAAGGCTATAATGCCATAGTGAGACTGATATCACTGTGAAACTATGATGTCACTGTAAGGCTTTTACATCACAGAGACATTGTGTTGTCAGAGCGAAGCTGTGAGGTCACTGTGAAAATGTCAGTGGCAAAGCTGATTTCACCATGAGGCTATAATGTCACAGGTGAGTCTATGATGTAGCATGTTAGAATATGAAGTTACAGTAAGGCTGTGAGGTCACTGTGAGTCTGTGATATCTGTGGGAAGATTGATGTCACAGTGAGGCAGTAATGTAAAATGTTAATCTGTGGTGCACTGTTAATGATTTCAAAGACTATGATGTCATTACTGATGTTTTCACATCACTGTGAACCTGTGCTATCTGTGGTGAGGCTGTGATGTCACAGTTTGGCTGTGATGTCACTGGTGAGTATGTGATGATAGTGGTAGGATAGATAACACAATGAGGCTATGATGTATTAGGTGAGCCTGTGGTGTCAGTTGGCAGGCTTTGAGGTCACTGTGACACTGTGAAGCAACCGTGAGCCTCTGAGTAAACCATGTAACAGTGGTGTCACCATGAGCCTGTGATGTCACAGGCATTTGGTGATGTCACGGTGAGGCTGTGATGAAACAGTGAGGTTGTAACATCAAAGTCAGTGCTGTGAAATCACCATTGGGCTCTGACTTCAGATGTGAGACTGTGATGTCATAGTAAGGCTGTGATATCACAGTGAGGCTGTGTTGTCACCAGTGATGCCTTATCATGGTGAGGCTGTGATCTCAGTGGATCAAGACTATTACATCAGAGTGAGGAAGTGATTTCAGTGGTTAGGCTGGGATATTAGAATAAGGCTAATGTGATTGTTGAAGGCATGATGTCACAGTGAAGATGACATGTCACTGGAGAGGCTGTGATGTCTTCATGATGCTTTGATAACACTACGTGGCTGTGGTGACCACATGAGCCTGTAATCTCACAGCGAGTTGGTGATGTCACAATGAAGGCTGTGAGGTTACAGTGAGACTGTGATATCAGTGGCAAGGTTGATGTCACAGTGAGACTATGATGTCAGTGGTGATGGCTGTGAGGTCACAGTGAGGCTATGTCAGAAGCGTGTATATGATGTCACCATGATCCTATTATTTTAGTGGCAAGGATGATGTCATACTGAGACTGTGATGGCACTGTCAGGTTGGAATGTCACAGTGAGGCTGTAAGGATACAGTTCAGCTATGATTTCACAGTGACACTGTGAGGAAACAGTTCAGGTAGGATGTCACAGTGAGGCTCTGAGGACACAGTGATGTTGTCATTGGTGGAGCTGTATTGTCACTGGTGAGGCTGTAATATCACAGTGAGCTTATTGTGTCAAATTGAATCTGTGATGTCATAGTATGGCTATGATGTCAGAGATGAAGCTTTATGTGCCAATGATGTTTTGATGGCATGGTATGGCTGTGATGTCTCAATGAGACTGTGATGTCACTGTGAGGTTGTGATGTCACTGGGGATGTTGTGATGTCACAGTGAGCTTGTGATATCAATAGTGACACTATGGTGTCACTGTATAGTCAGGTTCTCTAGAGATGCAGAAACAACACAATGGAAAAAAATGTATATAACATAGGGAATTTATTGAGTCTGCTTACAGTATGGCCGAGGTAGTCCAATGATGGCTGCCAGTAGCTGCTCAGTTCGGTAGTCAAGTGAGTGATGGCTAAATGCTGGAGAATTCCTAGAGTCTTTAGTCTAGCAGACAACAACTTAGTGGGTTGGAAAGATAGATGGTTGAAGAAATTGGGTGGCTGGAAGGAAGAGCGATTCCTAGTACAGCTGCAATGAGGCATCTGTTCTCTGTAGTGACACCTTTTTATATAATGCAGTACTGGAAGTATCCTATGAGGCCTTTGGAGGTTCTGATAGGATCTACGGTGGGTATAATCCTATCAAATGGTCTTAGCCCATCTTAGTTAATACCAGGTGTGTCAAGTTGACATCCAGGCTTAACTCACAATTCCACTCCTTATCAACTTGACATCAAATCACATTTCCTTAGGCAATTAAGAAAATCTCCAAATAAAATCAGTAAGATTTATAATTCAGCCTAACATAATTTAGCTATTTGTGTCCAACCGCACATGCATTATTTTTACAATATTAATGACAATGCCCCTTGATAAGTGCTTTGTCTTTAGTATCCCACAACACACTATCATAACGTAGATTACAACATTTTATCACACAACTGTAGATTAAAATTACATTGCATAACAAATATCTTCTTAGAGTATGTGCACGTGCACCAGTCTACTCTTGACAGTCTAGGCCAGGAGCACTCATGGCAATTATAATTCTCATTCTGTAACAGGTTACATGGCCTTAGATGGTATCTATAACTACTTTCTTCTACTAACCATTCTGTATTTCCTCCACCTTCAGCAAACACTTCCGCAGGTCTTATCTCTTTACTTGGAAGAGTTACCCATACCTTCATTCCTGGAGGATCTGGACCATTTTCTGTCTTTCCCTTGGATTGCTGTAAATTTCCATTGATCTTAATCACAGGACATGGTAATACCAAGAGATGCCCTAGTGGAACTCCTACTTTCCAGACATATTCTTCCTTACCACCATTGTGGAGAACCAGTCCAATTTCTCTTTGGTGTTCTGGGTCAATCACCCCTGCTAACACTGTTATTCCTTTCTGAGTCTGTTGACTCAAGGACATAATACGTTCAAAATAACCAAGAAAAACCCTTAGCTTCCAGTTTTAAGGAATAGTTGCTATGTCTCCTGGCAGAAGCATTCCCTGCTCTGGACCCAAAACTTCTAAGCCACTAGAACACAGGCCCATGGGAACAGGAAGCAAAAATTTTCCTAATGGGTCACTAGGGGTGATAGTGAGGGGAGCTATTCCTCTCTCCACCCCTTGATTCCTGGACCCGTGAATCCTAGCTATAGGAGACACATTAACATATATTGGGCACCGGTTTAAGACATATACTGCCTTTTGGAGAATTCTGACCCATCCCTCCAGACTATTACCACATAATTGACAGTGGGCAGGTTGTGAAGTCAATTTGAGGCTGTGATGTCAATGACAAGACTATGATGTTTCAGTGAGATTGTTATGTCAAAGTATGTCTGTGATGTCACTGTTAGGTTTTAATGTCACAGTGAAGCTGTGTGGACACAGTGTGGCTATGATGCCACAGTGAGGCTTTGATGACACAGTGATGTTGGATGTCACTGGACAGGTTTTGATGGGACAGTAAGGCTGTGATGTTAGTGGTGAGGCTGATGTCACAATGACTCTGTCATGTCACTGGTGAAGGTGTGATGTCAAATTAAGGCTGGAATGTCAGTGATAAGAAAGATGTCACAGTGAGTCTATAATGTCACAGGTGAGGCTGTGCTGTCACTGGTGAGGCCGTGATGTCACACTGCGGCTGGGATGTCACTATGAAGTTTGTATGTCACTGTGGGCTGTCATAAGATGAGGTGATATCACTCTGCAAGCTGTGATGTCACAGTGAGGCTGTGATGTCAGTGGCAAGACTGATGTCACAATGAATCTATTTTGTAACAGGTGAGCCTGTAATGTCAGTGAGCAGTCTGTGAGGTCCCTGTGAAGCTGTGAGGTCGCAGTGACGCTCTCAAATCAAGGCTGATTCTATGAGACATCAGTGAGGCTGTGACATCAGGGGTGATGCTTTGGTTTCACAGTGAGTTTAGTATGTCAGTGGTGAAGCTATGCAGTCATACTAAGGCTGTTATGTCAGAGGAGTAGCTGTGTTATCAGAGTGAGGCTGTGATGTCAGAAATGAAGATATAATGCCACAGTGAGTTTAGGATGACAATGGTGAGGCTGTGCAGTCACACTGAGGCTGTTATGTCAGAGGAGAGTCTGTGATGTCACTGTGAGGCTGTAATATTACCATAAGGTTGTGATATCACAGTGAGGTTGTGATGTCAGTGGAGCGAGACTATGACATTACAGTGAGGATGTTATTTCAGTGTTTAGGCTGTGATATGAGAATGAGGCTGATGTGAGTCATGATGCTGTGATGTCACAGTATGGCTGGCATTTAAATGGTGTAGCTGTAATGCCACTGCGAGGCTTTGATGTCACCATGTAGTGTCACTGTGTGCCTGTGATGTCACAGAGAGTTGGTGATGTCACAGTGAAGGCTGTGAGATCACAATGAGCCTGTGATGTCAGTGGCAAAGCTGATGTTACAGTGAGGCTATGATGTCAGTAGTGATGCTGTGAAGTCACATTGAGTCTGTGATGTCACAGTGAAGCTATGTCAGAAGTATGTATTTGGTGTCTCCAGGAGTTTTTTATGTCAGTGGCAAGGCTGATATCACAATGTGCTTGGGATGTCACAGTGAGGCTATGATGTCACTGTCAGTTGGTAAAGTCACAGTGAGGTTGTGAGGGCACATTGTGGTCATGATATCACAGTGAGGCTCTTATGACTCAGTGATGTTGTGATCTCACTGGAGAAGTTTTGATGGCACAGTGTGGTTATGATATTAGTGGAGAGGCTGATGTCACAATGAGGTTGTGATGTCACTGATGAAAGTGTGCTATCACAATAAGGCTGCAAAGTCAGTGGTGAGAAAGATGTTATAGTGAGTCTATGATGTCACTGGTGAGGCTATGATGTCAGTGCTAAACCTATTAAGTGACAGTGACACTGGTGAGGCTATGACGTCAAAGGCAATGTTATCACTAGTGAGGCAGTGTTCTCAATGTTGTGACTAAAGTCACTGGCGATGCTGACATCACAGGCGAGGCTGTGGTGTTACTGGTGAAACCATGATGTCACTTGGAGGTTGTGAGTCACTATAAGGGATGTATGTCACTATGGGCTGTCATGTCACCATGAGGTGAAATCACGCTGGAAGCTGTGATATCACAGTGACACTGTGATATCAGTGGCATGACTGATGTCACAATGAGGCTATGATGTAACAGGCAAGCCTGGGGTGTCAGTGGGCAGGCTGTGAGGTCACTGTGAGGCTGTGATGTCACAGTGAGGCTCTGATGTCAGGGCTGATTCTATGAGATGTCAGTCCAACTGTGGGTCAGGGGTGATGCTTAGATTTTGCAGTCAGGTTGGGACATGATGAGACTGTGCAGTCACACTGAGTCTGTGATATCAGAGGAGAGGCTATGATGTCACTGTGAGGCTATAATGTTACTGTGAGACTGTGATTTCACAGTGAGGCTGTGATGTCACAGTGTAGCTGTGATGTCACAGTGCAGCTATGAGGTTAGTGGTTAGGCTGTGATGTCACAGTGTAGTTATGAGTTCAGTGGTTAGGCTGTGATTTCAGAATTGAGACTGATGTGAGCAATGAGTCTGAGATGTCACATTGATGATGTGATATAACTGGCGAGGTTGTGATGACACAGTGAGGTTATGTCACCATGAGGTGGTGATGTCCCTGGTGATGCTGTGATATCACAGTGAGCCTGTCATCAGTAGTGAGGCTGTGATATAAAAGACTGTGCATTAACTGATGTGGCAGTGATGTCAGTCTTTTGACTAATGTCCATGGCTACATTGATGTCACAGGTGAGGCTGTGGTGTCACTGTTGAGGCTGTCATGTAACTGAGAGCCTGAGATGTCAGTGATGATGCTGTGGTGGCATAGCAAGGCTAGGCAAGATGTCCGTTGTCTCACTGATGCTATGATTTCAGAGGTTAGCCAGTTATGTCACAGTGAGGTTGTCATGTGACTGAGAGCCTGAGATGTCAGTGATGATGCTGTGGTGGCATAGTGAGGCTAGGCAATATGTCCGTTGTCTCACTGATGCTATGATTTCAGAGGTTAGCCAGTTATGTCACAGTGAGGCTGTAGGTCAGAGGTGAGGCTGTGATGTCACAGTAAAGCTGCAATATCACTGTAAGGCTGTGACATCACAGAGAGTTGTGCGATTACAATGAGGCTGTGATGTTACCTTGAGGTTGTGATATTACAGTGAGGCTGTGATATCTGTGGTGATAGACTATGACATCACAATTCGGTTGAGATTTCAGTTGAGATGTCAGAAGTGAGACTGATATCAATGATAAGGCTGAGATGTCACAGTGAAGCGTTAATGTTACTGGTGAGGCTCTAATGCCACAAAAAGGCTGTGTTGTCAATGTTTTGGCTATCATGTGACCGTGAGCCTGAGATGTCAGTGATGAGGCTGTGGTGTCATAGCAAGACTAGGCAAGATGTCTGTGGTTTTATTAATGCTATGACTTCAGAGGTAAGCCTGTTTAATTACAGTGAGTCTGTGATGTCAGAGGCGAGGATATAATGCCATAGTGAAGATAGGATGTCATTAGTGAGGCTCTGTAGCCACACTGAGGCTGTCAGAGGGCGGCTGTGATGTCACTGTTAGCCTATGTTATTTCCATGAGGTTGTGATATCACAGTGTGGTTTTGATGTCAATGGAGTGAGATTATCACATTTCACTGAGGATGTGATTTCATTGGTTAGGCTGAATGAGGCTGGTGTGAGTGATGAGGATATGATGTAACAGTGAGTCTGGCATTTCACTGGTGAGGCTGTAATGTCAACATGAGGCTTTGATGTGACTGTGTGGTTATGTTGACACCATAAGAACATGATCTTACAGGTAGATGGTGATGTCACTGTGTAGGCTGTGATGTCACTGTGTAGGCTGTGAGGTCCCTGTGAGACTATGATGTCAGTGATATCACCGTGAGGCAATGATTCCAGTGGTGGTGCTGTGAATCCACACTGATGCTATGATGTCACAGTGAGGCTAAATCAGATGTGTGTATATGATGCCACCATGAGGCTATTATGATAGTGGCAAGGCTGATGCTACAGTGAATTTGTGATGTGACAGTGAGGCTTGATGGCACTGTCAGGTCATGATGTCACAGTGAGGCTGTGATGTTAGTGGTGAGACTGTTGTCACAATGAGACTGTGATGTCACTGCTTATGATATCAAAGACTATGATGTCACTGCTGAGGCTGTCATATCACTGTGAAGCTATGCTATTTGTGGTGAGCCTGTGGTGTTATAGTAGCTAGGTAGCATACCAGTGGTGAAGCTGTGATATCACAGATTGGCTGTGATGTCAGAGTGCAGCTATGAGGTCTGTGGCAAGACTGATGGCACAATGAGACTATGATGTTACAAGTGAGCCTGTGGTGTCAGTGAGGCAGGTTGTGCAGTCATAGTGTGGCTGTGATGTCACAATGAGGCTCTGATATTAGGGATAATTCTTAAAATGTCAGTGAGGCTGTGACATCAAGTGTGATGCTTGGATTTTGCAGTGAGGTTAGAATGTTGGTTGTGAGACTATGCAGTCACACTGAGGTTGTGATGTGAGAGGAGGGGGTGCGATATCACTTTGAGGCTATGATGTTACTGTGAGGTTGTTATGTCAGCAATTACTGTGCTTTCGTAGTGAGACTGTGTCATTGGTGAGGCTATATTTTCATTGGTGAGGCTCTAATATCAGAGTGAGTTTATTGTCTCAAACTGAGGCTGTTGTGTCACTGTGAAGCTATGATGCTACCGTGAGGCTGTGATGGCACACTGTGGCTTTGATGTCATAGTGAAGTTGTGATGTCACAGTGAGGTTGTAATTTCTGTAGTGATTGTTCTTTCACAGGTAGACTATGTCATTGGTGAGGCTATATTGTTACTGGTGAGGCTGCAATGTCACAGTGAGTTTATTGTGTCAAACTGAGGCTGCAATGTCACAGTGATGCTATGATGTCAGAGGTGAAGCCTTATGTTAGAGTGATGTCTTGATGGCATGGTATGGCTGTGATGTCACAACAAGGCTATGATGTGACTGTGATAGCTACACTGTGGTATCACAGGGAGGCTGTCATGTTTCAATGATCCTTTGAAGTCAGTAGTGTGGCTATGGTGTCACAGTGATTCTAGTAGGATATCAGTGATGAGGTTGTGAAGTCGCATTGAGGCTATGATTTCAGAGATAAGCCTGTGATATCATAGTGAAGCTGTGATGTCACAGTGAGGCTATAACCTCAGAGGTGAGGCTGTGATGTCACAGTAAGGCTTTCTTGTCCCCAGTGATGAAATTATATCACAGTGAGTCTGTGATGTCACAATTAGGGTGTGATTTCAGTGGATAGGCTGTAATATCAGAATGAGATGAAGTGAGTGTTAAGGGTGTGATGTCACAGTGAGACTGGCATGTCACTGATGAGGCTGTGATGCCACTATGAAACTTTGATGTCACCATGTGGCTGTGGTGTCACTGTAAACCCATGATTTCACAGGGACTTGGTGATGTCATGGTGGACACTGTGATGTCACAGTGAGACTGTGATGTTAGTGGAAATGTTGATAACACAATGAGGTTATGATATCATTGGTGATGCTGTGATGTCACATTGAGGCTGTGATGTAACAGCGATGTTGAAATGAGGCTCTTATATCAGTGGCAAGGCTTATGTCACAGTGAGGCTGTGATGGCACTGTCAGATTGTAATGTCACAGTGAGGCTGTGAGGACACAATGTGGCTATGATATCATAGTGAGGCTTTGATGACAGTAATGTTGTGATGTCACTGGAGAGATTTAATGGCATAGTGAGGCTGTGATGTTAGTGGTGAGGCTGATGTCAAAACGAGGCTGTATTGTCACTGGTGAAGGTGTGATGTCACAATAAGGCTGAAATATCATTAGTAAAAAAGATGTCACTGTTGAGGCTATGATGTCAGTGGTGAAGCTATTATGTGACAGTGACATTGGTGAGGCTGTGATGTCAAAGGCTGTGTTGTCACTGGTATGGCACTGATGACAGTGTTCTGCCTAATGTCAGTGGTGATGCTGATGTCACAGGTGAGGCTGTGCTGTCACTGGTGAGGTTTTGATGTCACAATGAGGTTGTGATGTCAGTGGGTAGACTGATGTCATTTTGAGGCCATGATGTAACAGTTGACTCTGTGGTGTCTATGGCCAGGCTGTGAGGTCACTGTGAGTCAGTTATGTCTCAGTGAAGCTCTGATGTAAGGGATGATTCTATAAGATGTCAGTGAGGCTATGACGTCAAGGGTATGCTTGGATTTCACAGTGAGGTTAGGATGCCAGTGGTGAGAATGTGCAGTCACACTGAGGCTGTCATGTCAGAGAAAAGACTGTGATATCACTGTGAGCCTGTCATATAAGTGGTGGGGCTGTGATGACACTATTAGGTAATGCTGGTGCAGTGTGCCTGTGATGTTAGTGGTCAGGCTGATGTCACAATGAGGCTGTGATGTTACTTGTGAAGGTGAGATATCACAATAAGACTGGAATGTCAATGGTGAGAAAGATGTCATAGTGAACCTATGATGTCACTAGTAATGCTATGATGTCAATGGTAAACCTATTATATGACAGTGACACTGGTGACGCTGTGATCCCAAAAGCTGTGCCATGTGTGTATGCCAATGATGTCAGTGTTCTGACTAATATCAGTGGTGATGCTGATATCACAGGTGAAGCTGTGCTGGCAATGGTGAGGCCGTGATGTCACTGTGAAGTTTGTATGTCATTGTGGGCTGTCATGTCACCATGAGGTCATATAACTCTAGAAACTCTGGTGTCGCAGTGAGGTTATGACGGCAGTGGCAAAACTGTAAGAAGTAAGCCTGTAGTGTAAATGGGTAGGCTGTGAGGTCACTGTGATGCTGTGATGTCAGTGGCAAGACTGATATCACAATGAGGCTATAATGTAACATGTGAGCCTGTGGTGTCAGAGGACAGGCTGTGAGGTCATGTTTAGGTTGTGATGTCACTATGAGGCTTTGATGTCACCTTAGGCTGTGGTGT
This sequence comes from Typhlomys cinereus, assembly GCA_023101885.1. Lineage (NCBI taxonomy): Eukaryota > Metazoa > Chordata > Mammalia > Rodentia > Platacanthomyidae > Typhlomys > Typhlomys cinereus. Next base: position 5,924,123 of record JALPQD010000105.1, on the reverse strand, counting down.
CACCATGAGCACATGATGTCACAGGGATTCGTTGATGTCACAGTGAAGGCTGTGAGGTCATCGTTGTGATGTCAGTAGTGACTGTGTTTTCACAGGGATACTACGTCATTGCTGAGGCTGTATTGTGACTGGTGAGTCTCGATTGTCACAGTGATTTTATTGTGTCACACTGAGGCTGTGATATCACAGTGAGACTATGATGTCAGAGGTGAAGCTTTATGTCGCAGTGATGCTTTAATCGCACAATATTGCTGTGATGTCACAATGAAACTGATATCACTGTGAGGTGGTAAGGTTATAGTGAGGTTGTGATATCATAGTAAGGCTGTGATATCCATGGAGAAGTAGTATGACATCATAATTCGGTTGAGATTTTAATGGTTAGGCTGTGATGTCAAAAGTGAGGTTGAGATGTCACAGAGATTCTAGGGTGATACTGGTAAGGCAGTGATGCCATACCAAGGCTGTGGTGTCACTGTTGAGGCTGTCATGTGACTGCAAGCCTGAGATATCAATGATGAGGCTCTGGTGACATAGCAAGGCTAGGCAGGATGTCTGTGGTGTCTCTGATACTATGATTTCAGAGGTTAGCCTGTTGTTTCACAGTGAGGCTGCGATGTCAGAAATTATGGTATAATGTTACAGTGAGGCTGTGGTGTCACTGTAAGCCTGTGATGTCAAAGGGATTTGGTGACATTACAGTGGAGACTGTGAGGTAACAGAATGTGATGTCAGTAGCAAGGCTGATTTTAGAGTGAGGCTATGATATCAGTGGTGATGCTGTAAAATCACATTGAAACTGTGATGTCACAGTGGGTCTATGTCAGAGTTGTGTATGTGATGTCAGAATGAGGCTATTATATCAATGGCAAGGCTGATGTCACAGTGAGTTTGTGATATCACAGTGAGGCTATAATGTCACTGTCAGCTTGTAAGTCACAGTGAGGCTGTCAGGATACAGTGTGTCTATGATATCACTATGAGGCTCTAATCACATTGATGCGATGTCACAAAGAGACTGTGATGTTAGTAGTGAGGCTGATGTCAAAATGAGGCTATGATATCAGCGGTGAAGGTGTGATGTCACAATAAGGGTGGAATGTCACTTTAGAGAAAGATGTCATAGTGAGTCTTGGATGTCTCTGGTGAGGCTATGATGTCAATGGTAAACCTATTATGTGACAGTGACACTGGTGAGGCTATGATGTCAATGGTAAACCTATTATGTGACAGTGACATGGTGAGGCTATCATGTCAAAGGCTGTGTTGTCACTGGTGTAGCAGTGATCTTGGTGTTGTGACTAATTTCAGAGGTGATGCTGTTGTCACGGTGAGACTGTGCTGGCACTGGTGAGGCTGTGATATCTCATTCAGGCTTTGATGTCACTGTGAAGGTTGTCATTGTGAGATGTCATATCACTGTGAGTTGATATCACTCTAAAAGCTGGGATGTCACAATATGACTATGATGTAACAGGTGAGCATGTGGTGTCAGTGGGAAGGCTGTGATTTCACCGTGAGGCTTTGATGTCACAGTGAGGCTGATTCTGTGAGCTGTAACACTGTAATGTATACTGCTGGCCTTGCCAAATAAAATCAAATTGCTTCTGATAATCTTTATGAATAGGTATGGAAAAAAAAGCATTTGCAAGATCAATGGCGCATACCAAGTACCAGGAGATGTATTGATCTGCTCAAGCAACGAAACCACATCTGGTACAGCAGCTTTGATTGGAGTCACAAGTTTATTAAGTTTACAATAATCGACTATCATTCTCCATGATCCATCTGCTACCTGTACAGACCAAATGAAAGAGTTAAAAGAAGAGGTGTTAGGAACCACCACCCCCTGCATCCTTCACATTCTTTATGGAGGCACTAATTGCTGTAATTCCTCCAGGGATATGATATTGTTTCTGATTCACTATTTTCCTTGGTAGAGGCAATTCTAAAGGCTTCCATTTGGTCTTCCCAACCATAGTCGCTCTTACTCCACATTTCAAGGAACCAATGTGAGTGTTCTGCCAACTTTTAAGTATATCCATACCGAATGTATATTCTGGCACTGGAGAAATAACTACAGGATGAGTTGGGGACCTACTGGACCTACTGTGAATTTAACATTAGGCACAACTCCATCAATCACCTGTCACCCACATGCCCCTACTTTAACTGGAGGGCCACAATGCTTTTTAAGGGTCTCCTGGAATGAGTGTTAACTCAGACCCAGTGTCTAGTAGACCTTGAAATATCTGATTATTTCCTTTCACCCAATGCCCAGTTACTCTAGTGAAAGGCCTTAGGTCCCTTTGTGGAAGGACAGCTGAAAGACTAATATTAAAATTTTTCACTGTGGTGCAAAGGTCCTTCCTCAAAGGGACCCAGCCTCCCCTTCATTCAAGGAGTTCTGGATCTATAAACTGGCTCAAAGTCTGGAAATTGGTTGCCAGGCCATGATTCTATGCTGCTATGATAATTCAAGGCAGCTTTACCTTCATTTCTGTTAGAATTTTTCTGCTTGTGCAGGTTAAATAAGAACTTCATAGTCTTCTGATCTATGGGGACAGCAGGACAGCATGGTGATTAGCCAGTTCCAAAGGTCTATGCAAGTGACACTTTCATAAGTACTGTTCTGTCTATGTTGCACATTGTGTTAGGTATGCTTACTTTGCCATTGGCAATTCAATGTTGCCACTTGGCCCCTACTTCTCCTAGATCCACCTAGAACCATTGAATTTAAGTCTTCCAACTGTGCAGCAGCATCTGCCATTGTTAGTTCTGGAAGAAGGAGAAGAGAAATTGTAGAAGCCTTCATATTTGGTGGTTCCCCTCTCAACCAATTTGTTAAGTACATTTCATCTGGATTCTGCCATTGAGAACTGGATTTTAAAGAACGTGTCCAGTCAAGCATATCAATTCCTGAGACTCTTAATCCCATCAACATTAAACCAAAGAATATCTGGAATATCCAGTTCCTTTTCAAAAGGCCAAACTTTAATAAATACTTCAGCTACACACTGAAATAAGCACTTTGTTCTATTTTTAACTCTGTGAATAGCAGTGATAAACCTAGAATCTCTACTCAGTGGACCCATTTCTGTGAACTCACTTTTATCCAGTTTTATACTCCTTCTACCAGTATCCCACAGTCTTACAATCCATTCCCAAGTGTTTTCGCACACTACTGCTTGAAAGTATTAGAAAAGTCATGCAGTTCTTTAGGGATATAGTGCACCTCCTCATGGACCACATTTCTATTTCACCTTTAGAAGCCTGTTTAGCCTTGAGCCTAGTTATAGGCCTAGAAACAATCACAACTGGGTGTGATGTAACTTCAGAATTTTCTTTTGGCAATGGTGAAAATAGCACTTCTGTAGAGAGTGGATGTGGGGATTCATTTTCTACTGAGGGAGGGAATATTATCTCTGGTGAAATAAACCCATCAGAATTTGAGGGTTCAAGGTCTTCATCATCATTTTCATCCTCACACACATCAGCATCCCACTTTTCAGGATCCCATTCTTTTCCAATCAGTGATTTTATTTTAATGGCTGATACCTTTTGAGGCTGGGATTTTAATTTATGTTGTAACTCAGCAACTCTAATAATCAGAGTTTAGGTATGATTTTTAGTGATTCAAGCCCTATTGGTACTGGAGAGAAGATTCCCTCTAGGGCACACTTAGAAACTTCTAAGTTCGCCAGGCGGAAGCGGGGGCGGCCTGCACTTCTGGTCCTGGTAGGGCGGAGCCTGTGAATCCCCGGGCAGAAGGAGGCGGAGGCGCCCATGGTGGTTCGCGAATTCGTCCGTGGTTCTACACACACACAGACATACACACACACACAGACACACACGCACGCGCACATACACACGCACATGCGCACAGTTGAATAAAATAATAATAATAAAAAAAATTTAAAAAAAAAAGAAACTTCTAAGTTGTTTATGTGCTTTCTGAGTTGGATATTTTCCTCTCTAAGATCTTCCTTTTCTATTTGTAGTTTAATGAGAAATGCTGGATACAACCAGCCAGGATCATTGTTTTCCTTATTCTTACTCATTTTATCATATACAGAATCACTAAGTTTCTCAATCATCACAATTAGGGCATCAAGACTGTCCACAACACACCTACTTTTACCAGTTCTAGAAACAGTTCACTCCAAAGAGTTGCATTGTTCTCCATACCGCTTGGGGAGTCTTTAGTCACTGGAGGTTCCACTGGATCAAAAAGCCAGCTCGTGATATCACAAAGCTTGCCAGCAAATTTCATTCTTATAATTCTGTTTCTCTAGAACCACTTCTGGTACCAATTTACATTTTAGTTAGGGTTCTCTAGAGTCATGGAATTCACAGAATGAGTGTATATATGAAATTTACAGAGTTGGCTTACAGATATGGCTGAGGTAGTCCAGGATGCCAGTAGCTGAGGTAGTTCAAACGTGGGTGCTAATAGCTAGCTGCTCAGTTCAGTAGTCAAGTGGGTGATAGCTGAAGGGTGGAGAACTCCTAGAGTCTTAGTCCAGTCGAAGGTTAAAGGTCAAAGAAACTGTGCAGCTGGAAGGAAGAACGATTTCTAGCACAGCTACAAGAAGGCATCTATTCTGTTTGGTGGCTCATTTTTATATGATGTAATACTGGGAGAATCCTATGAGAAGTTTAGAGGTCCTGATATCTACAGCAGGTATAATACTATGAAGTGGTCTTAGTTCATACTTTCTAATGTTGTTCTCATCCCATCTCAGTTAATTCCAGAAGTGTCAAGTTGACACCAAGGATTAACTATCACAAGGTATAAGGTCAGAGTTAATGCTGTGATGTCACAGTTCAGAGGTGAGCTTGTGAAGTCATAGTGAGTCTGTCATGTCACAGTGAGTCTGTCATGTAACAGTAAGGCTATAACCACACAGGTGAGGCTGGGATATCACTGTGAGATGGTGTTGTCACCAGTGATGCCGTAATATAACAGTGAGGCTGAGATGTCAGTCGAGCAAGGCTTTGACATCACAATGAGGATGTGATTTTAGTGGTTAGGTTGTAATATCAAAATGAAGCTTGTGTGAGTGATAAGTGTATGATGTCACAGTGAAGCTGGCATGTAACTGATGAGGCTGTGATGCATGAGGCATTGATTTCACCATGTGTCTGTGATGTCAGCGTGAGCCCATGATGTCACAAGGGTTGGTTATGTCACAGTGAAGGCTATGAGATCACAATGAGACTGAGATGGCAATGACAAGGCTGATGTCACAGTAAGTCTATGACGTCAATGGTGATGCTGTAATGTCATATTAAGACTGTCGGGGGCTGGAGAGGTGGCTCAGGGGTTAAGCCTCCGCCTTGCAGGCGGAAGGTCCTGAGTTCGGATCCCAGATCCCATGTATAGATGCCAGGCGGAAGCGGGGACGGCCTGCGCTTCTGGTCCTGGTAGGGCAGAGCCTGTGAATCCCGGGGCAGAAGGAGGTGGAGGCGTCCATGGTGGTTCGCGAATTCGTCTGTGGTTCTACAGACACACACACATGCACGCACACATACACACGTACATGCGCACAGTTGAATAAATAATAATAAAAAATCTCTAAAAAAAAAGATTTTCTTTAAAAAAAAAAAAAAGACTGTGATGTTACAGTGAAGCTATGTCAGAGGTGTGTATATGATGTCACCATGAGGCTATTATGTCAGTGGCAAGGCTGAAGTCACAGTGAGTTTGTGAGTCATAGTAAGGCTGTTAGGACACAGGGTGCCCATGATGTCACAGTGAAGCTTTGATGACACAGTGATGCTGTGATGTCACAGGAGATATTTGGATGACACAGTGAGGCTGTGATGTCAGTGGTGAGGCTGATGTCACAATGAGGCTGTGATATCACTGCTGAAGGTGTGATGTCTTAATAAAGCTGGAATGTCAGTGGTGAGAAAGTTGTTATAATGAGACTGTGATGTAACTGGTGAGGTTCTGATGCCAGTGGTGAACCTATTACATGACAGTGACACTGGTGAGGCTGTGATGTCAAAAGCTGTGTTCTCACTGGGTGGAAGTGATGTCAATGTTCTGACTAATGTCAGTGTTGACACTAATGTCACAGGTGAGGCTGTGCTGTCACTGGTGAGGCCATGATGTCACAGTGATGCTGTGATGTCACTGTGAAAGACGTGATGTCACTGGCAAGGCTGATTTCACCATGAGGCTATAATGTAACAGGTGAGTTTATGGTGTATCAGGTTAGAGTATTATGTCACAGTGAGTTTGATGTCAGGGCTGATTTTATGAGATATCAGTGAGGCTGTGAAGTCAGGTGTGATGCTTGGATTTCACAGTGAGGTTATGACATCAGTGGTGAGGCTATCATGTGACCATGATCCTCAGATGTCAGTGATGAGGCTGTGATGTCATAGTGAGGCTAATCAAGATGCCCGTGGTGTCACTGATGCTATGATTTCAGAGATGAGCCTGTTATGTCACAGTGAGTCCGTGATGTCAAAAATGAGGCTATCATGCCCTAGTGAGGCTATGATATCACTGTGAAGCTGTGATGTCACTCTGAGGCTCTGACATCACAGAGAGGTTGTGACATCACAGTGAGACTTTGAGGTCACTGTTGAAGAAATGATGTCAGTGTTAAGGCTGATTTCACCATGAGACTACATGTAACATGTGAGGCTGTGGTGTCACTGTTTATGATGTCAAAGGCTAAAATGTCTCTGCTGAGGCTGTCACTTCACTGTGAGACTGTGCTATCTGTGGTGAGATTGTAGCATCATAGTAAGGCTAGGTAATATAAAATTGGCTGTGATTTCACAGTGTGGCTCTGCTGTCACAGTGCAGCTGTGAGGTCAGTAGTAAAGCTGTGATTTCAGAAGTAAGGCTGATGTGAGTGATGTCTGTGATGCTGGAATGTTATTGGTGAGGCTGTGATGCCACAGCAAGTCTGTGGTGCCACTGTTGAGTCTGTCATGTGACCATGAGCCTGAGATTTCAGTGATGGGGTTGTGATGTCACAGTCAAGCTGTACAGGGCAGGCATAGTGTAGCTGTGATGTCACAGTGAGGTTGTGATGTCACAGTAAATTTGTGATGTCACAGTGCACTTGTGACATCAGTAGTGACTGTGCTTTCATAGGGAGACTATGTTATTGATGGGGCTGTATTGTCACTGGTGAGGATCTAATGTCACAGTGAGTTTATTGTGTCAAACTGAGGCTGTGTTTTCACATTCAGGCTATGATGTCAGAGGTGAAGCTTTATGTCACAGCAATGCTTTGCTGACAAGGTATGGCTGTGATATCACAATGAAGCTGTGATGTCACTGTGAGGCTGTCATGTCACTGGGGAAGTTGCATTGTCACAGTGAGGTTGTGATGTTAGTAGCAACACTGTGGTGTCACAGAGAGGCTGTCATATTTCAGTGTAGCTGTGAAGTCAGTTGTTAGGTTGTATGTCACAGTGCAGCTGTGAGGTCAGTGCTTAGGTTGCATGTCATAGTAAGCCTAGGTAGAATACCAGTGTTAAGGCTGTGATGTCACAGTGTGGCTGTGATGTCACCATGAGGCTGTGATGTCACAGTGAGGCTATGATGACAGAGGTGAAGCTTTATGTCACAGTGATGTTTTCATGGCATAGTATGGCTGTGATGTCAAAAAGAGTCTGTGATGTCACTGTGAGGTTGTGATGTAACTGGTCCAGGCTATACAATTCTTCCATCATTTCTGCTGCTGCTGCCGCTTCACACTCCTCCCAGGTGGGGCCCTGACCCATGACAGGTTTACAATTTGCTAATATTTTCTGTTGTCTTTGTATCTCTTCTCTGTCAATTTATCCTTTTCTGTTGCTTGATAAGTTTTGGAAAGCAATTAGTCACTTCCTCAGTGGAAAATACTTTAAGGCTTGTTATGATGCCAAGGAGGATAGGAACAAAAGGTACGGGAAGCATCTGGCACTCCCATCCAAATCCATGGATTCCAGATATTTTCTGGGGAAATACAAGGAGCTAAGATTAAAGCTTCCTCCCAAAAATCTTCTAAGTCCTTTGGTTTCACTTTGATCCTACATAAGTCTAGTAGAGCCGTAAGGGTAGTCACCTGATGTGCCTTCTGATGGAGTGGTAAATTACCCATTATGGAGAGGAAAAGGTTCCCTATTGGAGCAGAGATGACTAGGAGGCAAGTGGACAAGGCGAAAGAGTGCAGAAAATAAAAAGCAATGACTAGAACCAAGGTGAAAGTGAAAACAACTCCTGAAAGGGTAACTAACTCGAAGGAGAGACCTAGTGCAGGACATATTCAGAGGTGTTTTTGATCTAAGCGTCCTGTAGTTAGTGAGGGACTTCAGAGGTTCGTTACTCCCCTGGGCTATATGCCACCGGTCAGGATTGACAGATTGATATGTCTTTCTTACTTCCGTGGGTGGTGGTGCATAGCCCTTTTTAGTTGGTGATGTAATTTGTCTGATTATTCTGATAACAAATGAGACACTGAAACTCCAATATATGGTGGTGCCACCTTCAGTGTAGATGAGATACCCACTCTGGTAAAGTTCAGTGAGCGGCCCCTTTGGTTTTCTGTTTCTGTGCTTATGGTTCCCGAAAGTGAGCAGATGGCCCCCTTTTCATCCCTTTTCCATCTTTGTCCATCATTGTGCTCTTAAGGTTAGGAACACATAACCATCATAACGCATAATGCATCACCACTATGATATCAGTGGTGAACCTATTATGTGAAAGTGACACTGTGAGGCTGTGATGTCAAAGGCTGTGTTGTCACTGGTGTGACAGTGATGTCAGTGTTCTGACTAATATTAGTGATGATGCTGATGTCACAAGTGATACTGTGCTGTCACTGGTTAGGCCATGATGTCATACTGAGGCTGTGATGTCTCTATGAAGGTTGTATGTCACTGTGGGCAGTCATGTCACCATGAGGTGATATCACTCTGAAAGCTGGGATGTCACAATGAGGCTGTGATATCACTGTGAAGCTGTTATATCACTGTGAGGCTGTGACATCACAGAGAAGTTGTGATGTCACAGTTAGGCTCTGATGTCACTGTGGAAGATGTGATGAAAGTGGCAAGGCCGACTAGGAAACTATGATGTAATAGGTGAGATTACAATGTAACAGTTTAGACTGTGAGGTCACAGTGTGTCTGTGATGTCACAGTGAGGTTGTGATTTCACAGTGAGGTTGTGATGTCAGTATTTACTGTGCTGTGATGTCAGGGGTTAGACTGATGCCACAATGTGGTCATGATGTAACAGGTGTCACTGGGCAGGCTGTAAGGTCACTGTTAGGCTGTGATCCCACCATAAGGCTTTGATATCACGGTGTGCCTGTGGTGTGCCTGTGGTGTGCCTGTGGTGTCACTGTGAGCCTGTGCTGTCACAGGGAGTTGGTGATGTTCTGGTGGAGGTTGTGAAGTCACAGTGAGACTTAGATGTCAGTAGCAAGGCTGATGTCATAGTGAGGCTATGATATCAGAGGTGATGCTGTGAAGTTACATTGAGGCTGTGATGTTACAGTGAGACTACATCAGAGGTGTGTATGTGATGTCACCATGAGGCTATTATGTCAGTGGCAAGGATGATATCACAGAGAGTTTGGGAAGACAAAGTGAGGCTGTGATGTCACCATCAGATTCTAATGTCACAGTGACACAGTGTGTTTATGATGTCACATTGAGGCACTGATGACACAGTGATGTTGTGATGTCACTGGAGAGGTTTTGATGGCACAGTGAGGCTATAATGTTTGTAGTGAGGCTGATGTCACAATTGGGTGGTGATGCCACTGGAGAAGATGTGATGTTACAATAAGTCTGGAATATCAGTGGTGACAAAGATGTCATAGTGAGTCTCTGATGTCATTGATGAGGCTGTGATGTCATTGTGAGTCTGCCCTGACTGTGGTGAGGCTGTGGTGTCATAGTAAGGCTAGGTAAGATACCAGAATTGAGGCTGTGATGTCACAGTGTCAGGGGTGATTGTCACTGTGAGACTATGATATCAGTAGTGATGCTCTGAAGTGTCATTGAGGCTGTGATGTCAGAGTGGAATATGTCAGAAGTGTGTATGTGATATCACCATGAGGCTATTATGTCAGTGGTAAGTGATGTCACAGTGAGGTTGTGATTTCACAGGTGTAACAGGTGTCACAGATAGTTTGTGATGTTGCAGTGAGGCTGTGCCGTCACTGGTGAGGCCGTAATGTCACATTGAGGCTGTGACATCACTGTGAAAGTTGTATGTCACTGTGAGCTGCCTGCCATGTCACTGTGAGCTTATATCACACTGGAAGCTGTGATGTGACAATGAGACTGTGTTTTCTGTGGCAATGATGATGTCACAATGAGGCTATGATGTAGCAGTTGATCCTGTGGTGTCAGTGGGCAGGCTGTGAAATCACTGTGAGGCTGTGAAATCACTGTGAGGCTGTGAAATCACTGTGAGGCTGCGATATCGCAGTGAGGCTCTGATGTCATGGGTGATACTATGAGATGTTGGTGAGGCTGTGACGTCAGGGGCGATGCTTGGATTTCACAGTGAATTTAGGAAGTCAATGGTGAGGCTGTGCAGTCACAGTGAAGCTGTGAGACTCATCAATCACATTAACCTCACTTCTGACATCATAGCAAAAACCACTGAAATCTCAGCCAAACTGTAATGTCATAGTCTTTCACCACTGACATCAGAGCCTCACTGTGATATCACAAAGTCACGGTAACATCACAATGTCATAGTGACATCACAGCCTCTCCTCTGACATCACAGCCTCAGTGTGACTGAACAGCCTCACAACTGACATCCTAACCACATTGTGAAATCCAAGCATCACTCCTGACATCACAGCCTAATGAACATCTCATAGAATCAGCCTTGACACCAGAGGCTCACTGTGACATAGCCTCAGGTGATCTCACAGCCTGCCCACTGACACCAAAGGCTCACTTGTTACATCATAGCCTCATTGTGACATCAGTCTTGCCACTGACATCACAGTCTCACTGTGACATCACAGCTTCCGGAGTGATATCACTTCACAGTGACATAACAGCCCACAGTGACATACAACCTTCACAGTGATATCACAACCTCAATGTGATATCACAGCATCACCACTGACATCATAGCCTCACTGTGACATCAGCCTTGCAACTGACATCACAGTCTCACAGCCTCCACCTTGACATCACCAAGTCCTTGTGACATCACAGGTTCACAGTGACACCACAGCAACACGGTGACATCAAAGTCTAATGGTGTCATTACAGCCTCACCAGTGACATGCTTGCCTCACTGTGATATCACAGCATCACTGGTGACAACACCTGCATGGTTGCTGATAAATGATCATCAAATGGCTTAAGGGAACAATGATTTATTCGCTCTTATGATTCCTGGTTACAGTTCTCAGTCCAGCTTGGTGAACAGCATGCACCAACACCAGGGCCAAAGAAACTGGCCACACTATCACCACATAATGGTTGAGAGAAGGACAATCCTTACTTGCCAGGCCAGCATGTCTGGCCAAGTGAACAGAAGGATACCAACTCTCCCAACCAGCTCTCTGTGCTTTATCAAGGGCCTAATCCCACCCACCATAGCTGGCAATCTCCTTCAAGTTTGCTCTGGGCTTAACTCAACCATCAACTCTCTATAACTGTGTCCAGAGTAAAAACCCTCAACAGTCAAGTTGACACCTGTGCTTAACTATGACACTCCACCCCTTGTCAACTTGACACAAAAAGAATAAACACTTGAAATTTTTTTATTATTATTATTTATTCAATTGTGTATGTGTGCGTATGTATGTACGCGCACATGTGTCTATGTGTGTGTGTAGAACCACGGACGAATCGGAAACCACCATGGACGCCTCCACCGCCTTCTGCCCTCGGATTCACAGGCTCCACCCTACCAGGACCAGAAGCGCAGGCCGCCCCCGCTTCCGCCTGGCGTCTATATGTGGGATCTGGGATCCGAACTCAGGACCTTCTGCCTGCAAGGCAGAGGCTTAACCCCTGAGCCACCTCTCCAGCCCAAGAATAAACACTTTTAAACTGTACCTTTTTCTTGTCCCCACAGATGTTAAAAGTTATCTTAAACAAGGGCAAGAAATGGCTTTAACTTGGACTTTCAGCCCCTGAAGGAATTTGAGTTTCCAAACTATACACTTGCCATATGGTGGTTTTCACATCTTTCACTGTCCCTATGTAAGTCACTAGATTTTCCTTCACTAATACTCATTTCTCCAATAGCAGCAGATATTCTGCTGCCTGCTCTTTGCACATCCAAACATTTAAGGCTGCTAACACAGCTCTCCTCTGTCAAGCAAACCAGTCCATCATCTTTAAATTCAGCTTTACCAAAGTCCTTGTTCCCCACATTACAAATTTTGCCCAAACAATCTCTCTCAGCAATTGGCCCACTAAACTCTGAAGAATGGTGCCTATAAATCCACAAAGTGAAATTTCTCAAGCATTTCCAACTTTGTCCAGCAGAACTGTTCAAAAGCCACAATATCCACATAGTCATATTTATCAGTAACACCCCATTTCCTGGGTACAAATTCTATTGCAGTTCACCTGCATGGTTAATGGTTAATGACTATCAAACAGCTTAAAGGATCAAGTGTTTATTCTCTCTTACGATTCCTGGTTACAGTTCTCAGTCCAGCTTGACAGAGAGCATGCACCAATACCAGGACTGAGGAAACTGGCCACAACACCACATAATGGCTGAGAGATGGACAATCCTTACTTGCCAGACCAGCATGTTTTGACCAAATGAACAAAAGGATGCTAACTCTCACAACCAGCTCTCTGTGACTTATCCAGGGCCTAATCCCACCCACCATAGACTAGGTCTTCCCCATCAGCTAGACAATCTCCTTCAGATTTGCACTGGGCTTATCTCACCCATCAACTCTCTACAACTGTGCCCAGAACTCAAATCTTCAACAGTCAAGTTGAAACCTATGCTTAACTATGACATTGCCTCACTGTGACATCACAGCCTCAACTCTGAGATTATAGCCTTACTGCGACATGACAGCCTCACTATGACATCACAGGCGCATCTCTGAAATCATTTCCAATTGTGACATCACAGCATCAACTCTGACATTAAAAGATCACTGATTTTTCACAGCATCATTATGACATCACAGGCTCAACTCTGAAATCAGTCTCAATGTGACATCACACTCTCATCACTTATATCCTACCTAGCTTCACTATGCCACAATAGCCTCACCACTGATCTCATCTGCTCACTGAAATATGACAGCCTCCTTGTGACACCACAGTGTTGCTATTGATCTCACAACTTCACAGTGACCTCACATCCTCATTGTGACATCACAGCCATATCATGCCATCAAGCATCACTGTGATATAAAGCTTCACCTCTGACATAGCCTCACTGTGACATCACAGCCTCAGTTTGACAAAAAAAAGTCTCTATGATAAGAGCCTCAGAAGTGACAACACAGCCTAACCAATGACATAGTCTTCCTGTGGAAGCACAGTCACTACTGACATCACAACCTCACTCTGATATCACAACCTTACCCTATCCTCCTCACAGCTACACTATGCCAGAACAGCCTCACTGTAACATCACGGCCTCACCACTGATATGACAGGCTCACAGTGACATTACAGACTCTCCTCTGACATGACAGTCTCATCTCACTGCAAAGCTTCACCAGTGACATCCTAATGTCATTGTGAAATCCAAGCACCACTCCTGACAGCACAGCCTCACTGTGACATCACAGCCGAATTCCTAATATTATAGGCTCATCATGATAGTCCTGCCTCACCAGTGACAACATAGCCTTGTGGTGACATAATAACCTCGCTGTGGTATCTCAGCTTCACCAGTTTAACTCATTGTCAGTGTGACATCTCAGCCTCATCAATCACAGCAGTCTTACTTCTGAAATCACTGACTAACCACTGACCTCACAGCTGAACTGTGACATCACAGTTTCACTGTGACATCACAGCCTCAATTTGATATCACAGCATCACCTCTGACATCATAGCCTCACTGTGACATCAGCCTTACCACCAACACCACAGTCTCACTGTGACCTCACAATCTCCACCATGACATCATCAACTCCCTGTGACATCACAGAGTCATGGTGAAACAACAGCCACAAGGTGACAGCAAAGCCTCATGGTAGCATTACAGCCTCAGAGTGACATCACAGTCTCAACTCTGAGGTTATAGTGACATCACAGACTCACCAATGAAATCATTGCCCACTGTGACATCATAACACCAACTCTGACGTTGCAGCCTTCCTGTTGCATCAAAGTCTCACTATGATATCACAGGCTCTCCTCTGAAATCCTAGCTTCAATGCAATATCACACCCTCATCACTGACACCCTACCTAGTCTCACTATGGCTTCACAGCCTCACTAGTGATCTCAGGCTCATTGAAACATGACAACCTCCCTGTAACTCTGCAGTGTTGCTATTGACAGCAAAACCTCACTGGGACATCACAACTTCCCCAGTGACATTACAACCTCATTGTGACATCACAGCTAAATCGTGCCATCAAAGCATCACTGTGGCATACAACTTCAATTCTGACATCATATCCTCACTGTGACAACACAACCTCAGTGTAACTGCACAGCCTCACTACTGACATCCTAACCTCATTGTGAAATCCAAGCATCACTCCTGATTTCACAGCCTCTCTGACAAATCATAGAATCAGCATTGACATTCAGAGCCTTACTGCAAATGTCACACCCTCACATTGACCTCACTACTTATCAACTGACACCACAAGCTCAACTGTTACATCATATCCTCTTTGGACATCAGTCTAACAACTGACATCACAGACGCACTGTGACATTACAGACTTATGAGTGACTGTACAGCTGGTCAGCACAACCACACCTTTGACATCAGCATCTCCACTGACATTAGTCAGAACACTGACATTATTGCCACACGAGCAACAACACAGCCTTTGACATCACAGTCTCACCAATGTCACTGTCATGTAATAGGTTCACCACAGACATAATGGAATCAGACACATAGTAAGACATCATAGACTTACTGTGATAGCTCTCTCACCACTGACATCATAGCCTTATTGTGACATCACAATAAGTGGGGTATCAAGCCCCACTGTAACATCACAGACTCATTGTGATATCAACCTCACCACTAACACTCACTGTATCATCTAAACCTCTACAGTCACATAACAACATCACAATATAACTGTGTCATCAAATCCTCACTGTGACATCATTGCCACACTGTACTCATAGCCTCATTGTGACATTACAAACTGTGCCATCAAAAACTCTGTGAGTCAACCTTGCCACTGTCATCATAGCCTCACAGTGACATCAGCCTTGCCACTGACATCACAGTCTCACTGTGACCTCACAGCCTCCACCGTGACATCAACAAATTCCTCTGATATCACAGGCTCATGGCGACACCACAGCCACCTGGTGACATCAAATCCTCACGGTGGCATCACAGCCTCATTAGTGACATGCCAGCCTACTGTGTCATCCTACCCTCATCACTCACATCACCCTCATTTTTTTATTTCTTCCACTGATACAATGTTGATAAGTACTCCATTCCCCTCCCTCCACGCTTGCCTGGATCCCCTTTCTCCTTTCCCCCTTTTCCTCTTCCTTCACCCCCCCCTTCTCCTAGTACCTCCCTCACTCCTCCTGCCATTCCTGGAGCATCCTTTGATGTTCATGTCAAACTTTCCTCTGGGTCCTCCTCTCTGATGAAGTGTAAGTATTCAGTAGCATTGCCTAGAGCTTTTTTTTGTGTCCCCTTTAGTATACGAACACTATTGTGGCTGTTAATCCCTTGCCTCTAAGGATCCTAGAGCCTGTGATCCATGCTAGACTTTGAGGGGTCAATGATATGTTGGTCATTGTGCAGGTCATGCAAAATCCTATTATGATTACCTTGGCCCGAACTAATGGGGAGTATCTTGCATATCATTGCTCCTCCCCATCTTTAGGCTCTTACAATCTTACCACCCCCTCTTCCGCAAATTTCCCTGAGCTTTAGGATGGGGAGAGATTAGGCTGGCCTGGTTCCAGGTGGTTGATGTATAGTCTCTGATGTTCTGAATTGTGGTTTGTTGATTTTTTTCAGTTTTGCTGCTCCTGCACCGCCCTTAGCTACATCCTGATGGATATTGGATGTCACCCCCTGGCCAGAGATAAAAGGCTGTTAAAATAGAGTCTTGTTGTAAGAGTAGATTCAAATTTAGATGGAATAAGAATAAGAGACTGCAATGAGAGGGGTCAGTCTCCTATTTGCAAGATGGTAACTTCTATCTGCAAGACTGTATGCCCTCCCTTTCTGGTGAGATCTACCCAATCAATTGAAAGTGACCAGAAAGGAAAGTCTGTGAGCTTAACCAGATGTCTCATTACTTACTTGCAGTCCATGATGGTGACCTATTTTCTCTGCTGTAGCATGATTCCTTCTCTCCTTGTTGCTGGAGATGCCCTCCTTCCCTTTCCCTCTTGTTTATAATCTTTGCAATTACTGTAGGTATTACAGAGATCCTTTGAATGTTTCCCTAAGTGGGTTTGGTGCTAGGATCCACCAATTAGGGAGTACATATGGCTCTTAATTTCGGTGGTTAGGCTGTAATGTCAGAAGTGAGATAGATGTCAGTGATAAGGATGTGATGTCTCAATGAGGCTATCATTTCAGAGGTGAGCCTGTAATGTCATAGTAAGGCTGTGATGAAATAGTGAGGTTATAATGTCAGAGTTAATACTTTGATGTCACAGTGGGGAAATTATTTCAGAGGTGAACCTGTGATGTCATAATGAGGCTGTCATGTCACAGTGAGGCTATAACAACAGAGGTGAGGCTGTAATATCACAGTAAGGCTGTGTTGTCACCAGTAATGCTGTGATATCACAGTAAGGCTGCGATGCAAGTGGGGCGAGACTGTGACATCACAGTGAGGATGTGATTTCAGTGGTTAAGCTATCATATCAGAATAAGGCTGACGTGAATGATGAAGGTAGGATGTCACAGTGAGGCTGGTATGTCACTGGCGAGGGATGATGCTGCTGTGAAGCTTTGATGTCATCATGTGGCTGTGGTGTCAACGTGAGCCCATGATGTCACAGGGAGTTGGTGATGTCATGGTGGAGGCTGTGAGGTCACAGGGAGACTGTGTTGTCTGTGGCAAGGCTGATGTCACAATGAGGCTATTTCAAAGGTGTGCATGTGATGTTACAATGAAGCTATTATGTCAGTGGCAAGGCTGATGTCACAGTGAGTTTGTGATGTCACAGTGAGGCTGTAAGGACACAGTGTGTCTCTGATGTCACAGTGAGGCTCTGTTGACTGAGTGATATTGTGATATCACTGGAGAGGATTTGATAGCACAGTAACGCTGTGATGTCAGTGGTGAGGCTGCTGTTACAATGAGGCTGTGATGTCACTGGTGAGTGTGTGATTTCAGTGGTAAGACTGATGTCACAAGGAGCCTATAATGTAACAGGTGAGCCTGTGGTGCCAATGGCGAAGCTGTGATGTCAGTGTGAGGCTGTGATGCCACTGTGAGGCTTTGATTTCACCGTGTGGCTATAGTGTCACAGGGAGTTGGTGATATCACTGTGGAGGTTGTGAGGTCACAGTGAAGCTGTGAAGACACCGTGAGACTGTGATGTTACAGTGAGGCTTTGATGTTACAGTGAGGCTGTGTTATCACAATGAAGCTGTAAGGTCAGTGTTTAGGCTGTAATTTCAGAAGTGAGACTTATGTGAGAGATGAGACAGAGATGTAACATTGACAATGTGATATAACTGGTGAGGCTGTGAGATGCCACAGTGTGGTTATGATGTCACCATGAGGCTGTGGCATCCCTGGTGAGGCTGTGATATCACAGTGAGCTTGTCATATCAGTGGTTAGCCTGTGATGTCACAATGAGGTTGTCCTGGCACAGAGTGGCTCTGATGTCACAGTGAAGTTGTGATGTCAGTAGTGACTGTGCTCACAGGGAGACTGTCATTGTTGAGGCTGTATTGTCACTTGTGAGGCTCTTATGTCATAGTGAGGTTATTGTGTCAAACTAAGGCTGTGATGTCACTCTGAGGTTGTGATGTCACTGGGGAAGTTTTGATGTCACAGTGAGGTTATGATGTCAATAATGGCATTGGTGTGTCACAAGGAGGCTATCATGTTTTGGTGAGCTGGTGAGGTCAGTGGTGAAGCTATGGTGTCATTGTTAAGCTGGGTAGGATTTCAGTAATGAGGGTGTGATATCGCATTGAGGCTATGATTTCAGAAGTGAGCCTGTGATACCATAGTGAGGCTCTCATGTCCCAGTGAAGCTACACCCTCAGAGGTGAGGCTGCAATATCACAGTGAGGCTGTGTTATCACCAGGGATGCTGGTTATGTCAGTGAGGCTGTTATATTAATGGGAAAAGACCATGACATCACAGCGAGAAAGTAATTTCAGTGGTTTGGCTTTGATATCAGAATGAGACTGATATGAGTGATGAGGATATGATGTCATAGTGAGGCTGTGATGTCACAGTGAGGCTATAACCTCAGAGATGAGGCTGTGATGTCACAGTGAGGCTGTAATCACCAGTGGTGTCATGATATCACAGTGAGGCTGAGATGTCAGTAAAGCGAGACTATGACATCAGAGTAAGGATGTGATTTCAGTGGTTAGACTATGATATCAGAATGAGTCTGATGTGAGTGACGAGGGTGTGATTTCACAGTGAAGTTGGGATATTACTGGTGAGGCTGTGGTGTCACTATGAGCCCTTGATGTCATATGGATTTGGTGATGTCATAGTGGAGGGTGTAAGGTGCAAGTGAGACTTTGATGTCAGTGGCAAGGCTGATGTCACACTGAGACTATGATTTCAGTACTGATGCTGTGATATCACATTGAGGCTGTGATGTCACAATGTGAGACATAGCCTCACATTGAACATGATGTCACAATGAAGCTATTATATCAGTGGCAAGGCTGATGTCACAGTGAGGCTGTGAAGACACAGCGTGCTCTGATGTCATAGTAAGGCTCTGTTGACACAGTGATGTTGTGATGTCACTGGAAAGGTTTTGATGGCATAGTAATGCTGTCATGTCAGTGGTCAGGCTGATACCACAATGATGCTTATGATGTAATAGGTGAGCCTGTGGTGCCAGTGGGCCAGCTGTGATATTAGTGTGAGGCTGTGAAGCCACTGTGAGGCTTTGATTTCACCGTGTGGCTGTGGTGTCACCATGAGCCTGTGATGTCACAGGGAGTTGGTGATGTCACAGTGGAGGTTGTGAAGTCACAGTGTGGCTGTGAAGACACTGTGACAATGTGAGGTTACAGTGAGGCTGTGATGCCACAATAAGGCTTTGATGTCACAGTGAGACTGTGTTATCACAGTGAAGCTGTGAGGTCAGTGTTTAGGCTGTAATTTCAGAAGTGAGACTTATGTGAGAGATGAGACAGAGATGTCACATTGATGTGATATAACTGATGAGGCCATGATACCACAATGTAGTTATAATGTCACCATGAGGCTGTTGTGTCCCTGGTGAGGCTGTTATATCACAGTGAGCCTGTCATATCAGTGGTTAGGCTGTATTGTCATTGGGGAAACTCTAAAGTCATAGTGAATTTATTATGTCAAACTGAGGCTGTGATGTCACAGTGAGGCTATGATACCTGAGGTGAAGGTTTACGTCACAGTGATGCTTTTATGGCATGGTATGACTGTTATGTTACAGTGAGGCTGTGATGAAACTGCAAGGTTGTGATGTCACTCAGGAAATTGTGATATCACCGTGAGTTTGTGTTGTCAACAGCTACACTGTGATGTCACAGGGAGGCTGTCATATTTCAGTGAGCATGTGAGGTCAGTGGTGAGACTGTGCCATCACACTGGGGCTGTGATGTTAGAGGAGAGGCGGTGATATCACTGTGATTTGGTGATGTTACCATGAGGATGTGATATCAGAGTGAGGTTGTGATATCAATGACATCACAAGGTCACTGTGTCGTCAGAGCCTCACTGTGACATCATAGCCACACTATGTCCTCACAGCCTCACTGTGACATTACAATCTGACAGTGCCATCACAGTCTCACTGTGATATCACAGCCTCACCACTGTTATGACAGGGTCACCGTAATATTATAACCTCACCAGTGACAGCACAGACTCATAGTGACATCATAACCTCACTGTGGAATCACAGCCTCACCAGATATATCACATCGTCAATGTGACATCTCAGCCTCATCTCTCACTTCAATCTCACTTCTGAAATCACAGCCTAACCACTGACTTCACAGCTGCACTGTGACATCACAGCCTCATGGGGACATCACAGCCTCAGAACTGTTATCATACCTAGCCATACTATGATACCACAGTCTCAGCTCAGATAACACAGGCTCACAGTGATGTGACAGCTTCAGCCTTAACATCATAGCCTTTGATATCATAAACAGTGACAGCACAGCCTCACATGTTACATCACTGCTACATTGTGACATCAATCTTCCCATAAATATCACAGCCTCAGTGTGACCTCACAGCCTCACACCAGTGACAATATAGCCTTTGACATCATAGCCACACCAGTGTCACTGTCACATAATAGGTTCATCACTGACATCATAGGCTAACCAATAACATCAAAGGCTCACCAGTAACATCATAGACTCACTATGACATCTTTCTCACCACTGACATTCCAGCCTTATTGTGACATCATGCTTTTGCCAATGACATCACAGCCTCATTGTGACATCAATCTCACCACTAACATCACTTCCTCATTGTGCTATCCAAGTCTCTGCAGTGATATCACAACATCACTGTGTCATCAGAGCCTCATTGTGACAGAATAGTCACACTTTGTCCTCACAGCCTCACTATGACATTACACTGTGCCATCACTGTGACATCATAAACTTACTGTGATATCAGCCTTGCCACTGACATAATAGCATCATGGTGACATCACATACACACCTCTGACATAGCTTCACTGTGACATGACAGCCTCATGTGACATCACATCATCACTACTGATGTCATAGCCTCACTGTGAAATCAGCCTTTCCACTGACATCACAGTCTCATTGTGACATCACAGCCTTCACTGTGACATGACCAACTATTGCAGTCTGCCTGCATGGTTGCTGATAAGTGACTATTAACAGCTTAAGGGAACCATGGGTTTGTTTCCTTATGAAAGTCTGGTTGTAGTTCTCAGTCCAACTTGAAGGGAGATCATACACCAATATTAGGGCTGAGGGAATTGGCTACACCAACATTACATAATAGGTAAGAGATGCACAATCCTTACTTGCCAAAACAGCATGTCTGGCCAAGTATAAAGGAGAATGCTGACTTTTTCAACCAGCTTTCCATGATTTATTCCAGGACTTAGTCCCACTACCATGGACTTGGCCTTCCCCATCAGGTAGATAATCTCTTGCAGGTTTGCTCTGGCCTTAACTCAACCATCAATTCTCTTTAAATGTTCCCAGAGCTCAAACCCTCAATAGTCAAGTTGACACCTGTGCCTAACTATGACACCTGTGCCTAACTGTGACATCATGGGCTCACAGCATCACCACAGACACGGTGAAATCAAAGCTTCATGATGGCATCACAGGCTCACCAGTGACATGCCAGACTCACTGTGACATCATACCCTCATCACACACATCAGCCTCATTCTGATATCATAGTGTAAGAACTGAAATCATTTCATCACTGTAATGTCATAGTCTTGCTCCACTGACATCACAGCCTATCTGTGATATCATGGCATCACTGGCGACAACACAGCCTCACTGGTTCATCACAGCCTCACTATGACATTACAGGCTCACCTCTGAAATAATAGCCTCAATGGGACAATGACACACTCATCACTGATTTCCTACATAGACTCAACATGGCACCACAGTCCCACCACTGAACTCATAGGCTCACTGAAACCTGATAGCCTCCCTGAGACACCACAGTGTCGCTATTGACATCACAACCTCACTGTGACATCACAACTTCCCCAGTGACATCATAGCCTCATTGTCACATCACAACCATATCTTGCCATCAAAGCATTACTGTGACAACAAGCTTCTCCTCTGACATAATAGCCTCTCTGTGACATCACAGCCTCAGTTAGACACAATAAACTTACCTTCATATTGGAGCCTAACCAGTGACAATATAGCCTCACCAAAGACATAGTCTCCCTGTGAATGCACAGTCACTACTGATATCACAACCTCACTGTAACATCACAACCTCACTGTGACATCACAGCCACACTGTGCCAACACAACTTCACAGTGACATCACAACCTCATTGTGACATTACAGCCATACCTTGCATCACTGTGATATAAGGCTTCACCTCAGACTTCATAGCCTCACAGTGATATCACAGCCTCACTTTGACACAGTAAATTCACTGCGACATTAGAGTCTTACTAGTGACAATACAGTCTCATCAATGACATAGTCTCCCTGTGAAAGCACAGTCACTACTGACATTACAACCTCACTGTGACATCACAGCCACATTGTGTCAGCACATCCTCACTGTGACATCATGACCTCACCAGTGAGACCTTATCTGTGACATCAGCATCACCACTGACAATAGTGAGAACACTGACATCACTGTGATAACCAGCCTTTGATATCACAGCATCATCAATGTCACTGTCACATAATATATTCACCACTGACATCATAGCCTCACCAGTAACATCACAGAGTCACTATGACATCTTTCTCATAACTAACATTCTAGCCTTATTGAGACATCACCCCTTCACCAGTAACATCACAGCTTCATTGTGACATCAGCCTCACTACTAACATCATAGCCTTACTGTGCAATCGAAACTTCTCCAGTGACATCCCAACCTCACTGTGTCATCAGAGACTCACTGTGATATCATAGCCACAGTGTCCTCACAGCCTCACTGTGACATTACCACCTGACATTGATATCACAGCCTCACTGTGACATCACAAACTCACTGTGACATCAGCCTTGCCATTGACATAATAGCCTCATGATGACATCACACACACACACACACACTCTGACATAGCCTTACTGTAACATCATAGCCTCGATATGACAATATAGCATCACTGACATCCTAGCCTCACTGGGACATCAGACTTGCCGCTGACATCACAGTCTCACAGTGCTCATAGTTCACAGAGGTAATCGATAACTCACAGTGGTCATAGCTCACAATGGTTATAGAGAGCTCACAGTGCTCATAGCTCACAGTGGTCATAGAGCGCACACAGTGGACATAGAGTGCTCACAGTGGTCATATCTAATAGTAGTCATAGAGATTTTATAGTGGCATAGAGAGCTCCCAGTGGTGATACAGGGCTCACAGTGGTCATAGCACTTAGTAATCATAAGAAGCTCATGATGGACATAGAGAACTCACAGTGGTCATAGCTCACAGTGGTCATAGAGAACTCATAGTCATCACAGAGTGCTCACAATATATTGCAGTCCGAGGCTGCAACCTTGAATCCAGGGCTCCCCTCAACAAGGGGAAGCAAGGCTTCAGCAAATGGAGAAAGACACACAGCTCTCTGGGCTGAGTGAATCTGAGCTCTTTATTAAGATTTTTAGCAGCTTTTATATACTTTAGAAAATTGAGAGTAAAGGCCAAGAGATGTGTCACTATTTACATAGGGAAAATATCAAAGAAAACCAGGACCAAATTCTTTACATGATTATGTAAAACATATTCATTCCATGTAACAAAGGAAGAGCAGAGGTGACATATATTCTCTGTGGGACAGACATGATGTCTCCAGATAGAGTTAAAACAGGCATGTTATTTAGTTGCTAAAAGCAAAGGGACAATGAATATTTCAAAGCAGATTTTCTCTGGTTTATGTATAAACATCAAATGTGTGGGGAAGGGACTGTAAACTAGCTAGTACTGAGAAAAAACAACAACAAAAAAATCTAAGAACATACAGCAAGTAGAATCAAATTCCAAAGGGAGAAATCCTCCTGCCAGAGATAATCTTTAATTTACATAGGGAGAGCCCCTGGCAACTGCCCATTTAGATGTTAATGTGTCACTCCCCACCTAGAAGGCTTTAGTCCTGAACCAGACAGTAACACTAAGGCAGGCAGTAACACTAAGGCCAGACTATTCCCTTATTTTCCTTATTTTTCTTATTTATTTCAAATAATGCCATGTCCTTTTTCTAGAAAATGTTTCCTTGAAACAATATTCTGCTATGCTGGGACTTTGTCCACCAGGATGGTCGGATAAGGATGTGGCATTTCCCTCTCTTATTTTTTTTAAAGATGAGATTAATCTGAAGATGACTGAAAAGAGAATCATAGCAATGATTATGATAAGAATTGTCATATCAGTGTGAATTAACATGGTGAACCAGGTTGTAGGAAAACATTAAAACTCATCTGTTTTCATAAGTAATGTATGAAGAATATTTACATAAGTATGTAGAACCTTAAGTTGGTAAAAATGGCTCTGAATGTATCTTAGAATACAATTGTAGTAGCAGTCAGCAATTTGTATAAACTTATAGAGTAGTCTTAATATGTCTAACAGACTAGTTTTCATAGGAATAACTTATTTAGGTGCTAAGTGTCAAGTCAATCATATCTATTCTGGAGTTTAAAGGATCCTGAATTTTATCCAAAATATAAATTTTATCTTAGTGTCTAAGTTAAGACAAACATAATTAGTCATTAAAGATTAGACACAATTGATGGTATAAATGTGAGCAAAAGTCAACAGAAAATTGTACATTTTTAGGAACCAAAAGCAAAATATGTGGCCAGTACACAATAGTGAATTTTAAATAGAGAATAAAGTCCTTTATCATATGGTGAATAGCATATTAAAGTCTAGTTTGTGAAAGACTCTCAGAATTAGTCTGAAGAGGAGTCAGGAATCCATCCCAGAAGGAAACATTTTTTAGCTCCTTTTAGGTCAGGATCTGGCTCTTGGAGTTGTTCTGCATCTATGTCAACTTTTTCCTGAGAGCAGTCATCTTGACAGGGAGGTTGTCTATGATTTTCCACTGGGCAGAATAAACGTTTGGGTATTCACAGGGCTGAGCCTGCTGATGGAGAAACATAACGACATCCACAATCCCAGGGAACTGAGTCTCATTGGAACAGGTGTATATCAAAGGTGTACTGCCACTATAAAGCCATCTTTAACTGTATTCTTTTTTTAAACAATTTTAAGTGTATAAAATGGAGGAAAGACTTAAATGAGGTATATCTGAGAGGTCTTAAATCTAGTTAGAGGATGGTATTTTAAAGATTATCCTGGGGGGCCATTTCTTATTTAAGATGTATAGAGATCATATCAGAAAATACTGTAAGTTGACTTTTTATGTTGAAATTTAAGATTTTACAGTTCTTATCTAGGCCCACTACCAAAATCTTTGTCTTTAAAGTACATGACCCTTATAAAATAGTTAAACTCTATGAAATCTTAAGTCCTTCAGGAATTAGGCTTTTATGAGTAACCAAATCTCTGTTTAATTAAGACAGAGACAACTGAAAAACACTTGAATGTATGAAGCTTAATTCTTAATTTCTAATTTTTGAAGCTCAATATCTTTTTTTAATTTAGAAGAAGCATAATGTATAACATTTTCATTAAGCATCATCTCTAATTTTTAATCTTTTTATAAATGTAACATTCCACAATTTTTATAACATACTTTAACATTTTTTAAGTAACTCACAAACCTTCTGTACACACTTTAACCTTCTAAGCAAGATATCTCATCCCATAATCCTTCTTTTAAACCTCTTGTACATCTAAGTACAATACATATTTTTTCATTTTTTTCTTACTTGATGGTCTGTTACTTTTACATTAATTATCCCTCAAAAATGTCTTTTAAAGGCAATGATAACAGATAACAGATTTCATCTTTAAAAGAAATTAAGAGTTGAGTGTGATTTGGCAAATGTGTAAACAATGTACATTTATATATAGTTATCTTTAAATGTATACATTGAAATTTAAGATATAGTAGCTCTCAATTTACTTATTTACTTTAGCATTAATCTTTAAAATACATGATCCTTATAATATAAACACAAAAACATTTAATCAAAGATATTTTGAAATTAAAATGTTAGTTTATAAAAATTTCGGTTAATTTCAGTATTTTAATATATTTTAGAGTCAATTGTATAGCTATAGCACAAATTAGTAAAAGTTCTTTAAATTTTGTATTGACCGGGACATTATCAAATATGGAATAAATAAGCAGCACATGGTCACAGGAGAATACCTGTACATTTCTTTAGATAAGTAACCTTTTTTTCTTCTTTTTTTTTGCAATATAAATATTTAGATATTATTATATTTTATATCTTACCACAAGGAGAATGAATAAATTCTAATGAAATTTTTAGAAGACAATTATATTTTCTCGGTTGCTAGATTTGATGGGACAAAATTCTATAAAAGAAATCAGAGGAGTGAGCAAGTTTAATCAAGCAATATCATAGTGGCTTTGTTATTTTGGGAAACACATGGAAAAACCTTTATGACATTTTTATTTGTAGTCCTACTAAAGATCAAAATGAAGCAAGATAATTTTTCATTAAAGAAAACTTACAATCTATCAGAAAAACAGTTGTGATTGATTCAAAATGTACAATAGTTAAGGCCTTAGATATGATTAAAATCATTTGTTCTTTTTTTTAAGTATGCATGCATACATTTAAAAATGGCATGACAAAATTTAAATATTAGCGTGCAATATGAATAAAAAAGATTGAAGTGGATACAGATACGTTGAAACATAAGACATAATACCACATATAAACACAGAACACATAAACATACACATTAATAACATACAATTCACTGATAACAGCCTTGAAATCACCTTTGAAAGCATCATCAAAAGTGGATCAATATTTATGAAAACATTATTATTGAAAACAAAATCTATTAGTTAAGTCCAGCAGTATAGTTTAATTATGAAAAATATCAAAAGGAGATTCAACTTTAAAATTTAGTACCAAAACCAAATGACTATTTAAGGAACTTTATATTTAATAGATGAATATATTTGTCGAATTTTTTTTTTGAAAATTTGTTAGCATTTTCCAAAGTATCATTTGCATCTTAAGCTGAGATCCTCCCGTCACAGCTTGTAAAAGTGGCAGTTTTGAAAGGTTTTTATTGATCTCCACAACATTAATTCTAGGATATTAGATTTTAATATCAATCTCTAGTTGGTTTTTTTATGATTTAAAAATATTAGGAAGAACATGTTTTTGTCCTCTTATTTTTATTTTTTATTTATTTAATTTTTTAAATCTATATGAAACCAAATTCTAGGATTTACACTCCATTCAATAAAAGAAAGATGTAATTTTATAACTTAATCTATAAAGCCAGCCAATTGTTTTTCACTGCTTCTAATCTTTCTGGTTTTAACATTATGCTTTCTGTGTGATGATTCTGTATGCCCTAATTTTAACTGTTTTTGCACCAATTGTTCTATATGCTGTATATTTTCCATTGATAGGTGCCATTGTTCAACTGATATAGGCTCTTTTGATTTCCATTGTATCTTATCAGCATAATAAGTAATAGTGGTCCCAATTAAAATTTTTTGTTCCAATTCTATAGGATCAGGAACTACTAAAGCCATTTCCATTGAGGATAAAACACTTTCTCCCCATAACGAAAAAGGAAGAGAGGGAATGGCATAAGGCTGAAAACTTTTTGATTTGATATCACCTGCCCATTTTAATATTTATACACCTTGCATATAGGCTGGTGAGGCCTCTATACATACTTTGATGTAATTTCTCATAGACTCTTGTTTTCTGACTGATCTTAATAGAGTCTGGCACATTGTATTTGTATTCTGAAAGGCCAATTGTTTTATAGCTATTTCTGTAGCTTCTAGGTTTGGCTCCCATGTGGTATCTTCATTTTTCTTTCTTTTACTCTTGTACTGCTCTAAGAA
The DNA here is from genome assembly GCA_023101885.1 of Typhlomys cinereus. Classification (NCBI taxonomy): domain Eukaryota; kingdom Metazoa; phylum Chordata; class Mammalia; order Rodentia; family Platacanthomyidae; genus Typhlomys; species Typhlomys cinereus. The sequence continues at coordinate 5,896,054 of JALPQD010000105.1, read as the reverse complement.
AGCCTACCTCTGTAGGAGGCTTTCTAGGTCTCTTAAGGGGAAATGGCATTGAAGTCTTTAGAAATACCCCATCATCCTCACTATGGTGAGGTGTTGCTTCTTCCTCTAAATCAGTCTTCTCAGAGGGAGACAGACATCTGCTTCTTTCCCTAAATCAGTTTCCTCAGAGAGAGATAGGATATTACTGTGCACTTCTTTTCCTAAACCAGTCTCCTCAGAGGAAGACAGGACATCATTGTCCTTGACTTTTTCTAAACTTACTGTTATGACACATTGAGGCGTAGATAAGCATTCATTATTTTTATCTTTATCTTCCTTTGGAGTCAGAGGAGTCTTCTCTAACTTAGTTTTCTATGCTATGCTTACTGTTTCCTAACTAGGACATAAAGACTGTACCATTAAACTCCACAAAGAAAATGTAACAATTGGGACCTTTTCTCATCCATGAACATGATAATACTTTTTCATTTCTTTTCCTATCCTTTTCCAAATTTCTAGATCTCTGGAAACCAAGGACAACATTTTTGTACAAAATGAAAAAAATTTTCTTAACTGCTTAGAAGAGACATGAACACCTCGTGCATTTATCATTTGCTTAGTTATGCCAATAAAGAGTCTTCTTTCTTTAGACTCACACCTCGTGCATTTATCATTTGCTTAGTTATGCCAATAAAGAGTCTTCTTTCTTTAGACTCAGGATGGCCCATGCTTCTTACCCGCCTTCTGTACCCTGGTGGAATCCTTTCTTTACTTGTCTTCTTAACTCTGCTCCACTCACGTCTGAGGGGTCTTCTGCACCCTGATGGGATCCTATTCTTGCCTGTAAAACATATGAAGAGAAAAAAGAGAAAAGGAAAAACTTACCTAGTCGAGTGTCCCTGTTCAGGCACCAGATGTTGCAGTCTGAGCTGCAACCTCGAATCCAGGTTCCCCTCAACAAGATGGGTAAGACTTCAGATAATGGAGGCACACACATAGCTCTCTGAGCTGAATGAATCTGAGCTACTTATTCAATTTTAAACAAAGTTTTTATACTTTAGAAAATCTAGAGTAAAGGCCTGGGGGGTGTGTGTTATTACACCCATAGGGAAAACATCAAAGAAAAAAAGGACCAAATTTTTTACATAATTATGTAAAACATATTCATTCCAGGTAACAAAGGAAGGGCAGAGGTGACATATATTTTCTGTGTTGGGACAGACATGATGTCTTCAGGTAGAGTTAAAGCAGACATGACGCTCAGTTGCTAAAAGCAAAGGGACAATGAATGTTTCAAAGCAGATTTTCTCTGGTTTATGTATAAACATCAAAAGTGTGGGAAAGGAACTGTAAACTAGCTAGTACTGAGAAAAAACAGTGGTCATAGCTCATGTGGTCATAGACAGTTCACAGTGGTCACAGAGAGCTCTCTGTAGTCATAGCTCATAATAGTCAAAGAGAGCTCACAGTTTTCAGAGATCATAGTGGTTTTAGAATGCTAATAGTGGTCATATATTATAATGGTCATACAAAGTTCATCATGGTCATAGAGAGCTCACAGTGGTCAAAGCTCATAGTGCTCATAGAGAGCTTCATAGTATTCTTATATTATAGTGATGATAGAGAGCTTACAGTCATAATATATCACTGTGGTCATAGAAAGCTTATAGTGCTCCTAGCTCATAATAGATTTAGAGAGCTCAAAATGATCATTGAGCGCTCACAGTGGTCATGGTGAAGCAACAGTGATCATAGAGTGCTCACAATGGACATAGAGAGTTCCCATTGGTCATAGAAAACTCACAGTAGTCATAGTTCACAGTGGTCATAGACAGCTCACAATGCTTTTAGCTCATAGTGGTCATAGTGAGCTCACAGTGGTCCCAGAGCTCACAGGGGTCATGGAGAACTTACAGTGGTCATAGAAAGTTCAAAGTGGTCATAGAGTGATCTCTGTTGTTACAGATAGTTTCCAGTTCTCATTGTTCACAGAGGTCATAGTGAACCTATACTGCTCATGCTCCTAGTGGTCATAGAATGTTCATAGTGGACGTAGAGAACTAACAAGTCGTACTTCATATTAGTCATAGAGAGCTCACAGTGGTCATAGGTCATACTGGTCATAAGAGCTCATAGTGTTCACATAGAGCTCAGTGGCCATACCTCATAGTTGTCATAAAAAGCTCAGAGTAGTCTTAGGTCATAGTGGTCATAGAGAGCTCATAGTTGTCACAGAGAGCTCACTGTGGTCATAGAGAGCTCTCAGTGTTTATGGACAGCTCACAACGGTCATAGATAGCTCACAGTGGTCATAGTTAGTGGACATAGAGAGATCATATTGACAATAGAGAACTCAAAGTGGTCATAACTCAGTGGTCATAAAGAGGTAATAATATACATAGTGCTTTCACAGTGGTAATAGCTAACAGTGGTCATAGAGAGTTAACAATGGTCATAGAGAGCTCAGACTGGTCATAGCTCATACTGATCATAGAGAAATCACAGTGGTCATAGAGAACTCATAGTTGTCATAAAAAACTCACAATGGTCACAGAGACTCACAGTGTATAAACACTCAGAGTGGTCATGCATAGCTCTTAGTGGTCATATAGAACTCAAAGTGGTCACAGAGAGGTCACAGTCCTCAGAGATGTCACAGTGGTCACAGAGAGCTCATGGTGGTCATAGATCACAGTGGTCCTAGGGATCACAAAATGGCCATAGAGAGCTCACAGTGGTCATGAAGCACTCACAGTGGTCATAGAGAGTTCACAGTGGTTATAGCTTATACTGTTCATAAAGCGCTCATAGTGGTCATAGACACTTCAAGCGGTGATAGCTCATAGTGGTCATAGAGTGCTCATAGTGGTCATAGAGAGCTAATAGTGTTCATAGTGTTATCACAGTGGTCATACCTCGTATTGTTCATACAGAGCTAATGTTCATAGTGTTGTGACAGAAGTCCTACCTCATAATGGTCCAAGAGAACTCACAGTGGTCATAGCTCATAGCTGCCATAGAAAGCCCACAGTAGTAATAGCTCATACTGGTCTTAGAGAACTCATAGTGGTCATGGAGATGCCACAGTCATCACAGGTGTCAAAGTGGCCATAGAGAGTTCATAGTGGTCATAGGGAGCTCACAGTGATGATAGCTTATAGTGGTCACAGGAGCTAACAGGGGTAACTTGCTAATCTTTCCCTGATTTGTAAGGCGACCAATGAATAAGCCCCTGACTCCCCTTATTTTGAACAGGTTCTGCACCAATGGGCAATGCATCTCCAAACCTATTATGATTAGTATCATCTCCTTAAGGCATTCTTGGAGCCAGCCATTTTCCTGAATTGGCACTCTGCATATGATGATCATGCAGAAGCACGAGTCTGCATCAACCTTCAATATAGTTTTAACATCGCATTGGATATGCTCACAGGTCATGGACAATTGTGGCACTATCGATTCTGGGAGGCCCTATCCCAGGCTCCCAAATCCAGAAGGTGTGGCTACAGACAAGCCTGAACAACTTTAGACATGCTCCAGACATGTCCCAATGGTGGAACCATACAGGCAGAGGAATGAACAACCAATGGTAAGGAGGGATGAACAACCAATGGGAAGTGGCCATCTAACCTGGACATGTAATAAACAGCTAAATGATTGGTGGCTGCTCCACCCTTTCCCAGAGCAGATGGATGGCAATACCTGATTGGACCCCAACCCTATAAGCCCAAAGACTTCCTGAATAAAGCTGAATCTGAAGCAACTTATCCACTGCTGCTTCCCACCTGATTCCCGGGGTCTGGCTGGTAACCTTATCGACGGCTCACCCAGTTGCCTCAAGCCTCAAGCCCCTGCCATTTCCCCCTCATTTTTCTGGTTGGCCCAGTGGAGATTCAGCAACAGACAATATATTGATCCTATATCACAATCCATCACAGGTTTGGCTACATATTTTCAACAGGTGTCTGACCTGGCCTTCAAGGCCCTATAGGTTTGCTCTTGCCTCCTGTGACCCTCGATATTCCTCCATATGCTCAACACCTTATCAGGTCTCCAACATTTCCAAGCTCGTGAACAACTTTCTCAGAACATCAAGGGGCCTTGGTCTCAGGCTTTCCTTAAATATTCATCAATTTTGAGTCAACAGGTAGAACATATTAACATGACACATGTGGCTCCCCTGCCTAGAGATACTGGGTGTGAAACCAGAATCTGGAACAATTTTAAAAGGCTGTTTGATCCCTCTTACATTGTAACTTATACTATGATAGGAGGAATTGTTCTTTGATTAATTATATTGTCTGTGTCTCCTTTAGCACATCTCGCAGCATTGCTCCATCAACAAGACCATGTTACAGGTGCTTATGGCCCTTGAACATCCAAGCCATGACCCCCAGAGATGTGATACCACACCATCACCACTGATAGCAAAGGCTGCTAGTGACATGACAGCCTGAGCAGTGATATCATAGCCTTTGACATCATAAACAGTGACACCACAGCCTCACATGTTACATCACTCCCTCACTGTGACATCAATCTTCCCACAAATATCTGCCTCACAGTGACCTCAAAGCCTCACGGTGACCTCACACTCTAACCTGTTTATCATTGCTTCATCTGACATTAATCTTTTCACAGCCTGCACATTGACACCTTAGGCTCACCTGATACATCAGGTGTTTATCATAGACTCACCTTTTATATCATAGCCTCATGGTGAAATCAGCCTTGCCACTGACATTGCATCTTCGACAGTGATCTCACAGCCTCAATGTGATATCAACACCTCTCTGTGATGTTACAATATCACAGTGACATCATAGGTTCACTGTGGCATTATAGCCTCATTTCTGACATGACAGCCTTACCTCTGACATCACAGCCTCACTGTGACATAACAGTCTAACCTCTGAAATTATAGCATCATTGACACCATGGATTTCCTGCCAAGACTCGCTATGACAAGACAGCGTCATCACTGATAGCTCAGGCTCATAGTCACATGACAGCCTCAACAGTGACACTACAGCCCCGCTGTGGCATCACATCTTCACCAGTAACATCCCAGCCTCACTGTGACATCTTAGCCTCATCACTGACATCAGCCTCTTTTCTGACTTCACAACCTAACAACTGAAATCTCAGCCATACTGGATGTCATACACTGTTATCAATGATATCACCTCCTCACAGTTACATCAGAGCCTTTCTGTGATATCACAGACTCATTCTGGCATTATAGCCTCATTTCTGACATCACAGCCTCACTGTGACATAACAGGCTAACCTCTAAATCATAGCATTAGTGACACCATGGACATCCTGCCTTGCCTCACCATAACACCACAGCCTCATCAATGATATCTCAGGCTCAAGGTCACATGACACCCTCAACATCATAGCCAAACTGTGTCCTCAAAGCCTCACTATGACATAACAACCTGACAGTGCCATCATAGCCTCACTGTGAAAACACAAATTCAGCCAGTGACATAATAGTTCCATGATGACATCATATATACATCTCTGACATAGCCTCACTGATATCCCAGCCTCCATGTGACTTCACGGCATCACCACTGACATAGCCTCCTGTGACATAATCCTTGCCATTGACATCGAGGTTTCACTGAGACCTCACAGCCTGCACCATGACATCAACATTTCCCTCAGAACTCACTGCTCACAGTGTCATCACAGCCACACAGTGACATCAGATCACACAGTGGCATCATAGCCTCACCAGTGGCATGCCAGCCTCACTGTGACATAATATCCTCCTCACTCACACCAGCCTCATTCTGATAACGCAGCCTAATCACTGAATTCAAATCCTCAATTATGTTAGTCACACTCCACTGACATCACAACTGACATCACTGCGATATCACATCATGACTGTTGACTAAATAGCATCACTTTGACTTTACAGTCTTACCTCTGAGGTTATAGCCTCATTGTGACATCACAGCTTCACAATTATATCACAGGATCACCTCTTAAATCATTGTCCAACTGAGATCACAGCATCAACTCTGATGTTATACCCTCACTGTTTCATCACAGCCTCACTATAGCATCACAGGCTCATCTTTGAATTCATAACTTCAATGGGACATCACATCCTCATTGCTGACATCCTATCCAGCCATTCTATTACACTACAGCCTCATCACTGACTTCACAGGCTCACTGAAATATGATGGCCTCCCTGTGACTCCACAGTGTCGCTATTGACATCACGTCCTCACCGTGACACCACAGCCACACTGTGCCAGTACAGCTTCACTGACACATTATGGCTTACTGAGTTATAGCACAGCCTCACCTGTGACATTAGCATATGCACTGACAGTAATCAGAACACATATCCCTGCCACACCAGGGACAACACAGCCCTTGACATCACAGCCTCTCCAGTGACATGCCAGCCTCACTGTGACAACATATCAATCACATCAGCCTCATTCAGATATCACAACCTAACAACTGAAATCAAATCTCAATATGATGTCACAGTCATGCTCCTCTGACATTACAGCCTGATATCTGATATCACAGCCACACCACTGACCTCACAGGCTCACTGGGACATGACAGCCTCCCTGTAACACAAGTGTCATATTGACATCACAACCTCCCTGTAACACAACAGTGTCACTAGTGACATCACAACCTTACTGTGACATCACAACTTTCCTAGTGACATCACAATCTCACAGTTACATCACAGCAACATTGTGACATCACAGTCATACCGGGCCATCAAAACATCACTATGACATAAAGCTTCATGTCTCTCATCATAGCATCACTGTGATATCACAGACTTAGTTTGACACAATAAACTCACTGTGACATTAGAGCCTCACCAGTGACAATATAGCCTCACTAATGATGTAGTCTCCCTGTGAAAGTACAGAAACTACTGACATCACAACCTCACTGTAACAACATAGCCTCACCACTGTTATGACAGACTCATCATGATATCACAGCCCCACCAGTGACACCACAACCTCATGGTGACATCATAACCTCACTGTGGCATCACAACATCACCACTTATATCACATCATCAACATAACATCTCAGACTTATCTCTCACATCAGTCTCATTTCTTTAATCAGAGCCTAACCACTGATCTCACAGCCTCACTGTGACATCACAGCCTCACTGTGACATCAGAGCTTTACTGTGACAATACAGCCTCACAGCGACCTCCCAGCGAGCCCACTGATACCACAGGGTCATCTGTTACATCATAGCCTTGATGTGGAATCACATCCTCACCAGTGACAACACAGCCTCTTCTGTGATTTCAGGATGCCACTGATATTATTCAGAACACTGACATCACTGCCACACCTATGACAACATAGCCTCACTATGACATGACAGCCTCACTATGACATTATAGGTACAACTCTGAAATCAGAGCCTCACTGTGACATCACAGCATAACATTGACCTCACAGTCTGCCCAATGACCCAATAGGCTCACCTGTTACATCAGAGCCTTATTGTGACATTAGTCTTGCCACTGACATCACAAACTCACTGTGATACTACAACTTCCCCAGTGACATCACAATCTCACAGTGACATCAGAGCCATACTATACTATCAAAGCATCACTGTCACGTAAACATTCAACTCTGACATCATAGCCTCCAAGTGACATCACAGTCTCAGTTTGACAAAATAAACTCATTGTGACATTAGAGTCTCACTAGTGACAATACAGCCTCATCAATTACATAGTCTTCTAGTGAAAGCACAGTCACACCTCACTGACTGACATTACAACTTCATTGTGACATCATAACCACACTGTGCTAGCACGGCATTACTGTGACATTGCAGCCTCACCACTGGTAGGACAGGCTGACTCTGATGTTACAGCCTCACCAGTGACACCACAGCCTCATGATCATATTGTGGCATCACAGCCTTACAAGTTATATCACACTATCAGTGTGACATATCAGCCTCATCTCTCACATCAGTCTCACTTCTGAAATCACAGCCTAACCACTGACATCACAGCTGCACTCTGACCTTACAGCCTCACTGTGATATCACAACTTCATGGTGACATCCCAACCTTATGGTGACATCACAGCCACAGTGTGACATCACAGCCTCATCTCTGATATCCTACCTAGTCTTACTATGACACCACAGCCTCACCACAGATAAAATAGTCTCACAGTGATATGACACCTTCAGCAGTGACATCATAGCCTTTGACATCATAAACAGTGACACCACAACCTTACTGTTACATCACACCCTGATAGTGACATCACAGCCATACCGTGCCATCAAATCATCACTGTCATTAAAGTTTTACCTCTGACATCTCTGCATCAATGTGATATCACAGCTTCAGTTTGAAACAATGAACTCACTGTGACATTAAAGCCTTACCGCTGAGAATACGGCCTCACCTATGATATAATCTCTCTGTGTAAACACAGTGAGTACTGACATCACAACCTCACTGTGACATCACAACCTCACTGTGATATCACATCCTCAATGTGACATCACAACCTCACTAATATTATCCTTTCTAGCTCTACTATGACATCACAGCCTCAACAAGATAGCAGTCTCATAGTGACATGACAGCATCAGCATTGACATCATAGTCTTTGACATCATAAACAGTGACACCATAGCTTCACGTTACATCACTGACTCACTGTGACAACAATCTTCCCACAGATATCATATCTCGCAGTGGTCTCACAGCCTCACTATGAAATCACAGTCTTAACTTTTACATCATAGACTCACCTGTTACATCATAGCCTCATGGTGAAATCAGTCTTGCCACTGACATCACATCTTTCCACAGTGATCTCACCACCTCAATGTTACATCACAACTTCTCTGTGCTGTCACAGCCTCATATGACATCAGAGCTTCACACTGATATCACAGCGTTACTGTGCCATGATAGCCTCATTTCTGCCATCTCAGCCTTACTGTGAGATCACAGTCTCACCTCTGACATCACAGCCTTACTGTGACATCACAGGCTCACCTCTGAATTCATAGCATCAGTGACATCACGGACATCCTACATAGCCTCTCTCTGACACCACAGCCTCATCACATGAACTCAGGTTCATGGTTAAATGATAGCTTCAACAGTGACACCACAGCTTTACTGTGGCATCACAACCTCACCAGTATGATGCCAGCCTTACTGTGACATCTCAAGCTCATCACTGACATCAGCCTCACTTCTGACATCACAGTCTATCCACTGACATCTCAGCTGAACTCTGATGTCATAGTCTATCACCACTGATATCATAGTCTCACTGTGATATCACAACTTCAGGGTAACATCACAGCTTCACAGTGAACTCACAGGCTGCTCACTGACACCACAGGCTCACCTGTTACATCATAGCCTCATTGTGGCATCAGTCTTGCCACTGATATCCCATCCTCATGTGACATCACAGCTTCCAGAGTAACATCACCTCATGGTGACTTGACAGCCCACAGATACAAGACCATCACAATGACATCACAGCCTCAGTGTGACATCTCAGCTTCATCCATGACAGCACAGCCTCACCTGTAACATCAGCATCATCAGTGACATTAGTCAGAACACTGATATCACTGCCACACCAGTGACCCACTAATATGACCGGCTAATTGTGATATCACAGCCTCATGGTTACATCATACCTCACTGTGGCATTACAGCCTCACCAGTTATATAACATCATCAATTCAACATCTCAGCCTCATCTCTCACATCAGTCTCACTTCTGAAGTCACAGCCTTACCACTGACCTCACAGCTACACAGTGACATCACAGCCTCATGGTGAAAACACAGCCACACTGTGACATCAGCCTTACCACTGACATCACAGTCTTACTGTGACCTCATGGCCTCCACTGTGACATCACCAACTCCCTAGGATATGGGTTCTTGGTTAAACCACAGCCACGCAGTGACATCAAAGTCTCAGGGTGACATTAAAGCCTCACAGTGACTTCACAGCCTGCCACTGACACAGCAGGCTCACATGTTCCATCATAGCTTTATTGTGGCATCAGTTTTACCAGTGACATCACAGCCTCACTGTGACATCACAACCTCACATGTGATGTCAGAGATGCCACTGACATTAGTCAGAACACTGACATCACTGCCACACCAGTGACAACACAGCCTTTGACATCACAGCCTCACCAGTGTCACGGTCATGTAATAGGTTCACCACTGACATCATAGCCTCACCAGTGACATCACAGACCCATTATTACATTAGCCTTACAACTGATATCACAGCCTCATTGTGGTTCAAAACCTCTCCAGTGACATCACAACATCACTGTGTTATCAGAGCCTTACTGTGAAATCATACCCACACTCTGCCCTCACAGCCTCACAGTGACATCAAAAACTCATTGTGAGTTTTTGTCACTGATGTAATAGCCTCATAGTTACATCACATACACATCACTGACATAGCTGTTTATTAGGTGTCCTGGTTAGATGGCCACTTCCCTTTAGTTGTCCATCCCTCTGCCTCTATGGACGTTTGAGGTATGTCAAAATTTGTTCAGACTTGTCTGTAGGCAGACCTCCTGGATTCAGGAGCCTGGGCTAGGGTCTTCCTAATTGATAGTGCCACATTTTGAGCCTTTTATTTATTTATAATTTTTTTAGTGGGACCATGATAGCTGTGACAACACCGAGCTTCTTCAGCTGCGTGGAAGATAAGTGGCTGTGCCTGTCTTAGATAGGACACCACCCTCATGTGCAGCCTTACCTGTCATTGACTACCCCTCATGAGACCATCACAGAGAAGGAACCATGGTCCCAAAGGGGAACTCAAATATGGCAGAGGAAAGGAGGTTTTTGTCATGGCAAGAACAGGCAGAGGCGCTGTAAGTGGCTGTTATGGTTTAAAATGTGTCCCCCACAGTCTCATATGCTTGGCAAGGTCATGGCACCTTGAGAGGTTGAGCCTTGCTGGAGGAAGGCAGTCACAAGGGATGGGCCTTCAGGTGGATCAGTCCGCCATACCTCCAGGAAAAGTCTACTTTGCTGCAAGCAGTCTTGCAGCCTTCAGCTTCCAAGATGTCTGCAGTGACTTAGCCTCCTCCAGCTTTGGCTAGCCAGCCATGCTACCTCTGCTTTGAGAGACTGTATCTCTCCTTTGTAACTGTAAAATGAATAAATCTCCCTTTCTCCCTTAAGTTGCTTGAATTTAGGTGCTCTCCCACAGCAATAGTTAAGAGTAACAGTTACAGAAATTGGTACCAGATAGTGGGGTATTGCTGTGGAATTAAGAATAGCTAGTACCACAATGCGAAGTTGTTTGTGAAGCTGAGAGAAGTTGGTACCCAGAAGCATGGCCAATGCTGTGATGTGGCTAGTATGCCTTTGGAACTCTTTGTTGAGAGAAATGTGGAGAACTTTGTGACTTTGTGCTGGGAAAGTCTTTGCATCTTGGCAGTTGGGCCAAGTGAGAGTTCAGAGGAGAGGAATGCTGTGAGAGACACAGGCAGTGGAAACCCAGCTTGTGATGGTCCAGAGGGGAACAGAGACTGTGTTTTGAACTAGACAGGTGACAAATGAAGCCATGTGTTGGTCAAGAGTTTAGTGAAGTTTGCCCTCATCCTGAAAGCTTGCCTGAAGTTAAACTGCAGTGCTTGGTGGCAGAAATTTCAAAGCAGTGTAGTCCTGACATTATGATATGGATACTTTTTAGTTGTCTTCAAAATATGAAAAAGAGCAAAGAATGAAGCAATAAGAAAAAAAAACTGTAAGATCTGATCATGAAAAATACAAGGCCAAACAAAGAGTTGAACCAGGAATAAACACATTACAAAATGACTGTTAAAAAGATTTGTTCCATTTGTAAATCAAAGCCTGCTCTTAATTTGAATAATAAGAGAGGCCCTAGCTTGAGGACAAGATCCTCAGTGAAGGCTCCTACTCACAAGAATGCAAATCATTTCAGAAGACTGGAGCTAAAGGGTGGAGTCCCAAACAAGAATTGGTTTCTTTTACAAAGCAACTGCCCAGGAGTGAAAGAGATAGTCAACATTGAGAAGCAGAATCAGCTGTGATTCAAGGGGCCAGTCTTGGCAAAGTCATCCATGTGATTCTGGTTTTAGAGTTATCAGTGATGCAAGAGGGAAGAGATCATGGAGTCCTCCTTCAAGATTTCAAAAATTGGCAGAATCCAGGCATCTTGAGGCAAGAAGCCTGCAGTTTAGAAGCCCAAAAAGGGCAGTTTGTACTGTGGAGTTAAAGCCTGGTTTGCCATTGAGAAGGAAAGATATTAGAGAATCCAGAGACAACTTGGGACACCTGCCAAGAAGAGCTATATACACTAGAGGAGTCAGTTTAAGAGATCAACATATTCTATGAGTAGTTGCATTGGAGGAGCGGAACCAAAGCCTTTTGGAACTGAGATGATTTCAAGGAGAGGCTCACCTGTTGGAGTTGGAGCTACAAGATTTGGAGTTTGTCCTGCTGGTTTTTGGTCTTGTGATGGGCCGATCTTTCCTGGATATACCCGCATTCCTTCCTTTTGAAATGGGGATGTTTATAATGTGCCATTATATGTTGGAGTATGTAACTAGTGTTTTGATTTTACAGGAGACCTTGGGCTTTGAACTTTTGGACGTGTTCAGACTGCTGATGTAGTCTATGAAGATTTTTAAAGTTTGACGGAGTATGGTTAACATAATGAGATGGCAATGAGCCTCTGGGGGCCAGGGGTAGAGTGTTATGATTTGAAATATGTCCCCACAGTCTCATGTATTTAGCAAGATCATGGCACCTTGAGAAGTGGAGCCTTGCTGGAGGAAGGCAATCAAAAGGGGTGGGTCTTGAGGTGGATTAGTCCCATCCTACCTCCAGGAGAAGTCTGCTTTGCTGCAAGCAGTCTTGCAGCCTTCAGCTTCCAAGATGTCTGTGGTGACTTAGCTTCCTCCAGCTTTGGCCAGCCAGCCATGCTGCCTCTGCTTTGAGAGACTGTACCTCTTCTGGAATCATAAGCTGAATAAATCTCCCTTTCTCCCTTAAGTTGCTTGACTTTGGGTGCTCTATCACACCAATAGTTAAGAGTAACCACTTCAGTGGCATAGGCACAGAAACAATTCAGAAGAGCTCTGAGACACATATCAAAACCTAACAATTGTAAATTAGTAAGGCATAGCTCTAATGGAGGACCACCACATCTGCCATGAGCCTTTAGTGATTATAGGAATGTCCGAGGCCTGAATGGATTCCTTGAGGATCTGGAAAGCAAACTTTGTTATCTTGGGAATATATGAAAAAAAACTTGTATGAAAGAAAATTACAATCTATTAGAAAAACAATTGTGAATGATATAAAGCATAAGTAGTTAAGGCCTTAGATATTATCAAAATTATTTGTTCTTATTTTTATGTATGCATATATTTATTTAAAAATGGGGGCTGGAGAGGTGGCTCAGGGGTTAAGCCTCCACCTTGCAGGCAGAAGGTCCTGAGTTCGGATCCCAGATCCCACGTGTGGACACCATGTGGAAGCAGGGGCGGCCTGTGCTTCTGGTCCTGGTAGGGCAGAGTCTGTGAATCCCGGGGCAGAAGGACGTGGAGGCATCCATGGTGGTTCCCGAATTTGTCCGTGGTTCTACACACACACACACACACACACACACACACACACACACACACGCACACACACGCACAGACACACACACATGCACATGCACATACATACGCACATGCGCACAGTTGAATAAATAAAAAAATTTTTTTAAATGGCATGCCAAAATTTTAGTATTAGTGCGCAACACAAAAAGAAAATTGAAGTGACCACAGATTTTTTTTACATTGAAACACAAGACACACAACATGTGTTTTTTTTATTTCCACTCATACAAACTTACTAGGTAAACCAGTTCCTTCCCTCCCTCCTCCTCCCCCCGAACACCCTGCTCCGCCTCCCCTCACCCCTCCCTCCAGATCCCTCAGTGCCTCCCTCCCAATTCCCAGAGTCCTTTATTGTGTATTCTTGATTCTCCTCTGAGTCCTCCTCTCTGATGACGTACAAGGACGCAGTGACATTTCCCTGAACCCTTTCCCATGTTCCCCTTAAACATAGGAACACTACTATGGCTGTCAATCCCTTGCCTCCACGGATCTTGGTGCCTTTAGCAGATGCTAGACTTTGTGAGGTCAATAGTGTGTTGGACATTGCGCAGGGCATGCAAAGTCCTATTATGATTGCTTTGGCCCTAACTAGTATAGAGAATCTTGCAAGTCCTTGCTTCTCCCATCCTTTTGCTCTTACAATCTTACCATCCCCTCTTCCGCAAATGTCCCTGAGCTTCAGGATGGGGAGAAATTAGGCTGGCCTGGTTCTATGTGGTTGATATAGAGTCTCTGAAGTTCTGGATTGTGGTTTGTTGATTTTCTTTTGCAGTTTTGCTGCTGCTGCAATGCCCTTCACTCCATCCTGGTGGGCACTGTATGTCACCCCCTGGCCAGAGACAAAAAGCTGTTAAACTGGAGTCTTGTTATAATAGCACATCCAAGGGTATATGTAATAAAAGTAGGGCACCTCAGTGAGGGAGGGGTCAATCACCCATTTGCAAAATGATTTCTTTTTATCTGCTTAACTATATGCCCTCCCCTTCTGGTGAGATCATACCCCCTCAATTATAAATAATCAGGAACAAATGTCTGTGAACTTAACCAGGAAGACACACAACATGTAAACACAGAACATATAAACATACAACCTCATGAAACACAAGAAGTCAGATATCCTGTTCCATAATTGTTTCATAAGGGGGAAACCAGTATCATCTGAAGCAGAAAATACAGCCAGAGAAAGAGGGGAGTCAAGAGCTTTGGGAACAAGAGGAAGGAAGGGGACTAGGACACAAAGATTGTCAGCTGTGATTAGAGCTCCCAAGGGAAGTAGGAGAGACATACTCATCCAGGCTGATGCTCATCTTTTTTCAAGTCATTTCTAATGACAGGTGCGTCAGTTGCAGGGTGGACAAGATGAGAGAGTACCCAAGGTTCTAGGTGAGAGCTGGAAGAACACAAGCATATCCTCGGCCTTGTGTTAATAGGGGGTGGGTCCCTTCCATGTACCTGGTAGAGGATCCTTCCAATGTACAACAGGCAAGGGTGTTGTAGTGGGTTGAGATTTCCAATGTTTGTAAGTGGGAGTTAAACCATGGCTATCAAAAGTGAGGACATTAAGGATGAAGAGGGCCTTGGTGAGCCACAGGTGAGGGTCTAGGGAGAGGTGTTAGTCCTTTGAAAACAATCCTTTAAGGTTCTGTTTGTACGTTCAATTATTCCTGAGGTTTAAAAAGGATGCCAGTACCATGTTTTATATTCCAAGATGAGAGAAAGGAGCAAAAATGAGCAGACATGTAAGCAGAGCCATTGTTTGTTTTTATGGTACAAGGCACTCTCATAACCAGCATAGCCATTTTTATAGACTTTATGACATGACTAGCCTTTTCTCCTGTTAAAGCGGTGTCATAAATAAATTTGGAATAAGTATCTGTGATGACATGTATATATTTGAGTATTCGAAATGAAGAAAAGTGGGTCACGTCCATCTGCCATAAAGAATTAGGTGAAAGCCCCCTAGGATTAACTCCCTGAGTTTGTAAGGGAACCAAAGGTGCAAAAGGGGCACAAGCAGTACAGGTTCTGCACAAGTGTTTGCACTGAGTAAAAGTTAGTTCAGGATATAGTTTGAGGAGGTTGGAAGGGGACATGTGAAATTTTTGGTGGAGGAACCTAGCTTGTTCCAATAATGGGACAGAGGTCACAATGTTGTTTGTCCACCTCATCATGGCCTTGTGCTATGAACCCTGGTAATCTTTTTTTTTTTTTTTTGGCTGCAGACTAGCTTTACTCAGGAAGTGTTTGGGGTTATATAGGGTCAGCGTCCAATCAGTGGAGGATCCTTTAAGTCTTGCTACATGCCTAGGAGGATGGAAACAAAGGGGGTGGGAGGAATATGGCTGTCCTGGACTTTCCTTTTACAAGCCAAGAAAAGCACTCCCATCCAAGTCTGTGGGTCCCAGAGAAATCCAAGGAGCTAAGATTAAAGCTTTCTCCCAAAAATCTTCTAAGTCCTTCAGCATCACTTTGATCCTACGTAAGTCTAGTAGAGCCTTAAGGGCAGTCAGCTGGGGTGCCTTTTTTTTTTTCTTTTTTTTTATTAAAAATTTAATTATACATTTAAAAAAATTTTTTACCAGTTCCCTCCCTCCCCCCTCCTCCCCCCGAACTCCCTCCTCTCCCTCCTCTCCCTCCCCATCCCCCAGTGCCTCCCCCCCAATTCCCAGAGAGTCCTTTATTGTGTACACCTAACTCTCCACTGGGTCTTCCTCTCCAATGACATAAAAGGACCCAGTGGCATTTCCATAAGCCCTTTCTCTTGTTCCCCTTAAGCATAGGATCACTACTATGCTGTCAATCCCTTGCCTCCAGGGGTCTCGGTGCCCTTAACAGATGCTAGACTTTATGAGGGCAACAGTGCGCTGGACATTGCGCAGGGCATGCAAAGTCCCAGTATGATTGCTTTGGCCCCAACTATTGTTGAGAATCTTGCAAATCGTTGCTCCTCCCATCCTTTTGCTCTTACAATCTTACCGCCCCTTCTTCCACAAATGTCCCTGAGCTCCAGGATGGGGAGAGATTAGGCTGGCCTAGTTCTATGTGATTGATATAGAGTCTCTGAAGTTCTGGATTGTGGTTGGTTGATTTTCTTTTGCAGTTTTGCTGCTCCTGCAATGCCCTTCACTCCATTCTGCTGGGCACTGTATGTCACCCCCTGGCCAGAGACAAAAGCTGTTAAACTGGAGTCTTGTATAAGTAGCACATTCAAGGGTATATGTAATAAGATAGGAAACCTCAGTGAGGGAGGGGTCCATCACCCATTTGCGAAATGATTACTTTTATCTGCTAGACTATATGCCCCCCCTTCTGGTGAAATCAGGAAAGAACGTCTGTGAACTTAACCTGGTTTCTCATTACTTACTTGCAGACCTTGATGGAGGCCTATATTCTCTGCTGTAACATGGTCCCCTCTCTCCTTGTTTCTGGTTTGGCCCTCCTACCCCATCTCTCTTGTTCATAATCCTTGCAATTACTGTGTTACATAGGTTTACTTTTAAGTGTCTCAATGTGGGCTGGATGAGTTTGGTACTAGGAGCCACCTATTAAGGAGTACATACTGCGCTTAATTTTCTGGGTTTGGGATACTTCACTTAATATAATTCTTTCTAATGACATCCATTTCCCAGCAAATTCCAGTAATTCATCATTTTTGATGGC
Organism: Typhlomys cinereus; assembly: GCA_023101885.1. NCBI lineage: Eukaryota > Metazoa > Chordata > Mammalia > Rodentia > Platacanthomyidae > Typhlomys > Typhlomys cinereus. Next base: position 5,878,714 of record JALPQD010000105.1, on the reverse strand, counting down.
TGAGTAGTACTCCATTGTATAGATGTACCACAGTTTCCTTATCCACTCGTCAACTGTTGGACATTTAGGTTGATTCCATGACTTTGCTATTGTAAACAGTGCTGCTATGAACATGGTCGAGCTTGTGCTATCGAGGCGAACCTCTGCTGCATGGGGGGTTATTCCCAAAAGTGGGATAGCAGGGTCATATGGCATTTCAATCTTTAATTTCTTTAAGAATCTCCAGACAGCTCGCCAGAGTGGCTGTATGAGCCTGCATTCCCACCAACAATGTAGGAGACTTCCCCTCTCTCCACATCCTCTCCAGCATTTGTCGTTGTTTGTATTGTGGATTTTTGCCATCCTGACTGGGGTGAGATGGTATCTCAGGGAAGTTTTGATTTGCATTTCCCTGATGGCGAAGGAAGTGGAGCATTTTTTAAGATATTTGTTAAACATTTTAATTTCATCCCTGGTAAAGTTTCTTTGAAGTTCCAGGGCCCATTTTTTAATTGGGCCAGTGTTTTCCTTGGAGTTTAGTTTTCTAAGCTCTTTGTGCACTCTGGACAGTAGAGCTCTGTCAGATATGTGGTTAGTGAAGATTTTCTCCCATTCTGTGGGTGGCCTTTGAGCTCGTGTTGCAATCTCTTTATCTGAAGAGAAGCTCTTTAATTTCAGTGACTGTGCCATTGGATGTCTGTTTAGGAAATGTTGGCCTAGCCCAAACAGCTCGAGGGAGTTCCCTATCCTTTCAACTATGGTTTTTAAAGTCTCTGGCCTTAAATCAAGGTCCTTGATCCATTTGGAATTAAGTCTTGTACATGGTGACAAGTATGGGTCCAGCTTTAATCTTCTGCATGTGGAGATCCAGTTTTGCCAGCACCTTTTGTTGATTGGATTTTTTGGGCCCCTTTGGCAAAGATCAAATGGCTGTATTTTTGTGGGCTTATATCTGGGTCTTCAATCCTTATCCATTGATCTGTGTGTCTATTTTGGAGCCAGTACCAGGCTGTCTTTATAACTATGGATTTGTAGTATAAACTAAGGTTTGGTATGGTAATACCTCCAGCAGTGTTTTTGTTACTCAGGATTGTCTTTGCTATCCTGGGTCTTTTGTGCCTCCATATGAATTTTGAGATTATTTGGTCAACTTCTTTGAAGAATTGCTTTGGGATTTTAATTGGTATAGTATTGAATTTGTATATGGCCTTTGGTAGGATGGTCATTTTTACGATGTTGATTCTACCAATCCAGGAACATGGGAGGTCTTTCCACCTTCTGGTGTCTTCTGCTATTTCTTTCTTTAGGGTTTTAAAGTTTTCATTGTAAAGGTCTTTTACCTCCTTGGTTAGGTTTATACCAAGGTATTTCATTTTTTTAGGGGCTATAATAAATGGGATTGTTTCTCTCAAGGCTTTTCACTTCTTTCATTCTGGGCATATAGGAAGGCCTCTGATTTTTGCACATTTATTTTGTATCCTGCCACCCTGCTGAACTTCTCAATTAGTTCCAGGAGCTTCCTGGTGGAGTTTTTGGGATCCCTCAGGTATAAGATCATGTCATCTGCAAATAGGGATAGCTTAACTTCTTCCTTGCCGATTTGAAACCCTCTTATGTCCCTTTCTTGTCTTATGGCTTCAGCTAAGACTTCAAGTACAATATTGAATAGAAGTGGTGAGAGTGGACAGCCTTGTCTAGTTCCTGATCGAAGTGCGAATGCTTCCAATTGTTCCCCATTAAGCATAATCCTTGCTGTAGGCTTGTTGTATACCGCTTTTATTATATTGATAAAGGTTCCTTCCATTCCTACAGTCTCTAGCGTTTTGATCATAAAAGGCTGTTGGATTTTGTCAAAGGCTTTTTCTGCATCTATGGAGAATATCATGTGGTCTTGGACTTTGGACTGGTTTACATGATGAATTACATTTATTGATTTGCGTATGTTGAACCAACTTTGTGTGCTGGGGATGAAGCCTACTTGGTCCCCGTGAATGATCTTTTTGATATGTTTTTGAATCCGATTTGCTAAGACTTTGTTGAGAATCTTTGCATCTGTGTTCATCAGAGAGATCGGCCTATAGTTTTCTTTTTTAAGTGCATCTTTATTAGGTTTGGGGATTAAGACGATATTAGCTTCATAGAAGGAATTTTGCAGTGTTCCTTCCTTTGCTATTTGATGGAACAGTTTAAGGAGTATTGGTGTTATTAACTCCTTAAATGTCTGGTAGAATTCTGTGCTGAATCCATCTGGCCCAGGACATTTTTTGGTGGGAAGATTCGAGATTACTTCTTCAATTTCCTTGTATGTTATAGGACTATTTAAATAATTCACAACTTCCTGATTCAATTTAGGTAAGTTGTGTTTACTTAGAAATTCATCCATCTCTTTTGTGTTGTCAAACTTCACAGAGTATAAGTTTTTGAAATATGATGTTATAATTCTCTGGATTTCTTGGGTATCCGTAGTGATAACTCCATGTTCATTTCTAATTTTGTTAATTTGGGTTTTCTCTCTCTTGCTTTTGGTTAATTTAGCTAGGGGTGTATCAATCTTATTGATTTTTTCAAAAAACCAGCTTTTTGACTGGTTGATTTTTTCTATCGTTTTCTTAATCTCGATTTCAGATATTTCTCCCCTTATTTTGCTAATCTCCTCTCTTCTATTACTTTTGGGATCAGATTGCTCAAATTTCTCCAAAGCCTTAAGCTGCATCGTTAAATTATTTATTTCTGATGTTTCCAATTTTCTGATGTAGGCATTAAGAGCTATGAACTTACCTCTTAGAACAGCTTTCATTGTGTCCCAGAGATTTTGGTAAGTTGTATTTTCATTTTCGTTCACTTTCAGAAAATCTTGAATTTCCTGTTTAATTTCTTCCTGAATCCAGTTCTCATTCAGTATCATATTGTTAAGTTTCCAGGAGTTAGTGTATTTTCTCTTGTTTGTTGTGTTGTTGTGGATGTCCAGCTTTAGGCCGTGGTGGTCTGATAGGGCACAGGCTAGAATTTCGACTTTTTTGTATTTGTGTAGATTCATTTTGTGGCCCAATATGTGATCTATTTTGGAGAAAGTTCCGTGTGCTGCTGAGAAAAATGTGTATTCTTTGGTACGTGGGTGAAAAGTTCGATAGAGATCTGTAAGGTCCATTTCAGTAAGGGTTTGGTTAAGCTCCAAAAGTGTCTCTGTTAAGCTTTTGACCTGTTGATCTATCCCATGTTGAGAGGGCGGTGTTGAAATCCCTGAGAATTATTGTTTGGGGGTTGATTTCTTGCTTTAGACGCTGTAGGGTTTTCTTAATGAATGTGGAGGGGCCCATATTGGGTGCATATATGTTCAGTATTGTGAAGTCTTCCTGGTGAATTGTACCTGTGACTAAAATGTAGTATCCATCTGTGTCTCTTATGATTTTCTTTGGTTTGAAGTCCACTTTGTCTGAAAGCATAATTGCTACCCCCACCTGTTTCCTGGTTCCATTAGCTTGCAAGATTTTGGACCAGCCTTTCATTCTTAGGACATGCCTATCTTTTGTGGTGAGATGAGTTTCCTGAAGGCAGCAGATTGTTGGATTGTGGTTTTTAATCCAAGTTTGTAATCTGTGTCTCTTAATCGGTGAGTTAATGCCGTTGACATTTAATGTTATAATGGAGAAATTATTTTTAATTCTGGACATTTTTTATGTTTAGTAGATTTTGTAAGCATGTTGTTTGATATTTATATTTTGTTGGTATTATACTTCCATTCTGTCCTCCTGGATACGCTTGTTCTTTTTTTCAAGCTTGAGTATCATTTCTAGCATTTTTTGAAGGCCTGGTTTGGTAGACATGTATCCTTTCAAGTTGTCTTTGTGCTGAAAAACTTTTCTTTCTCCCTCAATCATGACAGATAGTTTTGCCGGGTATATCAGTCTGGGTTGGCATTTTTGCTCATTTAATACTTGAAGTATGTCTCTCCAAGCTCTTCTTGCTTTTACTGTTTCCATTGAGTAGTCATTTGTTATTCTAATAGGTTTACCTTTAAAAGTGAGTTGCTTTTTTTCTCTTGAAGCTCTCAGCACCTTTTCTTTGTCTTGAATGTGGAGTGTTTTGACTATTATTTGCCGTGGCGATTTTCTATTTTGGTCATATCTGTTTGGAGTGCGAAATGCCTCTTGTATTTGGATAGGCCTCTCATTCTTTAATTGTGGGAAGTTTTCATTTATGATGAATTGAAATATTTCCTTAGGTGTGGTATTTTGGGATTCTTGTTCTGGTATTCCATGAATGCGCCTCTTAGGTTTCTTTAGGGTGTCCCATATTTCTTGAATGTTCCTCTCCAGTATCTTTTTGGCTTTAACAATCTCTTCCATTGAGCTGGTTAATTCTCCTACTTTGTCTTCAAGATCTGAGATTCTATTTTCTGCCTCATTTGTTCTGCTGATAAGACTCTCTGTCGAGTTTTGGGTTGAAGATAACTTATCTCTTAGTTCAATTTTAAACTCTGCCTGAGACTGTTTTACCTGCTCTATACCTATTTTTGTTTCTTGAACTGTTTTTCTCAACTCCTCCAGGTTCCTGTTGTGTTCCTGTTCAAAGTGGTTGACACGGTTATTTAACTCTTCTCGGATTTCCTCTTTCATATTATTAATTATGGTAATGATCATACTCTGAAAGTCGTTATGTTGGGTCTGGCTTTCATGGCTATTTTCTATGGATTTGTTCTGGTCGCAATCCATCGTTATGGGATTGATTCTTTTGGTGGGAGATTGTTCTTGGGGTTTGTTTCTTGTGGATCTGCACTTTGACTTGTACATTGTTGTTTTGTTTTTTAGAACCTTTCAGTTTTGTGTGTTTTTCACTGAACCGATGTAGTTGGTATTGTTACACCTGCCAGTTGTTACTAGTGCTTGCCTTGGATTGGGTATGTTTGTGTATTGGTATTGTTATATCCTAGATGAGACTACTAGGATGTTAGTACATCAGTTACGTAACCAGGGGATGAATATAAGTATGGTAGTGCACTTTTATGATCTAGTGTCTTGGTGAAATGTGAGGGTGGGTCGTGTACTCCCCGGAGTTGTATGTTTTTGGGGTGGCTGTATGAGGAAGCTGACCTACAACATTGATACTAGAAAGGATCAGTAAGGTGAAAGAAAAGAAAAAGAGTAAGAAAAAAAAAAAAAAAGGTTTACTTATCTTTAGGCTGGATGTGAAGAGTCTCGCATGTGATACAATGGTTGTAGTGAAGTCCAGATGTATGGCCTGTGTTCTCTTTGTTCCTTAGAGTTTTGCTTGAGTTTCCTTTGTACTCTATTGAATTCTGAGTAGCAGTGTGACTTCCGTGGACCACATGCATAGGTCCCCGGTGGGCCAGAGAGGCAGAGGGTCTGATGTTGATGGCAGAATTCTTCACCTGCGACCTGAGGAGGGGCAGAGGGGCGCGGGGGCGGGAGGGCACAAGGGGCTGGTGTTCGGGGCGGGGCCCCGGAGGCTAAGCTGGCGGCCACGCGTGGGTGCTGCTGGCCGGGTGGCTTGGCTCCGGGTTGGGGGGCGGGGCTGGGAGGGGCTCGCTCTCACCTGGGCTCTGGTTCTGGTTCGGCCCGGTGAGGGGGCTGGGGGCAAAGCTGACGGCCGCGCACGCGGGTGCTGCTGGCCGGGCGGCTTGGCTCCCGGGTGAGCGCGGGGCTGGGAGGGGCTCGCTCTCACCTGGGCGCTGGTCGGGGTTCGGTGCAGAGGGGGGGCTGGGGGCAAAGCCGGCGCCCGCGCGCGCGGGTGCTGCTGGCCGGGCGGCTCGGCTCCGGGTTGGGGGGCCGAACCCTGGTAATCTTGAATGAGATCTTACATTCTCAATAAGAAAGGGATGCTGTCTATTCTCTAGGAGCATTTCAAGCATCTAACACAATATCAACAGGGAATGATGAGCCCCCAAAGCTGGAGAAGGAAATAACCTTAGTACACTGTACTGAAAACTGACTGTCAGAGAAAATGTTAATGGGCCCAGGTGGGGTTTTCTCTAAGACTTTGATAATGGCATACAGTTCACCAATTTAGACAGATCCTTTATTGGGACATACAAAATTTTGTCCAGTTTTATAGGGGCTTTGATTATCACCCCTGTTTGATGGGTGTTGGGATCAGTAAAGGCAAATGGAGCACCTGGGATGGGTGAAGAAGAGGGGAAGGCATGAGAATGGGACTGTATCATCAGGTATTGTAAGATCTGAAGGAGCTTATCAGGAGGAAGGTGATTATTTAAGTCACCCATAAAGTCTACATCTTTCATTAAAAATTTAATTTCTGTCAGGGAAGTAGACAAGATCATTTTATCAGGCTTCCTGTTGAAAATTCTGTCACAATATGCATGCACCTTATGTGCCACAAGGAGGACAGCTTTGAGTCTGGGAATTATTTTATGATAGGTGGACCATGAGGAATGGATCCAAAAAAGGGGTCATTGTTTTTGCCAGTTGAGGCCTAATGGGGCCTCAATCGTAGAGAGCACAATTCCCCATAAGAGTTCCTGGGTGTTAATTTATGTATGTTTAGAGTGTCTAACGAGACTGATATAGCAAAAAAGGCCTTTGTATCAGGTGGCAAAGTAATATTTTTTGGGATGATTTGAATGTCTTAAAGAGGGGTAGTAAATCCTCAGGGGAAAGAGATAGGAAGGGTTTAAGCTAATTATCCTGACCTCATACTTTTTGTAGCTTCTTTAAGGAGTATTCCTTTTTTATTAGTATCTGTGGGGACAAGGGCAAAATGTTTCAGTTAATTTTATAATCTAGATATCCATAGGGAGAGACCAGTTGTACTTTATCATTAGCAATGTAAGGCCAATGTTGTTAAGATTCTGTAAGAGTTCTGAAAGGAGGGACTTCAATGTTTTTTGTGATTTGTGGGCCATGAGTAAATCACCCATATAATGGATAAGCAAGCATTGAGTCTTAATATATTGTGACTGTAGCAACATAATGTTGACATATCGTTGGGCTGTTTTTCATTCCTTGGGGTAGAACTTTCCATGAAATCTCTTTGCAGAGGTTTAATAATTGGGTTCCCATACAGTAAAGGCAAAAACCTGCCTGTCATCCTCATGTAAGGGAATTGAGAAAAACAGTCCTTGATATCTATGATAGCTAGATAGTAATTCAAGGGAAAGGAACTGGGATGTGGGATGCCAGCCTGGAGTGGGCCCGTTTTTATCATGTGCTTATTAACCTGGGGTAGATCTTGTCACAGGCAATATTTCCCTGACTTTTTATAAGAACAAAGATAGGAGTGTTATGAGGGCTTAAGGATGGCTCAATATATTCCAGTCTTAATTGTTCTGTCACTAAAGACTTAAAAGCAGAAAGTTTTGGCTCTAGTAAAGTATGGTTCCATCCATATGGGGCCGATGTGAGTCCATTTCAGTTTAATAGGCTCTGGTGTTCTTAGTGCAGGAGAAGTGGCTTTTGGAATTAGGGATTCTGCATCTCCATTGCTGAGGAAATGTCTTTCGATCTGCCAGATAAACTGACAACATCTAACATTCTAAGATGTTATCATAAAAGACTTGGTCATCTGTTATCAAAATGACACCCATGGCAGTCATCAAATTTCTCCCCCATATAATGGTAGTGATATCTGCTACTAGTAGTTTAATATGGCCTATATTGCTACCATGGTCTTTCCAGGTTACATTGTTTGTAACTTTTATGGTTCGTTGGTTTCCTCCTACCCCTTTTATGGGGGACCTTTTATTGTATTCCCAATGACACATTTATCTATCTAATATGCCTTTGATTGGTGTCCCATCCAGGGAGACCATCATTTGAGGTACATGATCATAACACAGGGAGTGTCAATTGGATCCTATCTGACCCTCTTTTTAGTGGGACTGAGAGTTGCCCCTCCCTGAGTTTAAAGGAGCTTTATTTTACAGCTGGACTTACAGTCTTTAGTCCACTGTAAACTTTTCCCACATTTGGGTAGGGTGTTTTGGCTTAATAATGAGCTTAGAACATGAGCCTTTAAAGTGTCTGGGCTTTCCACAGCCCCAACATGGGGAGGGGGGTCCTTTGTCTGTTTCTGAATAGCCAGAGCATTAACAAAAGTAGCCAAAGCCTCAAATGGGGTGGCAGAGGGACTGATATCTTTGGTAGCTACTGTCTACTTATATGTTCATTATGGAAAGGAGCGAACACTTTATGGGTAGGTGTATTTGTTCCTTCCCAGATCAGATCTTTAATCAATGTGACTCTTGCTGGTCCATCTTGGATGCATCTCTCCACCGCTATGATCACACATGTCAAAAAGTCAGCAAATCTTTCATCGGATTCTTGGATAAGATTACAAAAAAAGGACTCTGGTTTTTGAGGCCTGCAAGCCTTTAGGCTTTGTAAGCCCATTTGTCTAACCTGATCAAAGCACATGGGAATGAATTGTAATAGTAGATTGTGAAAAAGGATCACTATATTGACCTCTACCTGTAAGCATATCTATTATAATTTGTATGTCATATTGTAGATTAGTATGGGCTTAACTTTCAGCCATGTCATCATAGGCTGCTCTCCATTTTAGAAAATTCAAGGGGGAGAGAATGGACTTGAGAAAAGAATATTAATTATAGTGGGTCTGTAATCGGGGAGCCCATTGTAAAAGGATTTGTTCAAAATAAGGGGAGTTGACCCCACCAGTCATGGTTTGAAATGTGTCCCCCACAGTCTCATGTGTTGGGCAAGGCCTTGGTACCTTGAGAGCCTTGCTGGAGGAAGGCAGTCACAAGGGGTGGTCCTTGAGGTGGATTAGTCCCACCCTACCTTCAGGAGAAGTCTGCCTTTGCTACAAGCAGTCTGCACCTCTCAGTTTCCAAGATGTCTGCAGTGACTTAGCCTCCTCCATCTTTGGCTAGCCAGCCATGCTATCTCTGCTTTGAGAGACTCTCCCTTCCCTCTGGAACCGTAAGCTGAATAAACATCCCTTTCTCCCTTGAGTTGATTGACTTTGCGTGTTCTCTCACAGCAATAGTTAAGAGTAACTGTTACAGAAATTGGTACCGGGTAGCGGGATATTGCTGTGAGATTAAGAACAGCTGGTACCACAATGCGAAGTCATTTGTGAAGCTAAGAGAAGTTAGTACCCAGAAGTATGGCCAGTGCTGTGACTTGGCTAGTGTGCCTTTAGAACTGTTTGTTGGGAGAAATGTGGAGACCTTTGTGACTTTGTGCTGGGAAATTCTTTGCATCTTGGCAGTTGGGCCAAATGGGCCTTTCATGTGAGAGCTTAGAAAAGCAATGCTATGAGAGACACAGGCAGTAGAAGCCCAGTTTGTGATGGTCCAGAGGAGAACAGAGACTGTGTTTGCAACTGGATGAGTGACACCTGGAATCATGTGTTGGCCAAGAGTTTAGTGAGGTTTTGCCCTCATCTTGAAAGCTTGGAGTGATTGGCGAAGGAAATTTCAAAGCAATGTAGTCTTGATAATGTGATATGGCTGCTTTTTAATTGTCTTCAGAGTTATGTAAAAGAGCAAAGAATCAGGAATAAGCAAAAACTGTAAGATCTGATGAGGAAAAATACAATACAATGCCAAACTTAAAGAGTTGAGCCAGGAAGAAGCAGTGAACAAAATGGCTGTCAAAGAGATTAGCTCCATTTGTAAATCAAAGCCTGCTCCAATTTGAATAATAGGAGAGGCCCTAGCTTGAGGGAAAGATCCTGGGGAAGGCTCCCTCTGGAAGAATGCAAATCCTTTCAGCTAAAGGGTGGAGTTCCAAAGCAAGAGGTGGTTTCTCATACAAGGCAACTACTCAGGAGTAAAAAGATGGTCAACATTGAGAAGCAGTATCAGCTGTGATTCAAGGAGACCAGTTTTGGCAAAGTCATCCACGTGGTTCTGGTTTTAGAGGCATCAGTGATACAAGAGGGAGGAGATCGTGGAGTCCTCCTCCAAGATTTTAAAAATTGGCAGAATCCAGGCATCAATAGGCAAGAAGCCTACAATTTAGAGGCCCAAGAAGGGCAGTTTGTGCTATGAAGTAGTAAAGATGTTAGAGATTCCAGACTCAACGTGGGACACCTGCCAAGGAGAGCTGCATACACCGGAGGAGTCAGCTCAAGAGAGCAACATATTCTATGGGCAGCTGCGTCAGAGGGGTGGAACCAAAGCCATTTGGAACTGAGATGATTTCAACAAGAGGCTCACCTGTTGGATTTGAAGCTACAAGATTTTGGTCTTGTTATGGACCAATCTTTCCTGGATATGCTCCCATTTCTTCCTTTTGGAATGGGGATGTTTATTTTGTGCCATTGTATGTTGGAAGTATGTAACTTGTCTTGATTTTATAGGAGGTGTTGGGTTTTGGACTTTTGGACTTTTGGGACTACTGATGTAGTCTATGAAGACTTTTAAAGTTGGACTGAGTATGGTTGACATAATGAGATGGCAATGAGCCTGTGGGGGCCAGGGATGGCATGTTATGGTTTGAAATGTGTCCCCTACAGTCTCATGTGTTGGGCAAGGCCTTGGTACCTTGAGAGGTGGTGCCTTGCTGGAGGAAGGCAGTCACAAGGTGTGGGCCTTGAGATAGATTAGTCCAACCCTACCTCCAGGAGAAGTCTGCATTTGCTGCAAGCAGTCTGCACCTCTCAGCTTCCAAGATGTCTGTGGCGACTTAGCCTCCTCCAGCTTTGGCTAGCAAGCCATGCCATCTCTGCTTTGAGAGACTGTACCTTCCCTCTGGGATGGTAAGCTGAATAAACCTCTCTTTATCCCTTAAGTTGATTGACTTTGAGTGTTGTAAAGGTTACTCTTAACTATTGCTGTGAGAGAGCACCCAGTCCATCAACTTAAGGGAGAAAGGGAGGTTTATTCAGCTTACGGTTCGAGAGGGAAGGTACAGTCTCTCAAAGCAGAGGTGGCATGACTGGCTAGCCAAAGCTGGAGGAGGCTAAGTCACCGCAGACATCTTGGAAGCTGAGAGCTGCAAGACTGCTTGCTACAAAAGCTGACTTCTGGAGGTAAGGTGTGACTAATGCCCCTCGAGGCCCACCTCCAGCGAGCCTCCACGTCTCAAGGTGCCATGACCTTGTCAAACACATGAGACTGTGGGGGACATATTTCAAACCATGACATTCCACCCCTGGCCCCCACAGGATCATGCCATCTCATTATATAAACCATACTCAGTCCAACTTTAAAAGTCTTCATAGACTATGGGCTGGAGAGGTGGCTCAGGGGTTAAGCCTCTCCCTTGCAGGTGAAAGGTCCTGAGTTCGGATCCTAGACCCCACGTGTAGATGCCAGGTGGAAGTGGGGGCGGCCTGCATTTCTGGTCCTGGTAGGGCGGAGCTTGCGAATCCCTGGGCAGAGTAAACAAGGAGAAGGTGGAGGAGGGTCCATGGTGGTGCCCGAATTCGTCCATGGTTCTACACACACACACACACACACACAAACACACACACACACACACACATGAACACACGCACACATGCACAACTGAATAAATAATTAAAAAAATTTTTTTTAAAGTCTTCATAGATGGGGCTGGAGAGGTGGCTCAGGGATTAAGCCTCTGCCTTGCAGGCGGAAGGTCCCGAGTTCAGATCCTAGACCCCAGGTATAGACTCCAGGCGGAAGCGGGGGCGGCCTGCGTTTCTGGTCCTGGTAGGGCAGAGCCTGTGAATCCCGGGGAAGGAGGTGGAGGCGTCCATGGTGGTTCCTGAATTCGTCCGTGGTTCTACATACACACACATACATGCATGCACACACCACACGCATAGACGCACAATTGAATAAATAATAATAAAAAAATAGTCTTCATAGACTACATCAGTAGTTCCAACAGTCCAAAAGTCCAAAGTCCAAAGCCTCCTGTAAAATCAAAATACAAGTTGCATACTTCTAACATACAATGGCACTGAATAAACATTTTCATTCCAAAAGGAAGGAATGGGGACATATCCAGGAAAGATTGACCCATAACAAGGCCAAAAACCAGCAGGACAAACTCCAAATCTTGTAGCTCCAAATCTAACAGGTGAGCCTCTTGCTGAAATCAACTCAGTTCCAAAGGGCTTTGGTTCCACCCCTCCAATGCAGCTGCCCATAGAATATGTTGGTCTCTTGAGCTGACTCTTCCCAGGGTATGCAGCTCTCCTTGGCAGGAGTCCCACATTGTGTCTGGAATCTCTAACATCTTTACTTCTCAATGGCAAACCAGGCTTTAACTCTACAGCACAAACTGCCCTTCTTGGGCCTCTAAACTACAGGCTTCTTGCCTCATGATGCCTGGATTCTGCCAATTTTTGAAATCTTTGAGGAGGACTCCAAGATCTCCTCCCTCTTGCATCACTGATGCCTCTAAATCCAGAACCATGTGGAGGACTTTGCCAAGACTGGCCCCTTTGAATCACAACTGATTCTGCTTCTCTATGTTGACCATCTCTTTCACTCCTGGGCAGTTGATTGGTAAGAGAAACCAACTCTTGCTTTGGAACTCCACCCTTTAGCTCCAGTCTTCTGAAAGGATTTGCATTCTTATGTGTGTGAGCCTTCCCTGAGGATCTTGCCCTCAAGCTAGGCCCTCTCTTATTATTCAAATTAAGAGCAGGCTTTGATTTACAAATGGAACTAATCTCCTCAACAGCCATTTTATTCTCTGCGTCTTCCTGGTTCAACTCTTTAAGTTTGCCATTGTATTTTTCATCATTGGATCTTACAGTTTTTGCTTCTTCCTTCCTGATGCTTTGCTCTTTTTCATAACTCTGAAGACAACTAAAAAGTAGCCATATCACATTATCAAGACTACATTTCTTTGAAATTTCCTCCACCAAGCACTCCAGCTTAATTTCAGGCAAGCTTTCAGGACGAGGGCAAAACTTCATTAAACTCTCGGCCAACACATGATTCCAGGTGTCACTCATCCAGTTGCAAACACAGTCTCTTTTCCCCTCTGGACCATCACAAGCTGGGTTTCCACTGCCTGTGTCTCTCACAGCATTGCTTTCCTCTGAGCTCTCACAAGAAAGGCCCATTTGGCCCAACTGCCAAGATGCAAAGAATTTCCCAGTACAAAGTCCCAAAGTTCTCCACATTTCTCTCAACAAAGAGTTCCAAAGGCACACTAGCCACATCACAGCATTAGCCATACTTTTAGGTACCAACTTCTCTCAGCTTCACAAACAATTTCACATCGTGATATCAGCTGTTTTTAATCTCACAGCAATACCCCATTACTCGGTACCAATTTTTGTAGCAGTTACTCTTAACTATTGCTGTGAGAGAGCACCCAAAGTCAAGCAACTTAAGGGAGAAACGGAGGTTTATTCAGCTTATGGTTCCAGAGGGAAGGGAGAGTCTCTCAAAGCAGAGGTAGCATGGCTGGCTAGCCAAAGCTGGAGGAGGCTAAGTCACCGCAGACATCTTGGAAGCTGAGAGCTTGCAGCAAAAGCAGACTTCTCCTGGAGGTAGGGTGGGACTAATCCACCTCAAGGCCCACCCCTTGTGATTGCCTTCCTCCAGCAAGGCTCCACCTCTCCAGGTGCCATGACCTTGCTAAACACATGAGTCTGTGGGGGACACATTTCAAACCATGATAAGTATTCTCTCACAGCAGTAGTTAAGAGTAACTGTTACACCACCTTCCTTTACAGCTTTTCTAATTAGCACCAGTTCCTCTAAGGAGGTAGAAACCCATAACCTCATTTGAACTAACATTCACATTTACAGGGAATGCAGCCATAGGTTTGTAGGCATGCCTGTAAGTGGGTTGCTCTATTGCATCCCCTGGGTGCCCTTGGCATAACATATGATGGAGGATCTCAGTCCAAGAGGAGGGTCTTCCATAGGGTGTGTCTGAAAAAGGAAGCTTAGGACCTGCCATGGGTATGTATGAAGGGGAGGATGGCAGGAGTCTGTTCTGACAGAGGGTGGAGTTGCCCCGGAACAGATCTGGGAGCCCTCTGCAGAGTCCTCAACTGAGGAGGGGGAGGAAGAGGGGGGCAGAAGGGAAGGGATCCGGAGGAAGAAACAAAAGACTAATTTTGGGTTCTCTCCACATGTTACATTGTAGCTATTAATCACTTCCTTAGAGGAGGATCTTTTAAGGTTTGATTCAATGGGAGGATTGGAACAAAGGGGGCTGGAAGGATATGGCTGTCCTGGACTTCCTTCTTACAGGCCAGGAAAGGCACTCCCATCCAAATTTGTGGGTCCCAGATATTTTTTGGGGAAATCCAAGGAGCTAAGATTAAGGCTTCCTCCAAAAATATCTTCTAAATCCTTCAGCGTCACTTTGATCCTTTGTAAGTCTAGTCGATCCTTAAGGACAGTCAGCTGGTGTGCCTTCTGGTGGGATGATAAATTACCCATTATGGTGAAGAAATGTTCTCTAATGGAGCAGAGATAACTAGGAAGGAAGCAGACACGTGAAAAGGCACAGAAAATAAAAACAATGACTAGAATCAAGGTCAATGAACTCCTGAATTCCCTCAGTAAACACAGGACACTTAGATCCAAAACACCTCTGTGTATGTCCTTAGATGTTGGTTATCTGTCCCGCGCAACCGTCTCGCCAGCAAGAATGACGCGACACACACAGGATCCTTCTGCAGTACAGCTTTAATGCATCTTGAGAGGGAGAGCATAAGCTTACAGGGCAGAGACCCCAAACAACCAAAACCCAACCCTTATATAGGTTACTGGTCTTCGCCTAGGACGTGTCGCCTTCTGACTGGTTGTTGCTCGTCAGGCCATATGACGCCACGAGAGAAGCGGGAAACCAAGAATGGTCAGTTACCTGGCGCCTGTGCAGTAGCTTGTTTACTACTCAGTGTCTTCCTGAGTCGGCGCCATCTTGTAATGGAGGATGCATGTAGGGCGGTGCCCTACATCTCCCCCTTTTTTTATATATAATGATATAGCCAAGCAACTATAACCAAGCGAGTAGGTCACCCATGTGATGAGGGATAGAGGCAGAGGTTGTGCCTCCTGTTACAAACATTAAGACTGTGTCTGAGTGCTGCTACTAGGTCTTAATATGACCCAGAGCGCTCTCGACCTGTCCTCTGCCGTTTTTCCAGGAGAGGGAAACTAGGGCAGGCAACCCTCATGCTGGACAACATGCCTCCCAGAGGAGCATGTAATCCTCTGTGCGATGCTTTGCTCGACATCCCTCATGGGCTGCTCTGGCCAGACATTCTACCTCGTGCAATGGGTCCATGCCTTGGGTGTGCAAGAACTGTCTGACTGGCGGCCTACTGTTTGAGCATAGTTAGCCAAATATCAGTTCAAAGTTGGCGGTCCAATTCTGTAATATAAACTGAGAGAGGCTTTTTGACAAGTTAGCGGCCTGGGTAAAGTTCGTGTATTGAACAGATGTAACGCATAGGCCTGGAAGCTTTTGTTCACATCCTACCTGGGCCAGCTGTCATAGAATATCTATTTGTTCTTGGGCCAGATCTATGCGCTGATTAACCAGCATAAGCCCTCCCTGTATTTGGGTATTAGCCGAGACTTGTTTGTCCATGGCTGTGGACACCGAGGATGATAGTTCATTAACAACCTTAGCCGTTTGGACCTGGCCGGACAACGCCAAGGCCGAGGCCGTGAGTGAAGCGGTAATGGCCACGGTGGCAACAATGCTGACAATAGCAACGGTGATCCCAAAATCTCTTTTGTGTCTAAACAGGGTCATGGATCCTGGGGCATCAACGGGTATAGGGACAAAGCGGGGCATGCGGGTTAGAGGATGTGTGGTGGCATTCCAGCATATGGTATAAAAGCAAGATCCTATTGAGCAATTTAATTCATTTAATTCCCCATTATTAGAAGCGTTGCTAACTATCCATATAAACGGTGGCCAAACACAAACTGGAGCGGGCCTGAATTTCACCCTTGAGCCCTGTTTTGGACTAAAATTGAGAACATCAGAATTACTTTGGTTATAGGACATTTTGCCCTTTTCAGAAGCCCCTCCAAGGAGCATGGCCATGGGTGTAAAATCCGTACAACTGCCACTGAGACCACAAAGTAGCCACAAATCAAAGGGATTAATATCATACCTCCATGGGTCCATGGTGGTATGGTTTCCTCCATCGCCCTCAAGTGGAGAGAAGGTGAAGAATCTATTGAGAGGGTTTGCTCTTCGCGCCTGACATCCAGTCCAAGGAAGAGTGGTGGGGGGGAACGTCCTCTCGGGTCCTTCTACAAAAGGGGGCTAGCCTAGGTTGTGTAGGGGGATTGGAGCGCGATGCGTCTGTTGAATTGACACGAGGCCACCAGTCGTATATTATTGTGGCATTGGCCTTAACTATCCGGTTTGTAACTTTAGATTCTCCAATCCAGGCATAAGAATGATTAAATAGCAAAATACAAGGATGTTCTGATGACGTATTGGCCGCCATGAAGCAGAGGCTGCCCTCAAGGGATATGGTCCTATTCTCTTTTACCTTTTCTATATGGGTGTCTATTGGTAAATAGGCCAGCCCTAAGGTTTCATCAGTAGTAAAAAGGCGAGAGAATACTTGTGTGTTATACATCACCGGCATCAGGAGTGGGAACGTTGACATGATCCCCCAACGTGGCTCCTCCTGGACAACTGGGGTCTTGAATATCATCAGCAACATCAGGAGGAACATGTGTCCAGTCTGTCGCATCTTTTTGTTTCAGGACCATTCTGGTAAGTCTCTCAGGGACCCAGAAAGGATTCTCTTTATTCTGTGGAAAGATACAAATGGCTCCCCTGGATCTTATCAGAATAGGATCCGGGCCTTTCCATTCATTAGTTAACACATCTTTCCATTTTGCCATCTCCTTGGGTCGATGTGGGTCTGAGCAATGTCGCGCGACCGCAGTCTGGTTATGTTCATCAGTATTTAAAAAATTTATGGTGAAGAGTGCTACTGCCATAGCAACGCGTGGCACTGGGGGCAAGTCCCTTATTATTCCTCCTTTTTGTTTAATTAAGTAAGATTTTAGTGTGCGGTGGGCACATTCAATAATGCCCTGACCTTGAGGATTATATGGCAAACCCGTAATGTGAGTGACTTGCATTTGTGTACAGAATTGTTTAAATTTTTGAGAAGTATAAGCAGGTCCATTGTCAGTTTTTAGGCATTTAGGCTTTCCCTAAGCACTCCATGCCTCAAGACAGTGTTGAATGGCGTGGGAGGTTTTTTCTCCAGTTAATGGTGTGGCATGAATAATACCAGAGCAAGTATCTATTGATACATGTACATATTGGAGCCTCCCAAAAGAAGAGACATGAGTGACATCCATTTGCCAAACCTGTAATGGTGAGAGTCCCCGAGGGTTTATCCCGGTATGGCGAATAGGGAGAAACTGACAGCAATTATGACATTGTGTGACAATGTCACGGGCTTCCTTTCTAGTGAGGGAAAAGTGCCAGCACAAGGTCTCAGAAGTTACATGAAAATTATCATGGAAGGCCTTAGCGGCTTGTAGTGGAGAAGCAAGGACTGCCGCCGTTAGTCTCGTGGCTTTATCTGCCAAATCATTCCCTAGACTCATGGGGCCAGGAAGCCCCGAATGGGCCCTGATGTGGGTAATGAATATGGGCGCCTATCTGGTAAGTAAACATTCTTGTAATTGTTTGAACAGGGGCGTCACTCTGCTGGAGGATTTAATGATTCCAGCTGTCTCTAATAGATTTACAGCGTTAACTACATAAGAAGAGTCAGAAACAATATTAAGGGGGCCTGAAAAAGTTCTAAGAACATCTAATACTACTAAACATTCTACTACTTGAGGGGAAGTTTCATCATATTGTCGTGAGAACACCTGGGAGCCCACAACATAGGCTCCCAGGCCAATCTTGGAACCATCTGTGAAAACAGTTAGCCCGTCTTTTAACGGGGTGGGAGAGGTCACCCGTGGAAACACAATAGGCTGAGATGCAGCGAATTGTAACAACGGGTGTTTAGGGTAGTGATTATCAATTTTTCCCAAAAAGGTGGTGACGAGTATGGCCCAATCATCTGAAGTGGCAGCTAGTGTCTGTACCTGAAAAGAGTTGTAGGGAATAATCAAAGCTGAAGGATGTTTGCCAAAATGTCTGATAGTGGCCTTCAGGCCTCTAAGGGCAAGTTGAGCTATCGCTGCTGGATACCAATCAATAATCTTCTGGGGAGAGGCATGTGGATGAATCCATAACAAAGGTCCCCCTTGCCATAATACTGCAGTGGGCAATCTTTTTGTTTTAAACACACAAAGGGAAAATGGATGACGTAAATCAATGCGACACAATTGTGTATCTTTAATGGCGTCTTCCACTAAGCGGAGGGCCATCTCGGCTGCAGGTGTCAATGACCTGGGAGGTGATATGGGGATCTCCTTCTAGGATATCAAATAAGGGCTTTAAGTCAGCGGAGGGGATTTTTAAGAATGGCCACAGCCAATTAATGTCTCCCAATAATTTTTGGAAATCATTTAAGGTGTGTAAATCTTCCCTATAAATTTTTAGCTTTTGTGGCAGAATCTTATCCGGGAGAACCATGGAACCCAGAAAATATCCCATATCCGTAATTTGGACCTTTTCTGTAGCAATCTGAAGACCCCAGCGTCCTAATGCTTTCAGCAGTAAAGGATAGGCCTCTTGAAGAATTTTTAAATCTTGGTGACACATGAGGACATCATCCATGTAGTGGATTATAATCAGGCTTGAGTACTTTTCTCTGATGGGCCTGAGGGCCTCTTGTACATATAATTGACATATGGTAGGGCTGTTTGCCATGCCTTGAGGTAAAACCTTCCATTGGAACCCTTTATCAGGTTCCACGTGATTGATGGAGGGGACAGTGAACGCAAAGCGTGGCCTGTCAGGAGGATGTAGGGGAACAGAGAAAAAACAATCTCTAATGTCTATTATGATCATGTTCCAATTTTTGGGCAGAGCGGAGAGCACCGGAAGGCCTCGCTGTACTGTACCGAAGGGATGCATTTGTTCGTTAATGGCTCTTAAATCGTGAAGCAGATGCCATTTCCCCGATTTCTTTTTAATAACAAAAATGGGAGTGTTCCATGGGGAGGTTGACGGCTCTATGTGTCCCAAAGCCAACTGTTCTGCAACGAGATAGGTCACAGCTTGTAGTTTTTCAGAGGTGAGTGGCCACTGGGGAACCCATATTGGATCCTCTGTCTTCCATGGAATGGGTCGTGCTGCCCCAGTGGCGCCTAGGAAAAATCCAGGCCCTGTCTTTTTAGGTTTGGATTGAGGGAAATGGGCTGTATCCGCCCCTGTTCTAATCGTCCCAATCCTTTTCCAGATTTATATCCCATGTTTTTCATGATATTGATAGCCTGTGGTGAGTACTCATTAGATAGAACAAGCCCCATATCTTGTAAAACATCTTGTCCCCATAAGTTAACGGGGAGAGGGAGTACGTATGGGACAAACTGTCCTTGATGGCCCTCCATTGATTTCCAGGTGAGTGTAGAAGAGCTAATAGTAGGATGAGAACTGTAGCCCAACCTTTGTAAGGAGTGGGATGATTCTACAACAGGCCAAGACCTTGGCCACCAATGTGAGGAGATTATACTTTTATCTGCCCCCGTGTCTAAGATACCTTGAAATTTTTTACCATTAATCCACAGGGATAATTTCGGTCGATCATTGAGTTGAACAACCAAATAGGCTGAATCTTTTCCCGAAGAGCCCATCTGTTTATTGTCTGATTTTTGATATGGGCTGTGAGGGAGGTGCACCATCTGAGCTATTCTATCTCCTCGACTGATTGAAAAGATCCCATTTGGGCAAGAGCATAAAACCTGAATCTCTGAAGAGTGTTGGTTGTCAATGATGCCTGGGTGAACAATTAGACCTTGTAAGGTGAGTGATCCTCTCCCGAGAAGGAGACCCACACTTCCTTTCGGCAGTGGCCTGAGGGCTTGGACAGGAACGGGTTGTATGCCCATTTGGGGGATTAATAGGAGGTTGGAGGCGGCACAGAGGCCGCCTTGTTCCGCTCTCGGTGGGGTCTCGACCCTTAGGGGTCTGTTCCCATATTTTGGTGGGCCCTGGGACCGAGGGCCCATCATTCCGTTTTTTGGAATTTCATTGGTCGATGTTTCTATGGGAGGGAGAAGTTTGCCTTTTATATCTCTCACAGAGCGGCATTGGAAGGCTTTATGATAACCTTTGCCGCACCGAGAGCAAAGGCTCGGTGGCTCCTTTTCTTTTTCTGACCTCTTACAGTCTTTCTTAAAGTGTTCTGTCTTTCCGCATTGAAAACAGGTTCTTTTGTCAGACCCCCTAAAGGGGTGTTTTTGAGATTGCAGTATGGCAGCGGCTAACCCTGCATTTGTAAGGGGTCCTCCGAGTTCTCTACAAACCCTGAGCCAATCTTGTAGTCCTTTGTTTTTTCTTGGGGCTATGGCTGCATGACATTCTTGGGTAGCCTATTCAAAGATAAGTTGTTCAATAAGGGGTGCGGCCTGTTCAGGGTCGCCAAAGATTCACCCTGCTGTTTCTGTCATTCTTGCTACAAAATCTGAGAAAGGCTCTTGTGTTCCCTGAATAATCTTCATAAGTTGATTATCAGCTCCTCCTTTCCTGGATAATGCCTTCCAGGCCCTAATGGCCGTATGGGCAATTTGTTGATAGGCGCCCCAATGGTATTCTGTTTGATTAGCCACAAAACGGCCTGACCTGTTAGGAGGTGAAAGGTCCATTGTTGTTGTTCAGGGGTTGAGGCCATCGCATTAGATCTGGCTTGTTCTTGAGCGGTTTCATGCCAGAGAGCTTTCCATTCCATATATTGACCCATACTGACAAGCGCTGCTTTCGCAACCATCTGCCAGTCAGTTGGCGTCATGGCTGTCATGGCCAATCTGTCTAGTTGTGCAAGAGTAAAGTTGGCTGTGACCCCATACTTTCTAACTGACTCTGCCAGTTCTTTTATTTGGCTGTATTCCATGGGTGCGTGGACTCGTCCCCCTTTGGCACCCTCAAAGACAGGGTACGCGAGACATAGTTTCCTTTTGACCTTATCTGGAAAGAAAGAGTATGATTTTGGTCGGTGTTCATAAAGAGGGGGCGGTCGCGGCTCATAAAGAGGGGGCGCCAAAGGAACAACCTGTGAGGCAGCTGGTTGACGTTGTCGTCTCTGTGGCCTCTTATTGTTTTGTCTATAATCATCTGGATGATATCTAGCAGCTTCCTCTTCTAACTCTTCTTCCTCTTCAGTATTTAGAACTTCCTCCCCTGACTCTTCAGAGTCACTGGAGCTGTCTATATTTAAGGCTTCAAGCTCATGTGAAGGATATAAGCCAACTCCTCCCTTTGATGTAGTAGCAGGGGGAGGATTTCTGTAGTCTGGCAATAACATTCCCGTGTCCTTAACTTCATCGGGAAGGCCCTTTTCGTCTTTAGGGAAGGGGTTTCTTTTTTTGTGCGCGCCTAACCTCTCACTACGCTCAGTTTCTGACATGCTATCCTGGACTTCTTCAAGAACGCTTTTGCCTTTTATTATGGCGTTCTTATAGGCCTCATCTTCTAGGCAATTTTTGACAAGTTTCCAAATGGCTCTTGTCCCCTGTCTCAAGTCCCCATTAGCCAGTTTGTAATCAAGGTCTTTACCTAATTTATTCCATGAGGCGAGGGTCAACGATCCAGAACAGGCGTACCAGGGGGCTACCTGATCAACCTCTTTAACAAAGTTTCTCAATGTACGGTTTGCGATTTTAATGTCTCGCTGCTAAAGCGTTTAGTACCGTTTCTAATGCTGTAATGATGGATTGTGAGGAGCCCATAATGACTTAACGCCCGCGGCTTATGTACGTCCGCCTTATTAGCGTAAGCGAAATGAAAGTAAAAATGGTCGGCACTTGGCTCCTTTATTTACAGGAGGCTAACACAAGTACCGAGGTGCCTCCGCTTATTTACATCGGTCTTAATGCACCTAACAATGAAAACGGTGAAAACAGAACATGATAGCGAGGAAAATCAAAAGGGCTCCTATTACAATTACAAGGCCTTCAGTACTACCCGCCCACAATGGAGATAAGTTCAAACCAAAGTCCAGAAAAGGCATACCTCTCTGAAGCGTACTTACCCTGCAGTTCTGAATCCTCCTTGCAGTCAAGGGGTCTCCGATGGTGCTGACGATGGCAAGGTCTCAAATTCCCGGGTTTCGGTACCAGATGTCCCGCGCAACCGTCTCGCCAGCAAGAACGACACGGCACACACAGGATCCTTCTGCAGTACAGCTTTAATGCGTCTTGAGAGGGAGAGCATAAGCTTACAGAGCAGAGACCCCAAACAACCAAAACCCAAATCTTATATAGGTTACTGGTCTTCGCCTAGGACGTGTCGCCTTCTGACTGGCTGTTGCTCGTCAGGCCATATGACGCCACGGGAGAGGCGGGAAACCAAGAATGGTCAGTTACCCGGCGCCTGCACAGTAGCTTGTTTACTACTCAGTGTCTGCCTGAGTCAGCGCCATCTTGTAATGGAGGATGCATGTAGGACGGTGCCCTACATTTATCCTTTTAATTGTTTTTAAATGTTTACTGGAACATGTCTGGGGTATGTCCAAACTTATTCAGGCTTGTCTGTATGCAGACCTCCTGGATTCAGGAGCCCAGGCTAGGGTCTCCCTGAATCAATAGTGCCACAATAGCCTCATGGTGAAATCAGCCTTGCCACTGACATAATCTCTTTCACAGTGTCCTCAAAACCTCTCTGTGATATCACAGCTTCACATGGACATCACAGCCTCACAGTGATATCGCAGCCTCGTTGTCACATTATTGCCTCATTTCTGACATCACAGGCTCATGTGATATCACAGTCTCAAATCTGACATCACAGTCTCACAGTGACATAACAGGCTAACCTTAAATCATAGCATCAGTGACACCACGGTCATCCTGCCTATCCTTGCTATGACACCACAGGCTCATCACTACCATCTCAGACTCAGGGTTTCATGACAGACTCAACAGTGACACCACAGCCTCACGGTGGCATCACAGCCTCACCACTAACATACAAACCTCACTGTGACATGTCAACCTCATCACTAACATCAGCCTCACTTCTGATATCACAGCCTAACCACTGAAATCTCAGATGGACTATGATGTCATAGTCTATCATCACTGATATCACAGCCTCCTTGTGACATGACGAACTCTCTGTGACATCAACCTTGCCACTGACATAATAACCTCATAATGACATCACATACACACTTCTGACATAGCCTCACTGTGACATCACAGCTTCATTGTGACTTCACTGCATCACCACTGACATTATAGCCTCAATGTGACATCAGCCTTGCCACTGACACCACAGCCTCACAATGACTTCACAGCCATCCCACTGACACCACAGGTTCACATGTTACAGCATAGCTTCTTTGTGGCATCAGTCTTACCACTGATATAACACCAGTGACATGCCAGCCTCACTGTGACATCCTACCCTCATCACTCAAATCAGCCTCATTCTAATATTACAGCCTAATTACTGAAATCACATCCTTACTGTTAGGTCATAGTCTCACTCTACAGACATCACAGCATCACTGTGATATCACGGCATCTGGTGATAACAGAGCCTCATTGTGACATCGTAGCTGTACCTCTGGGGTTATAGCCGCACTGTGACATGACAGGCACACCTCTGAAATCATTGCCCAACTGTGACATCACAACATTGGCTATGATGTTATAGCTTCACTGTTTCATCACAGCCTCACTATGACATCACAAGCTCAACTCTGAAGTCATAGCCTCAGTGTGACGTCACTGACATACTACCCAGCCTAACTATGACATCACAGCCTCACCACTGATCTCACAGGCTCACTGACACCTGACAGTCTCCCTGTGACACCACAGTATAACAATTGACATGACAACCTCACTGTGACATCTCAAGTTTCTCAGTGGTATCACAGCCTCATTGTCACATCACAGCCATACTGTGATATCAAAGCATCAATATGACAGGAAGCTTCACTTGTGACATCACAGCCTCATTGTGACATCACAGCCTCAGTTTGACACAATAAACTCACTGTGACATTGGACCCTCATCAATGACAATACAGCCTCAACAATGACATAGTTTCCTTGTCAAAGCACAGTCACTACTGACATCACAACCTTACTGTGACATCACAACACTATGCCAACACAGCCTTACTATGACATCACAGCCTCACCACTGATAGAAGAGGCTCATCGTGATATTACAGCCTCATCAGTGACACCACAACTTCATGGGACCTCATAACCTCACTGTGACATCACAGCCTCACCAGTTATATCGCATCCTCAATGAGACATCTGTGCCTCATCTGTCACATCAGTCTCACATCTCTCACATCAGTCACAACAGCCTTGACATCACTACCTAACCAGTGTCACTGTCACATAATATTTTCACTACTGACATTATAGCCTCACCAGTGAGATCATAGACTCACTGTGATATCTTTTTCACCACCGATATCCCAGCATTATTGTGACTTTACACATTCACCAGTGACATCACAGCATCACTATGTCAAAAGAGCCTTACTCTGACAGCGTATTCACACTGCATCATCACAGTCTCTGACATTTCAATCTGACTGTAACATCTCAGCCTTATTGTGAAATCACCAACTCTGTAACAGCAGCATTGCCACTGATGTAAAGCCTCATGGTGACATCACATACTGTTATGGTTTGAAATGTGTCCTCCACAGTCTCATGTGTTTGGCAAGTCATGACACTTTGTGAGGTGAAGCTTTGCTTGGGGAAGGCAGTCACAAGGGCTGGCTTTGAGATGGATTAATCCCACCCTACCTCCAATAGAAGTCTCCCTTCGCTGCAAGCAGTCTGCAGCTCTCAGATTCCAAGATGTCTGCAGTGACTTAGCCTCCTCCAGCTTTGGCTAGCCAGCCATGTCACCTCTGCCATGAGAAATTGTGCCTTCCTTCTGGAACCGTAAGCTGAATAAACCTCCCTTTTTCCCTTAAGTTGATTGACTTTGAGTGTTCTCTTACAGCAATAGTTAAGAGTAATTGTTACACATAAACACCTCTGACATAGCCTCAATGTGACATCTCAGACTCAGTGTGGCATCAGAGTATTACCACTAATATAATAGCCTCACTATGATATCAGCCATGCCACTGACATCACAGTCTCACTGTGGCCTCACAGCTTCCTCTGTGACATCACCAACTCCCTGTGACATGATAGGCTCATGGTGACACCACAGCCACATGGTGACATCAAAGTCTCACAGTGGCATCACTGCCTCATATTGACCTCACAGTCTGTCCAATAACACCACAAGCTCCCCTGTTACATCATAGTCTCATTGTGGCATCAGTCTTACTACTAACATCACAGACTCACCATCACATCACTCCCTCACCCATGACATGCCAGCATGAGTGACATCATGCCCTCATCACTCACATCAGTCTCATTCTGATATCACAGCCTAACCCCTGAAATCACATCCTCACTGTGATGTCTTAGTCTTCCTCCACTGACATCACAGCCTTACTGTGATATCATGGCAGCAGTGGTGAAAACACAGCTTCATTGTGAAATCACAACCTCCCCTGTGAGGTTATATCCTCTCTGTGATATGATAGCCTTAATATGACATCACAACCTCACTGGGACTTCATAGCCTCACCGTGCAAGCACAGCCTCACTGTGACATAACAGCCTTACCACTGATATGACAGGCTCACAGTGATATCACAGGCTCACCAGTGACACCACAACCTCATGGTGACATCATAACCACACTGTGTGTCCACAGCCTCACAATGTGTATCACATCATCAATACATCTCAGCCTCAAATCTCAAATGAGTCTCACATCTGAAATCACAGCCTAACCACTGACCTCACAGCTGCACTGTGACATCACTACCTACTGTGACATCACAACCTCATGGTGGAATCACAGCCATACTGTGACATCATAGCCTCACCCCTGGTATCCTCCCTCGCATAACTATGACACCACAGTCTCACCACAGATAGCATAGGTTCACAGTGATGTGACAGGTTCATCAATGAAATCATAGCCTTTGACATCATAAACAGTGACATGACAGCCTCACACATTACATCATTGCCCTACTATGACATCAATCTTCCCACAGAAATCACAGCCTCACAATGGTCTCACAGCCTTACTTTGACCTTACGACCTAACCTGTTACACCATACACTCACTCGTTACATCATAGTGTCATGGTGAAATCAGCATTGCCTGTGACACCACATCTTCCACAGTGACCTAACAGCCTCACTGTGACATCACAGCCTTTCCTCTGACATCACAGCCTCAGTGTGAATGCACAGCCTTACCAACGACATCCTAATCTCACTGTGATATACAAGCATTACCCCTGATGTCACAGCCTCGCTGACATCTCATAGAATCAGCTCTGATATGAGAGCCTCACTGTAATCTCACAGTCTAACTTGTTCCATCATAGATTCTCCTGTTACATCAGAGTCTCATGGTGAAGTCACACTTGACACTGACATCACATCTTCCACAGTGACCTCACAGCCTCACTTGACATCACAATCTTTCTGTGAAATCACAACTTTCCCAGTGGCATCACAGCCTCACTGCAACATCACAGCCTCCCTGTGACATCACAATTTCCCCAGTGACATAAAAAACTTCACAGTGACATCACAGCTATATCGGGAAATCAAAGCATCACTGTCACTTAAACATTCACCTCTGAAATTATGGCCTCTCTGTAACATCACATATTCAGTTTGACACAATAAACTCGCTGTGACATTAGAGCCTCCCAAGTGACAAAACAGCCTCACGAATGACATAGACTCTCTGTGAAAGCAGTCACTACTGACATCACAACCACACTGTGACATCATAATCTCACTGTGAGCTCACAGCCACATTGTACCAGTGCAGACTCACTGTGACATCACAGCCTCACCACTAATATGACAGACTTACCATAATATTACAGCCTCACCAGTGACTCCTCATGATGACATAACCTCACTGTGGCATCACAGGCTCACCAGTTATATCACATTGGTATCCATCCTAGACTTACTAGGATACCATAGCCTCATCATAGATAGCACAGACTCACAGTGACATCACAGTCTCAGCAATGATATCACAGCCTTTGACATCATAAACAGTACATCACTGTGTCATTGTCACATCAGCCTCACCACTAATATCACAGCCTCACTGTGCTATCCAAACCTCTCCAGTGAAATCACAACATCACTTAGTCATCAAAGCCTCACTGTGATATGATAGCCACACTGTCCTCACAGCCTCACTGTGACATTACAGCCTCACTATAACATCACACACTCACTGTGACATTAGTCTTGCTACTGATATAATAACCTCATGGTGACATCACATATACACCTCTGACATAGTCTCACTGTGACATCACAAATTGATATCCCAATATCACCTCTGACATCATAGCCTCACTGCCATCAGCTTGCCACTGACATCATAGTCTCACTGTCATCTCACAGCCTCCACTGAATGATATCATAGTCTTACTGTCTGACACCATAGCCTCCATTATGACATCACCAACTCCCTGTGACATCACGGGCTCATGGTATCACCACAGCCAGACAATGACATCAGAGCCTCATGATGGCATCTCTGCCTCACCAGAGACATGCCAAGCTGATTGTAATCCTGTATCCTTATCACTCACATTAGCCTCGTTTTGAAATCATAGCCTAACCACAGAAATCTCACCCTCACTGTGATGTCATAGTCTCACTCCACTGACATCACAGCCTCACTGTGATATCACGGAATCACTGGTTACAACACAGACTCACTGTGACATCACAGCCTCACAACTGAGGTTATAGCCTCACTGTGACATGACAGCCTCACTATGACATCACAGGCTGACCTCGGAAATCATTGACCAAATGTGACATCACAGCATTGACTTTGACATTATAGCCTCACTCTTTCATCACAGCCTCACTGTGACATCACATGTTCATTTCTGAAATCATAGCCTCACTGAGACATCACAGCCTCAGTTTGAAACAATAAACTCACTCTGCCATTAAAGCCTTACCAGTGACAATACTGCCTTGTCAATGAAATAGTCTATGAAAGCAGTCACTACTGACATCACAACCTCACTCTGACATCAGAACCAAACTTTAACATAATAGTCACACTGTGCCAGCACAGCCTCACTCTGACATCAGAAACTCACGGTGACATTAGCCTTGCCACTGCCATAATAGCCTCATAGTGACATCACATACATACCTCTGACATAGCCTCACTGTGACATCACAGCCTCAATGTGACTTTACACCATCACCACTGACATCATAGCCTCTCTGTGACATCAGCCTCGAAAGTGACAGAACAGACAATGTGACCTCACAACCTCCACTGTGACATCACCAACTCCCTGTGTAAACATGGTCTTACAGTGACACCATAGCCACACAGTTACATCAAACCCTCAAGGTGGCATCACAGCTTCACCAGTAACATCCCAGCCTAACTACGACATCTCACCCTCATCACTGACATCACAGCCTAAGCACAGAAATTTCAGTCAAACTGTGATATAATAGTCTATCACCACAGACTCATGATGACATTATAATCTCACAGTGGCATCACAGTCTTAACAGTTATATCACATTGTCTATGTGACATCTCAGCCTTATCTCTCACAACAATCTCACTTCTGAAATCAAAGCCTAATCACTGACATCACAGCTGCACTGTGACTTCACAGCCTCACTGTGACATCACAACCTCACAATAATATTACAGCCTCACAGTGACATCACAGCCTCTCCTCTGACATCACAGCCTCATCACAGATGTCCTAAACACACTGTGAAATCCATGCATTATCCCTGACGTCATAGCCTCACTGACATCTTATAGAATCAGCCCTAACATCAGAGCCTCACTGCAACATCACAGCCTCACGGTGACCTCACAGCTTGCCCAGTGACCTCACAGCCTCATTCTGATATCACAGCCTCACTGTGACATCACAGCCTCACGACTGGTATCCTAACTAGCTTTACCATGGCACCACAGTCTCAACAGAGACACCACAGACTCTCAGTGAGGTGACAGCATCAGCAGTGACATCATAGCCTTTGACATCATAAACAGTGACACCACAGCCTTGGTGACAATCACAGCCACATTGTGACATGACAGGCTCACCACTGCTATCTACCTAGCCTAACCATGACACCACAGGCTCACTATAGATAGTACAGGCTCACAATGACATAACAGTCTCAACATTGAGATCATAGTCTTTGGCATCATAAAGAGTGACACCAAAGCCTTACACGTTACATAACTTCCTTATTATGACATCAATCTTCCCATAGATACTACAGCCCCACTGTGACCTCAGAGACTCACTGTGACATCACAACTTCCCTAGTAACATCACAACCTCACAGTGACATCACAGCCTCATTTTGATATCACAGACATACAAAGCTATGAATCACTGTGACATAAAGCCTTAACACTACCATCTTAGATCCACTGTGACATCGCAGCCTCAGTTTGACACAATAAACTCACTGTGACATTAGAGCCTCACAAGTGACAATACTGCCTCACCAATGTCATAGTTTACCTGTGAAAGCAGTTACTTCTGACATAAAAAACCTCACTATGACATCACAAACTCACTGTGACATCACAGCCACACTGTGAAAGCACAGCATTACTGTGACATCACAGCCTCACTGTGCAAGCACAGCCTTACTGTGAAATTACAAACTCACCGGGATATCACAGCCTCATATTGACATCACAGCCACAATTTTCCATCACAGCTTCACCACTGTTATCCTACCTTTCCTTACATGACCTCATCACAGCACAAGCTATCTGTGACATCCTCAGCACTGACTTCAAAGCCTTTAACAACTTAAACAGTGATACCACGGCCTCACATGTTACATCTGCCTCATGGTGACATCAATCTTCCAACAGATATCATAGCCTCACTGTGACCACATAGCCTCACTGTGACCTCACTGTCTAAATTGTTACATCATAGACTCACCTGTTACTTCATAGTCTCATGGTGAAATCAGCCTTGCCACAGACATCACATCTTCCACAGTGACCTCATAGCTTCACTGTGACATCAAAACTTCTCTGTGATGTCACAGCCTCATAGTGACATCACAGCTTCACAGAGATATTACAGACTCACTGTGGCATTATATCCTCATTTCTGACATCACATCCTCGCTCTGACATCACAGACTCACCTATTACATCACAGACTCACTGTGATATCACAGCCTCACCTCTGACATCATAGCATCAGTGACACCACGGACTTCCTTCTTGGCCTTCCTATGACAGCACAGCATCATCACAGACATCTCAGGATCACATTCACATGACAGCCTCAACAGTGACACCACAGCCTCACTGTGGCATCACAGCCTCACTGTGGCATCACAGCCTCACCTGTAATATCCCAAACTCATTGTGACATCTCAGCCTCATCATTCTGACATCACAGCCTAACCATTGAAATCTCAGCCGAACTGTGATGTAATACTCTATCAACACTGATATCACAGCCTCACTATAGTATCACAATCTCACGGAAACATCACCATCTCACAGTGATATCACAGCCTCTCCTCTGATATCGCAGACTCAGTGTGACTGCACAGCCTCCCCACTGTCATCTTAACCTCGCTGAGAAATCCAAGCATCACCCCTGAGGTCACAACCTCAATGACATGTCATAGAATTACCCCTGACATCAGAGTCTCACTGCAAAATCACAGCCTCACAGTGACCTCACAACCTGCCCACTGATATAACAGGCTCACCTGTTACATCATAGACTCATTGTGATATGAGTTTTGCCATTGACATCACAGCCTCAAAGTGAACTCACAACCTGCCCACTATCAACACAGGCTCACCTTTTACATCATAGCCTTATTGTGACCTCAGTCTTACTACTAACATCACAGCCTTTCCTTTAACATCATAGCCTCAGTGTGACTGCACAGCCTCACACTGCCAAGCATCACCACTGACATCACAGCCTCACTGATATCTAACAGAGTCAGCCCTAACATCAGACCCACATTGCAACATCACAGCCTCACAATGAACTCACTGCCTCCCCACTGATACCACATTCTGGCCTATTACATCATAGTCTCATTGTGACATCACTCTTGCCACTAACACCCAAGCCTAACTATGACATCACACCTTCCAGAGTGATATCAACACATGATGACATGAAAGCCCTCAGTGACATCCAACCTTCACAGTGACATCACAATCTCAGTGTGAAGTCATGGCTTCATCAGTGCCAGCATTGCCTCAACTGTGACATCAGCATAGCCACTGACATTATTCAGAACACTGATATCTCTGCTACACCAGTGACAATACAGCCTTTGACATTACAGCCTAACCAGTTTCACTGGCATGTAATAGTTTCATTACTGACATTATAGTATCACCAGTGACATCATAGACTTACTATGACATCTTTCTCAACACTGACATTCCAGCCTTATTGAGACATCACACCTTCACCAGTGTCATCACAGCCTCATGTGACATCAGTCTTACCACTAACATCACAGTCTTACTGTGCCATCTAAACCTCTCCAGTGACATCACAACATCACTGTGACATCATAGCCACACTGTGTCCTCATAGCTTCACTGTGACATTACAACCTGACAGTGCCATCACAGCCTCACTGTGATATCACAAACTCACTGTGACATCAGCTTTGCCACTGACATAATAGGCTCACGGTGACATCACATACACACCACTGACATAGCCTCACTGTAACATCAAAGCCTCAATGTGACATCACAGCATCACCACTGATATCATAGCCTTACTGTGACATCACAACTTCAGTGTGACATCTCGGCCTCACCAGTGACAGCACAGCCTCACCTGTGACATCAGCATTGCCACTGACATTATGCAGAACACTGAAATCCCTGACACACCAGTGATTATACAGCCTTTGTTGTCACAGCCTCACTGTGTCACTACCACCTATTCACCACTGACATCAAATTCTCACCACTGACATCACAGCATCACCGATGACATATAGACTCACTGTGACAACAGCCTTGCAGCTGACATCATAGTCTTACTGTGACCTCACAGCTTCCACTGTGATACCATAACATCATTGTGTCATCATAGCCTCACTGTGACATCGTAGCCACACTGTGTCCTCACAGCCTTACCACTGATATCCTAACCTCACTGTTTCACTATAGCATTTCTGACATCACAGCCACACTGAGACATATCAGGCTAACTTCTGAAATCACAGTACCAGTGACATTCTGGACATCCTGCCCTGCCTCGCTATGATACCACAATCTCATCACTAACATCTCAGTCTCATATGATAGCCTCGACAATGACACCAGAACCTTGCTGTGATATCACAGCCTCACCAGTAATATTCCAGAGTCTCTATGACATCTCAGCCGCATTTCTGACATCATCCTCACTTCTGACATCAGAGCCTAACCACTGAATCTCAGCAGAACAGTGATGTCATAGTCTATCACGAATGATTCATAGCCTCACTGTGATGTCACAACCTCATGGTAGCATCACAGCCTCACAGTTACATCACAGCCTCTCCTCTGACATCACAGCCTCAGTGTGACTGCACAGACTCACCACTGACATCCTAACCTCATTGTGAAATCCAAGCATCATCCCTGATGTCACAGCCTCACTGACATCTTATAGAATAAGCATATCAGAGCATCACTGTGACATCACAGCCTCGCATTGACCTCACAGCCTGCTCATAAATATAACATGATCACCTGTTACCTCATAGCCTCATTGTGACATCAGTCTTGCCACTGACATCACAGCTTCACTGTAACATCACAGCTTCCAGAGTGATATCACCTTAGAGTAACATGACAGCCCACAGTGACATACAACCCTTGCAGTGATATCACAACCTGACTGTGACATCATGGCCTCACTAGTGATAGCACTGTCTCACCTGTGACATCAGTGTCACCACTGACATTAGTCAGAACACTGACATTACTGCCAAACCAGTGATTTCAGCTTTTGACTTTACATCCTCACCAGTGTCACTGTCAGGTAATAGGTTCACCAATGACATTATAGCCTCAGCAGTGACATCATAGACTCACTATGACATCTTTCTCATCTGTGACATTCCAGCCTGTAACATGTCATTCACCAGGGACATCACAGCCTCATTGTTACATCAGCCTCACAACTAACATCACAGCCTCACGGTGCCATCAAAACCTCTCCAGTGACAGCACACATCACTATGTCATCAGAGCTTCACTGTGGCATCATAGCCACACTGTGTCCTCACATCCTCACTGTGATCTCACCAACTGACAGTAACTTCACAGCTTTACTGTGACATCACACACTCTCTATGACATCTTAGCTTCATCACTGACATCAGCCCCATTTGACATAGCCTAAACACTGAAATCTCAGCTGAACTGTGATGTCATACTCTATCAATACTGACATCACAGCCTCACTGTATTATCACAATCTCATAGAAACATAGAAACATCATAGAAACATCACTGTCTTACAATGACTTTACAGCCTTTCCTTTGACATCACAGCCTTAGCTTCACCGTGGTCATCCAAACCTCACTGTTGAAATCCAAGCATCACCCTGACATCACAGCCTCACTGACTTCTAATGGAATCACCCCTGACATCAGAGCCTCACTGCGAAATCAAGCCTCACTGTGACCTTGCAACCTGTCCACTGACACCACAGGCTCACCTGTTACAGCATAGCCTCATTGTGACCTCAGTCTTGCTACTGACATCACAGTCTCACTATGACATTACACTTCCCAGAGTGATATCACCTCAAAGTGACACGACAGCCCACAGTGAAATAGAATCCTCACAGGGATTTCAGAGCCTCAGTGTGACATCACGGCCTCACCAGAAAGCATAGACTCACCTGTGACATCAGCATCGCCACTGACATCAGCATCACCACTGACATTAGTCAGAACACTGACATCACTGTTGCACAAATGACAACACAGCCTTTGACATCATAGCCTCAGCAGTGTCACTTCATGTAATAGGTTCACCACTGAAATTCCAGCCTATTGTGAAATCATGCCTTCACCAGTGACATCACAGCCTCATTGTGACGTCAGCCTCACCACTAACATCACAGCCTCACTGTGTCATCCAGACCTCTCCAGTGACATCACAATACCACTGTGTCATCAGAGCCTCACTGACATCATATCCACACTGTGTCCTCAAAGCTTCACTATGACCTGACCAGCTCACAGTAACTTCACAGCCTCACTGTGACATCACAGTCTGTGTGACATCACCTTGTCAGATATAATAGCTTCATGGTGATCTCGCACATACATTTCTTTTTTTAAATTTATTTATTATTATTCAACTGTGTGTGTATGCGTGTGTGCGTGTGTGTGTGTAGAACCACGGACAAATTCGGGAACCACCATGGATGCCTCCACTTCCTCCTTGTTTACTCTGCCCCGGGATTCACAGGCTCCACCCTACCAGGACCGGAAACGCAGGCTGCCCCCGCTTCTGCCCGGCATCTATACGTGGGGTCTAGGATCAGAACTCAGGACCGTCTGCCTGCAAGGCAGAGGCTTAACCCCTGAGCCACCTCTCCAGCCCCTCGCACATACATTTCTGACATAGCCTCACTGTGACATTACAGCCATAATGTGACATCAGACTTGTCACTGACATCACAGTCTCACTGTGACCTCAGAGCCTCCACCGTGACATCACCATCACCCTTTGACATCACAGGGTCACAGTGATGTCAACACAGCCACATAGTGATATGAAAGCCTCATGTTGGCATCATAGCCTCACCGGTGACATGCCAGTCTCCTTGTGATATTATACCTTCATCACCCACACCAACCTCATTCTGATATCACAGCCTAACCACTGCAATCATATCCTCATTTTGATGTCATAGTCATGCTCCAAAGACTTCTTAGCCTCACGGTGATATCATGGCATCACTTTTAAAAACACAGCCTCACTGTGACATCACAACCTCACCTCTGACATCATAGCCTCACTTTGACATGGCAGCCTCACTGTGACATCATAGGCTCATCTTGGAAATCATTGCCTAACCGTGACATCACAGCATCGAATCAGATTTTAGTCTCAAGTTTTATCACAGCCTCGCTCTGACATCACAGACTCTTCTCTGAAATCATAGCCTTAATGCAACATCACACCCTCATCACTGACATCCTACCTAGCCTATCTATGGCACCACAGCTTCATCACATATATCACAGGCTTACCATGATATCACAAACTCATCAGGGACACCACAGCCTCATGTTGATATTATAACCTCACTGTGGCATCAGAGCCTCACCAGGTACACTACATGGTCAATGAGACATCTCACATCTGAAATCAGTCTCACTTCTGAAATCAGAGATTAACCACTAACCTTATAGCTACACTGTGACATCACAACCACACTGTGACAATACAGCCTCACCACTGTTATCCTACCTAGCCTGAGCATGACACCTCAGACTCACCACAGATAGCTCAGACTCACAATAACGTGACAGCCTCAGCAGTGATAGCATAGCCTTTGACATCTTAAACTGTGACACCACAGCCTCACATGTTACATCACTGCCTCATTGTGACATCAATCTTCCCACAGATATCACAGCCTCACAGTGACCTCACAGCCTAACCTGGTACATCATAGACCCATTTGTTAAAGAATAGTCTCAGGTTGAAATCAGCCTTGCCACAGCCTGACATCACATCTTCCACAGTGACCTCACAGCATCACTGTGAAATCACAACCTGTCTGTAAAGTCACAGCCTCACAGTGACATCACAGCTTCACAGTGATATCACAGCCTCACTGTGGCATTATAGGCTCATTTATGAAATAAACGCCTCACTATGACATCATAGCCTCACTTTGACGTCACAGCCTCACTGTGACATTACAGCCTCACCTCTGATATTACAGCATCACAGTGACTTCACAGCCATATCATGCAATCAAAGCATAACTGTCACATAAACATTCACCTCTGACATCATAGACTCACTGTGACATCACAGCCTCTGTTTGACACAATATACTCACGTGACATTAGAGTCCCAACAGTGAAAAACAGCCTCACCAATGACATCATCTCCCTGTCATAGTACAGTCACTACTGACATCACAACCTCACTGTGACATCAGCCTTGCCACTGACATAATAGCCTTATGATGACCTCACATGAAAACCTCTGACATAGCCTCGCTGTAACATCAGAAGTTTGATGCATCATCACAGCATCACCACTGACATAATAGCCTCACTGTGACTTCAGCCTTGCCACTAACATCACAGCCTCATGGGACCTCACAGCTACCACTGTGTCATCACCAGGTCCCTGTGACATCATGGGCTAATGTTGATGCCATAGACACACGGTGACATCAAATCCTCACAGTGGCATCACAACCCCAATAATGACATGCCAGCCTCACTGTCGCATCATGCCCTCATTATTCACATCAGCCTCATTCTGATATCACAGTATAACCACTAAAAATCACATCCTCACTGTGATGTCATAGTCTTGTTCCACTGACATCACAGCATTACTGTGATCACATCTCTCCCAGTGACATCACAACTTCACCAAGAAATCACAGCCATATCATGCTATCAAAGCATCACTGTTATGTAAATATTCACCTCTTATATCAGAGCCTCACTGACATCACAGCCTCAGCTTGACACAGTAAACTCTCTGTGACATTACAGCCTCACCAGTGACAATATAGCCTCACCAATGACATTGTCTCCCTGTGAAAGCACAATGACTACTGACATCACAACCTCATTGTGATATCACAAACTCTCTGTGACATCACAGCCTCACTGTGAAATCACAGCCTGATGGTGACAATCACAGCCACACTGTGACATGACAGCCTAAATATTGTTATCTATCTAGCCTTACCATGATACCACAGGCTAACCATAGATAGCACAGACTCAGTGATGTGACAGTATCATTGCAGCCTCACTGTGACATTGCAACCTGACAATGCCATCACAGCCTCACTGTGACATCACAAATTAATTGTGACTTCAGCCTTTACACTGACATAATAGGCTCATGGTACCATCACATACACACCTCTGACATAACCTCATTGTGACATCACAGCCTCCACCCTGACATTATCATCTCCCTGTGACATCATGGGCTCACAGAGTTACCAAAGCCAAACAGTGACATCAAAGCCTCACGGTGGCAACAAAGCCTCACCAGTGACACGCCTGCCTCACTGAGACACCATACCCTCCTCACTCACACCAGCCTCATCCTGATTTCACAGCCAAAATACTGAAATCACATTCTCACTCTGCTGTCATAATTTTGCCAATATGAC
This sequence comes from Typhlomys cinereus, assembly GCA_023101885.1. Classification (NCBI taxonomy): domain Eukaryota; kingdom Metazoa; phylum Chordata; class Mammalia; order Rodentia; family Platacanthomyidae; genus Typhlomys; species Typhlomys cinereus. Next base: position 5,841,222 of record JALPQD010000105.1, on the reverse strand, counting down.
ATCTCAGGCTCATTGTGATATCATGTGATCACTGGTGACAACACAGCCTCACTGTGACATTGCAGCCTCACTGTGACATTGCAGCCTCACCTCTTATGTTATAGCCTCACTGTGACATGACTGCCTCTATATGACATCACAGGCTCACCTCTGAAATCATTCCCCAAATGTGACATCACAGCATCGATTCTGACATTACATCCTCACTGTTTCATCACAGCCTCACTGTGATATCACAGGCATACCTCTGAAATCATAGCCTCAATGCAACATCACACCCCCATCACTGATATACTACCTAGCCTCACTATGTCACCAAAGCCTCACTACTGACCTCACAGGCTCACTGAAACCTGACAACCTCCCTGTAACACCACAGTGTCACTATTGACATCACAACCTCACAGTGACATTACAAACACACTGTGTCATCATAGCCTCACAACTGATTGGACAAGCTTACTGTGATATCACAGCCTCAGCAATGAAACCACAGCCTCATGGTAAAATCATAACCTCACTATGGCATCACAGCCTCACCAGTTATATCACATCGTCAATGAGACATCTTAGCCTCATCTCTAACATCAGTCTCACTTATGAAATCACAGCCTCACTTTGACATCACTGCTTCACTGTGACTTCACAGCCTCACTGTGACATGACAGCCTCGTGACATCACAGCCATACAGTGACATCACAGCCTAACCACTGGTTTTCTACCTAGCCATGACACAGTTAGCACAGGCTCAGAGTGACATGACAGCCCCAGCAATGACAGAGTTTGACATCATAAACAGTGACACCACAGCCTCACATGTTACATCACTGCCTCACTATGACATCAATCTTCCCACAAATATCACACCCTCACCGTGACAGCCTGCCCATTGACACTACAGGTTCACCTGTCACATCATAGACTCATTGTGGCATCATTATTACCACTGACATCACAGTGCCACTGACATCACAGCCTCACTGTGATGTCACAGCCTCACCAGTGAAAGCACAGCCTCACCTGTGACATCAGCGTCACCAAGGACATTAATTAGAACACTGACATCACTGCCACACCAGTGACAACACAGCCTTTGGCATGACAGCCTCACCAGTGACACTATCATGTAATAGATTCACCACTGATGTTCTAGCCTCACCAGTGACATAATAGACTCCCTAAGACATCTTTATCTCCACTGACATTCCAGCATTAATGTGACATCATACCTTCATCAGTGACATCACAGCCTCATTGTGTCATCAGCCTCACCACTTATTGGACATGCTCACTGTATTATTACAGCCTCACCAGTGACAATACAGCCTCATAGTGACATTATAACCTCATTGTGGCATCACAGACTCACCATTTAGATCACATCGACAATGCAACATCTCAGCCTCATCTCTCATATAGGTCTCACTTTTGAAATCACAGCCTAACAACTGACCTCACAGCTGCACTGCACAACCTCACTATTGGTATCCTACCTAGCCTTACTAGGAAACTACAGCTTCACCATAGAGAGCACAGGCTCACAGAGAGATGACAGCCTCAGCAGTGACATCATAGCCTTGGAAATTCCAAAGTGATACCTAGCATCACATCACTGCCTCATGGTAACATCAATCTTCCCACAGATATCACAGCTTCACTGTGACCTCACAGCATCACTGTGACCTTATAACATTACCTCTGAGTTTATAGCCTCACTGTGACATCACAGCCTCAAGGTAACATCACAGCATCACCACAGATATCATAGCTTCACTGTGACATCACCACAGACATCATAGCTTCACTGTGACATCACCACAGACATCATAGCTTCACTGTGACATCAGCATTGTCACTGATATCACAGTCTTATTGTAACCTCACAGCATCCACTGTGACATGACCAACTCACTGTGATATCACAAGCTCACCTCTGTGATTACCACCTTCCTCTTTCATCACAGCCTAACTATGACATGACAGGCTCACCTCTGAAATCAGTGCCCAATACTGTGACATCACAGCATCAACTTTATAGCCTCACAGTTTCATCATAGCCCACTATGACATCACAGGTTCACCTCTGAAATCACAGCCTCAATGTGGCATCACACCCTCATCACTGACATCCTACCCAGACTTGCTATGATATCACAGCCTCACTACTGACCTCACAGGCTCACTGAAACATGACAGCCTCCCTGTGACAACTCAGTGACACTATTGACATCACAACCTACTGTGACATCACAACTTCCCCCAGAGACATCACAGGCTCACAATGACCTCACAGACTCACTGTGACCTCACAGTATAACCTGTTACATAACAGACTCACCTGTTATAACATAGCCTCATGATGAAATCAGCCTTGCCACTGACATCACATCTTCCACAGTGACTTCATAGCCTCACTGTATCATCACAACCTCTTTATGATGTCACAGCCTTATCTTGATATCACAGTTTCACAGTGATATCACAGCCTCACGGTGGTATTATAGGCTCATTTCTGATATCACAGCCTTACTGTGACATCACAGCCTCACATTGCCACCACAGACTCTGCTCTGACATCACAGCCTCAGTGTGACTGCACAGCCTCACCACTGATGTACAACCTCATTGTACAATCCAAGCATCACCCCTGATGTCACAGCCTCAGTGACATCTCATAAAATCAGTCCTGATGTCAGAGCCTCATTACAAATTCACAGCCTTACAGTAACCTCACAGCCTACCCACTGACACCACAGGCTTACCTGTTACATCATAGCCTCATTGTGCCACTAATCTTGCCATTGACATCAAAGCCTTACTGTGACCTCACAACCTTACAGTGACATCACCTCTCTATGATGTCACAGCCTCATAGTGACATCACGGCTTCACAGTTATTTCACAGTCTCACTATGGCATTATAACCTCATTTATGACATCACAGCCTCATTGGTATATCATCTCTGACATCATAGCCTTACTGTAACATAACAGGCTAACTTCTGAAATCATTCACTCATCACTCTGATATCATTCACTCATCACTCACACCAGTCTCATAGCCTAATCATTGAAATCGCATCCTCACTGTGATATCATAGTATTGCTTCACTGATATCACAGCCTCACTCTGATATCATGGCACCACTGCTGACAACACAGCCTCACTATGACATCACAGGCTAACCTCTGAAATCATAGCCTCAATACAACATCACGCTTTCATCACTGATATCCTAAGTAGCCTCACTAGGCACCACACCATCACCACTGACCTCACAGGCTGTCTACAACATGACAGCCTTCCAGTGACAACACATTGTCGTTATTGACATCATAGAAATACTGTGACATAAGCCTTGCCACTGACATATTACCTTCATGGTGACATCACATACACACTGACATAGCCTCAATGTGACATCACAGCCTCAGTGTGACATCACAGCATCACCGCTGACATCATAGCCTTAATGAGACATAAACCTTGGCACCAACATCACAGTCTCACTGTGACCTCACAGACTCCACTAAGGCAACACCAATTGCCTGTGACATCACAGTCTCTCGGTGACACCACAGCCATAAGGTGACATTCAAGCCTCATGGTGACATTGTAGCCTAACTGTGAACTCACAGACTGGCCACTGACATTACAGGCACTTCTCAGAGAGAACTCTCCTGCTACTTCATAGCCTCATTGTAGCATCAGTGTTATAACTGACATCACAGCCTCACTGTGACATCAAAGCCTCACCAGTGACAGCACAGCCTCACCTGTGATATCAGTGTTATAACTGACATTAGGCAGAACACTGACATCATTGCCGTAACAGTGACAAAACAGCCTTTGACATCATACCCTCACCAGGGTCACTGTCTCATAATAGGTTCACCACTGACATCATAGCTTCACCAATGACATCATAGACTCAATATGATATCTTTCTCACCACTGACATTACAGTCTTTTTGCAACATCACACCTTCATCAATGACATCACAGGTTTATTATGACGTCAGTCTCACCACTAACATCACAGCCTCACTGTGCCATCAAAATCTCTCCAGTGATATCACATCACTGTGTCATCAGAGCTTCACTGTGACATTAAAACCATACAGTGTCATCATAGCCTCACTGTGACATCACAAACTCTCTGTGACAACAGCCTTGCCAATCACATAATGGCCTCATGGTGACATCAAAATACACACCTCTAACACAGTTTCACTGTGACATCACAGTCTCAACGTGACATCACAGCATCACCACTGAAATTATAGCATCACTATAACATCAGCTTTCCACTGACATCACAGTCTCACTGTGACCTCACAGCCTCCACCATGAAATCACCACCTATCTGTGACATAACAGGCTCATAGTGACAGCACTGCCACACTGTGATATCAAAGTCTCACGGTGGCATCACCACCTCATGAATGACATGCCAGTCTCACTGGGACATCACACCTTCATCACTCACTTCAGTCTCAACCTTATTTCACAGCCTAACCACTGAAATCACATTCTTATTACTAACATCAGAGCCTCACACTGCCATCCCAACCTCTTCAGTGACATCACAACATCACTGTGTCATCAAGCCTCACTGTGACATCATAGCCACACTGTATCCACACAGCCTCACTGCAACATTACAACCTGACAGTGCAGTCACAGTCTCACTGTGACATCACAAACTCACTGTGATATCAGTCTTCCCACAGACATAACAGCCTCATGGTGACATCATAACCTTATTGTGGCATCAGAGCCTCACCAGTTATATTACATCATCAAAGTGACATCTCAGGCTCATCTCATAAATCCATCTCACTTCTAAAATGACAGCGTAACCACTGACCTCACAGCTGCAGTATGACATTACAGCCTTACTGTGCCATCACAGACTCACCACTGGTATCCTATAACCCTTAATAAGACAACACAGCCTCACCATAGATAGCACAGGCTTACAGTGATGTGACAGCCTCAGCAGTAACATCATAGCTTTTGACATCATAACCTGTGAAACCACAATCTCACATGTTATATCACTGCCGCACTGCGACATCACAGCCTCTCAGTGACCTCACAGTTTCACTGTGACCTCACATTCTAATCGATTATGTCATAGACTCACCTGTTACATCATAGCCTCATGGTGAAATCAGCCTTGCCACTGACATCATATCTTCCACAGTGACCTCATAGCCTTATGTGACACAACCTCTCTGTGATGTCAAAGCATCACAGTGCAATCATAACTTCACTATGACATCACATGCTCTCTGTTATATCACAGATTCATAGTGACATCAAAGCTTCTTAGTGATATCACAGCCTCATTGTGGCATTATAGACCCATTTCTGACATCACAGCCTCACTGTGACATCACAGCCTCACTTCTGACATAACAGCTTCACTGTGACATAACAGGCTAGCCCCTGAAATCATAGTTTCAGTGACATCACAGACATCCTGCCTAGCCTTGATATGACACCACAACCTAAATAGTGACATTTGAGGCTAACTGTCACAAGACAGCCTAAACAGTGACACCACTGCCACAATGTGACATCCCAGCCTCAACAGTGTCATCCCAGCCTCACTGACATCAAAGACTCACTGTGACATCATAGACTCACAGTGAGCTTACAACCTGCCCACTGACACCACAGTCTCACTTGATACATCATGGGCTCAGAGTGACATCAGTCTTGCCACTGATATCACAGCTTCATTGTGACATCACAGCTTCATGGTGACATCATAGCCCACAGTGACATTCAACCTTCACAGTGACATCACGGCCTCATGGTGACATCACGGCCTCACTAATAACAGCACAGCCTCACTGTGACAACACAAACTCACTGTGACATCAGCCTTGACACTGACATCACAGATCACTGTGACCTCACAGCCTCCACTGTGACATCACCAACTCCCTGTGATATCACAAGCTCACGAGGACACCACAGACACACGATGACATCAAAGCCTCATGGTGGCATCACAGCCTCAGTGTGACATCACAGCCTCACCTCTGAGGTTTTAGCCTTCCTGTAACATCACAGCCTCATTATGACATCATAGCTTCACTTCTGAAATCATTGCCCAACAGTTATATCACAGCATCAAATCTTATGTTATAGTCTAACTGTTTTACTCAGACCTGCTATGACATCACAGGTTCACCTCTGAAATCATAGCCTCAATGAGACATCGCACTCTCATTTCTGACTTCTAGCTTCACTATGACATCAGAGCCTCAACACTCACGTTAGTGGCTGACTGAAACATGTCAGCCTCCCTGTGACATCACAGGGTTGCTATTGACATCACAACCTCACTGTGACATCACAATTTCTCCAGTGATATCACAATGTCACAGTGACATCCTAGCCTTATTATGATATTACATCCATACAGTGCCATCATAGCATAACAGTGACATAAAACTTGACTTCTGACATCATAGCCTCACTGTGACATCACAGCCCCATTTTGACATAATAAACTCACTGTGACATTATAGCCTCACCAGTTTCAATACAGCCTCACCAATGATATAGTCTCCCTGTGAAACCACAATCATCATTGATATCACAACTGTACATTGATGTTACAACCTCACAATGATGCCACAGCCTAATGGTGACATTATATCCTCACTGTGGCATCACAGCCTCACCATTTATATATCATTGTTAATGCAACATCTCAGCCTCATTTCTCACATCAGTCTCACTTCTAAAATCACAGCCTAACCACTGATCTCACAGCTGCACTGTGACTTCATAGCCTCACCATGACATCACAACCTCAGTGTGACATCACACCTTCATGGTGACATCACAGCCACACTGTGACATCACAAGCTTACCACTGGTATCCTACTTAGCCTTACCATGATACCACAGCCTCACCACAGATAGCAGAGGGTAACAGTGATGTGACAGCCTCAGCAGTGACAAAATATCCTTTGACATCATAAACTAACACCACAGCCTCATATGTTACATCATTGCCCCATTGTAACATCAGTCTTCCCACAGATATCACAGCCTCTCAGTAATCTCACGGTCTCACTGTGACTTCACAGTTTAACCAGTTACATCATAGACTCACTAGTTACAACACAGTCTCATGGTGAAATCAGCCTTGCCACTGACATCACACCTTCCACAGAGACCTCACAGCCTTCCTGTGACATAACAACCTCTCTGTGATGTCACAGTCCCATAGTGACATCACAGCTTCTCAGTGACATCACAGCCTCACTGTGGAATTATAGCCTCATTTCTGATATCACAGTCTCACTGTGACATCACAGCCATGCTTCTGATATCACAGCCTTTCTGTGACATAACAGGCTAACCTAAGAAATTATAGATCAGTGATACCACGGACATCCTGCCTAGCCTCTATGACACCACAGCCTCATTACTGACATCGCAGACTCATGGTCACATGACAGCCTCAACATTGATGCCACAGCCTCACCAATAGCATGCCAGCCTCACTGACATCTCCACCTCATCACTGACATCAGCCTTATTTCTGGCATCACAGCCTAACCACTCAAATCTCAGCTGAACTGTGATGTCATAATCTATCACCACTGATATCTCAGCCTCCCTGTGATATCACAACCTCATGGTAACATCACTGCCTCACAGTGGCATCACATCCTCTCCACTGACATCACAGTTTCAGTGTGACTGCACAGTCTCACCACTGACGTCTTAAACTTACTGTGAAATCCAAGCATCATTCCTGATGTCACAGCCTCACTGATAGCTCATAGATTCAGCCCTGAAGTCAGAGTCTCACTGTGATATCACAGCCTCACAGTAACCTCACATCCTCGTTGTGACATTACAACCTGACAGTGACATTACAGCCTCACTGTGATATTACAAACTCACTGTGACTTCAGTCTTGCCACTGACATAATATCCTCATGGTGACATTACATACATACTACTGACTTAGCCTCATTGTGACATTACAGACTCAATGTGACATCACAGCATCACCTAGACTCACTGTCACATCAACCTTGCTGCTGACTCACAGTCTCACTGTGACCTCACAACCTTCTCCTTGACAATATCAAATCCCTGTGATATCATGGGCTCATGGTTACACCAAAGCCACATGGTGACATCAAAACCACAGAGTGGCTTCAGAGCCTTATCTGTGACGTGCCACCCTCACTGTAACATCATACCCACATCAGCCTCATTCTCACACAGCCTCACCACTGAAATCACATCCTCACTGTGATGTCATATTTTCATTCCACTGACATCATAGTTTCACTATGATATCACGGCATCACTGGTGAAAACACAGCCTCACTGTGACATCCCAGCCTCAACTCATAGTTTACAGCCCCACTGTTACATGACAGCCTCAGTCTGACATCACAGGCTCCCCCCTGAAATCATGGCCCAACTGTGACATCACAGCATCAACTCTGACATTGTAGCCTCACTATTTCATCACAGGCTCATTTCTGAAATCATAGCCTTGATGAGACATCACACCCTCATCACTGACATTCTTCCTAGCCTCAGTATGGAACTGCAGCCTTACCAAATACCTCATGGACTCACTGAAACATGACAGCCTCTTTGACACCACTGTTTCACTATTGACACCACAACCTCACTGTGACATCATAATTTCCTCAGTGACATCATAACCTCACAGTGATATCACAGCCATACCGTGCCATCAGCACCAGAATCATTGTTTCACTGTGATGTCACAGCCTCAGATTGACACAATAAACTCACTGTGACATTGGAGCCTCAACAGTGACACTACAGCTTCACCAATGACATAGTCTCCCTGTGAAAGCGCAGTCATTACTGACATTACTACCTTACTGTGACATCACAACTGTGATATCACAGCCACACTATGCCAACAGAGCCTCACTGTTCCATCACAGCCTCACTAGTTATATCACATCATAAATGTGACATCTCAGTCTCATGTTTCACATCAGTCTCACTTCTGAAATCACAGCCAAACTGCCTCAGGCCAGAGCCATAGCCTTGAAGCCAGGGCTCCCCTGGACCAGGTGAGGCAAGGATAGAGCTGATGAAGAACAGAAACACACAACTCTCTAGGCTAAGTGAATCTGGATCCTCTTTATTAAAACTTTGTGACAGCTTTTATACACAAAATTTTGGGGTAAAGTATTTGCACCTGCAAAGAAACAGGTATTCTCCAGACAATCAAAATCACCTCCAGGGTGGACATTTTTTCAAGAACCTAAGCCATTGCTTGAGGATGAAGGTATTTAACAGAACAATTCTCCCAGTATTTCCAAATCTAGCTAATCTATAATAACCATGAGGCTGAGCCCAGGTAGTTGTCATTGTTTTAACAGAAACTGCATTTTTAAAATACACAGAGGAGGAATGAGCATCTTTTTATCTCAATAAGGAACATGCGCCCAACATTTCATAAATCCCAGCATGAGCTTTTGCTGTTGTCCTATCCAGATTGATCCTCTCAGTCAGGCAGATTGCCATCAGCACCAGGCATGGCAGCAGGTTCTAGCTTGGGGAATTTGCATGTGGCCCATTCTGACAATACAGGTCTGCCTGGTCCATTCTTCCAATATATCCATCCATTTTGACAGGCAGCAGGAGCCAGAGTTCTTTGCTCTGACCTTGTTGACCCCACATCAGAGGGGGACCAGCATAATGGACCAGTGACTGTTGTAGATCTTACCTGGCATTGACTACCAGTCTTCGAAGGACCTCACCTTGGAAACGCATGCCAGGATATGTGGGTAGTAGATTAGACCAAGGCCTCATGAATCTATGCAATACAAGCTTGAACTGCATTTCTAGGGGGGCCATGGCTTGGATGTTCAAGGGCCATAAGCACCTGTAGTATGATCTTGTTGATAGAGCACTGCTGAGAGATGTGGTGAATGGAACACTTGAGCAACATAATTACTAAAAGAACAATTCCTCCTATGATAGCGTAAATTACAATCCAGGAGGGATCAAACATACTTTTAAAGTTCTACTATACAAATGGCATAGTCTTATACTTCAAGAATTTCTGAGTTAGTTCATAGGCGGAGAATTTACCCTCTATATTTTAAGACTGTTGAAGTTGCTCTCTAATTTCTTTAAAATCAGTGTATACATTCTGGCTAAGAAGTATACTCACTGTGTGTGACTAGACATAAAATCTCTAGTAGATATTTGATTTAAAGTTAAAGGCAGGCTTTTTCTCTAAATCAGGGAGTGGGAAGTTAGTCCCAAAAAACTTAAGAACAGGTAGAAGGTACGACCAATTCCTACATGAAATCCTCCTGCCAAAGGCAAAACTTAAATTATCTAGAAAGGAATTCCTAGCACCTGTACATGGGTTTTACTGGGATATTCCCTATGAAGCAATCTTTAGGCCTGAACTGGGCAGAAACAACAAGAACTGACAATTCCAGTATTTTACTTATTTTTCTTATTTATTTCAAATAATGCCATGTCCATTTTCCAATAGATGTTTCTTTGAATCCATCCTTTCCAAAATGGGACCTTGTCTTCCAGATTGGTTGGGTAAGAACATGGCACCAAAGTACTGACCTCACAGCTGCATTGTGACATCACGGCTTCATGGTGACATCACAGCCACAGTGTGATATCACAGCTTCACTACTCGTATCATAATTAGCCTTACCATGACACCACAGCCTCACAAACATAGCACAGGCTCACAGTAATGTGACAGCCTCAGCAGTGACAGCCTTTGAAATCACAAACAGGGACAACACAGCCTCACATGTTACAACACGTCCTCATTGTGACATCAATCTTCCCACAGATATCAGAACCTAACAGTGACCTTACATCCTCATTGTGACATCAATCTTCCCACAGATATCAGAACCTAACAGTGACCTTACAGTCTAACCTGTTACATCATAGACTCACCTGTTACAACATAGCCTCAAAGTGAAAGTAGCCTTGTCACTGAAATCACATCTTCCACAGTGACCTCACAGCCTCACTGTGACATCACAACCTCGCTGTGATGTCACAGCCTCATAGTGACATCACAGCTTCACAATGATATCACAGCCTCACTGTGGTATTAATCTTTAATTCTGACATGACAGCCTCACTGTGACATAAGAGGCTATCATCTGAATTATAGCATCACTGACACACAGACATACTTCCTAGCTTTGCTATGGCTCCGCAGCCTCACAACTGAACATTGATATCATTGCCACATCAGTGACAACACAGACATGGATGTCACATCCCAAACAGGGATATTGTCATGTAATAGCTTCACCACTGACACCATAGCCTCACCAGTGACATCATAAACTCACTATGACATCTTTCTCACCACTGACATTCCAGTCTTATTGTGGCATCACACATTCACCAGTGACATCAAAGACTCATTGCCTCACCACTAAAATTACAGCCTCTCTGTGCCAACCAAACCTCTCCAGTGACACCAAAACATCTGTGTCATCAGACTCTCACTGTGACATCATAGCCACACTGTGTCCTCACAGCCTCACTGTCACATTACAACCTGACAGTGACATCACTGCCTCACTGCAACATCACAAATTCACTGTGACATCAGCCTTCCCACTGACATAATAGCCTCATGGTCTCATCATATACACACCTCTGACAAAGCCTCATTGTGACATCACAGTCTCAATGTGATATCACAGCATCATCACTGACATCAGAGACTCACTGGGACATCAGCCTTCTCACCAACATCACAGTCTCCCTGTGACCTCACAGCCTCGATGGTGACATCACCAACTCCCTGTAACATTATAGGCCCATGGGGACACCAAAGCCTCACTGTGTCATTACAGCCCCAACTATTAGGTACAGCCTCAGTGTGACAGGCTTACTATGAAAGGCTCACTTCTGCAGTCATTGCCCAACTGTGTCATCATAGCATTAACTCTAACATTATAGCCTCCCTGTTTTATCATAGCCTCAAAGTGACATCACAGGCTTACCTCTGAAATCATAGCTGCAATACAATATCACACCCGTATCCCTGTCATCCTACCTAGCGTCGCTATGGCTCCACAGCCTCACAACTTACCACACAGACTCACCGAAACATGACAGCCTCCCTGTGATACCACAGTGTCGCTATTCACATCACACATCACTGTGACATCACAATTTCTCCAGTGACATCACAGCCTAACAGTAACATCACAGCCTGTTTCACACAATAAACTCACTGTGACATTAAAGCCTCACCAATGATATAGTCTCCCTGTGAAAGCACAGTTACTGTTGACATCACAACCTCACTGTGACATGACAACCTGTGACATCACAATCTCATGTGCCAAGACAGCCTCACTGTGACATCACAACCTCACCACTAATATGACATGCTCACTGTGATATTACAATTTCAACGATGATACCACAGCTGCATGGTGACATCATAACCTCACTGTAACATCACACCCTTAGCAATCATATCACATCGTCAATGCTACAACTCAGCCTTATCTCTCACATCAGTCTCACTTCTGAAATCACAGCAAAACCACTGACCTCACAGTGGCACTCTGACATCACAGCAGCACTGTAAAATACAGCCTTGCTGTGTCATCTCCGCCTCACTGCGACCTCACAGCCTCACCACGGGTATCCTACGTAGCCTTATGATGACACCATAGCCTCACCACAGAGAGCAAGCTCACAGTGATGTGACAGCCTAAGAAGTGACATCATAGCCTTTGATATCATGATACCACAGCTTCACATGTTACATCACCGCCTCACTGTGACATCAATCTTCCGACAGATATCACAGCCTCACAGTGACCTCACAGTCTAACATGTTACACCATAGATTCACCTATTACATCATAGCCTCATGGTGAAATCAGCCTTGCCACTAACATCACATCTTCAACAGTGACCTCAGCCTCACAGTGAAATCACAACCTCTCTGTGATGTCATAGCCTCACAATAACATTAGAGCTTCAAAGTGATATCACAGCCTGACTGTGGCTCTATAGCCTAATTTCTAACATCACAGCTTCACTGTGACATCACAGCCTAACCTCTGACATCACAGCCTCACAGTGACATACCAGGCTAACCTCTTAAATCAGAGCATCAGTGACACCACGGACATCCTGCCTAGCCTTGGTATGACACCACAGCTTGATCAGTGACATCTCAGGCTCATGGTCATTTGTCATGCTCTACTGACATCTCAGAATGACTGTGATAAAATGGCATCACTGGTGACAACACATTCTCACTGTGACATCACATCCTCACCTCTGAGGTTATAGCCTTATTGTTATGACAGGCTCACTATGACATCACAAGTTCACCTTTGAAATCACTGTCCAACTGTGACATCACAGCATCGATTTTGACCCTACAGCCTGGGATAGTTAATCCTGGGTGTCAACTTGACACATCTGTTATTAACAAAGATGGCCTGAGACCACCATTGGAAAGGATCATCTGAAACCACTTTATAGGATTGTACCCACCCTAGATCCTCTCAGAACTTCCAAAGCTCTCATTGGGCCCTCCCAGTTCTGCATCATATAAAAAGGAGACACCAAAGAGGACAGATGCCTTCTTGTATCTGTGCAAGGAATCATTCTTCTTTTTGGCCACCCAGTTTCTTCGACCTTCTGGCCTTGGACTAGACTAAGACTCTAGGAATTCTCCAGTCTTCAGCCATCACCGACTTGACTACCAAACTGAACAACTATTGGCAAGTCAGTGTTGAAACCACTTTGGCTACTAGTAGGCATTTTTGGACTACGTTGGCTACTGGCAGCCTTCACTGGACTACCTTGGCCAGATATATACATTCTGTGACACTAGAGAACACTAAATAATACAGAAATTGGTATCAGAAGTGGTTCTAGAGAAACAGAATTATAAGAATAAATTTTGCTGGCAAGCTTTGTGATATTTACAGCTCCTTTTTGACCCAGTGGGATCTCTAGTGACTAAAGACTCCCTTTGTGGCATAGAGAACACTGCAACTTTTTGGAGTGAACTCTTTCTAGAACTGATAAAAGTAGGTGTATTGGAAAATATTGATGCCCCTCTTGCAATGATTGAGCAGCTTAGTGATTCCATATATGAAACTTTATAGAAAAGATGAGTGAGAGTGAGGAAAATGATGGTGCTGCCTGGTTGTTTCTATCATCTCTCATTAAATTACAAATGGAAAAGGAAAATCATAGACAGGATAATATCCAACTCAGAAAGCGCATAAACAACTTAGAAGTTTCTAAGTGTGCCCTAGCAAGAATCTTCTCTCCAGTAGCAATAGGGCTCAAATCGATGAAAATCAAATCTAAACTCTGATTATTAGAGTGGCTGAGTTACAAGGTAAATTAAAATCCCAGCTTTGAAAAGTGTTGGCCATTAAAATAAAAGCACTGATTGGAAAAGAATGGGATCCTGAAAAGTGGGATGCTAATGTGTGGGAGGACCAAACTGATGATGAAGTCCTTGAACCCTCAAATTCTAATAGGTTTGTTTCACCTAAGGAGATAGTGTCCCCTCCCTCAGCAGAAAATGAATCCCCACACCCGACCTATATAGAAGTGCTGTTTTCACTTTTGCCACAAGAAAATACTGAGGTTACAGCACGCCCACCTGTTATTGCTTCCAGGCCTATAATAAGACTCAAGGCTAAATAGGTTCCTAAAGGTGGAATAGAAAGTGTGGTCCATGAGGAGATGTGCTATACCCCTAGAGAACTGCATGACTTTTCTAATACATTCAAGCAGAGGTTTTGGGAATACCCCTGGGAATGTGTTGTAAGGCTGTGGGATACTGGTGGAAGGAGTATAAAGCTGGGTAAAAGTGATTTCACAGAAATGGGCCATTGAGTAGAGACACTAAGTTTAACACTGCTACTCACAGAGTTAAAAATGGTATGGGGAGTTGATTTGAGTGGGTAGCTGAAGTATTTATTAAAGTTTATGCCTGCTGAAAAGGAATTGGAGATTCAGGATGTTCCTTAGTTTAATGTTGATGATGGTATAAAGAGGTTCAGGGAAATTGTAATGTTTGACTGGATTCATTCTTCAAAATCCAGTTCTCAATGGCAGAATCCAAATGACATGCCTTTTATTAGAAATGTACTTAATAAATTGGTGAGAGGGGCAGCACCAAGTATGAAGGCTCCTACCATTTCTCTTTTTCTTGTGCCAGAATTAATAATGAGGAGATGCAGCTACCTAGTTGGAAGACTTAAATTCAATGGGCCTAGGTGGATCTAGGAGTAGTTGGGGCCAAGTGGCAGCATTGAATCACCAATAGCAAAGTAAGCATACTAACCATAATCTATAGCACAGACAGAACAGTACTTATGAAGGCCTCACTCGCTTAGACCTTTGGCATTGACTAATCAACCATGGTGTCCCCAAAAGTAAAATAGATAAGAAATTTATGAAGTTCTTATTTGACCTGTACAAGAAGAGAAATTCTAAAATAAATGAAGGAAAATCTGCCTTGAATCATCATAGCAGCAGAGAATCATTGCCTGTCAACCAATTTCCAAACTTGAGCCAGTTTACAGATCCAGAACCCCTTGGATGAAGGGGAGGCCAGGTCGCTTTAAGGAAGGACCTTGGCAACATAGCAAAAAGCTTTAATGTTAGTCTTTCTCCTGTCCTTCCACAGTGGGACCTAAGGCCAAATGGAAGCCTTGCCTCTACCAAAGAAAATAGTGAATCAGAAACAGTATCGTATCTCTGGAGGAATTACAGAAATTAGTGCCACCATAAAGGACTTGAGGATGCAGGGGTGATAGTTCTTACCATCTCTCCTTTTAACTCTCTTATTTGGCCTTTGCAGAAGACAGATCATGGAGAATGACAGTCAAATATTACAAACTTAATCAAGTTGTGACTCCAATTGCAGCTG